>CM053035.1:94718901-94771472 GCA_028564925.1 Lithobates sylvaticus
CAGGGATAGTCTGTTCTTCTCAGTGCTGTTCTCTACCAATCCAGCCATCTGCAGGAGTTAGTGTGTGTGTGTGTGTGTGCGTGCTGTGTGTGTATAGCACAGCAGTAGCACACTAAACCACCTTGCCCTGTTGTCACCTAAGACAGCCATCTGCAGGAGTTAGTGTGCGTGTGTGTGCTGTGTGAGTATAGCACAGCGCACTAAACCCCCTTACCCTGTATCTGCCCTGTTGTCACCTAAGACAGCCATCTGCAGGAGTTAGTGTGTGTGTGCTGTGTGAGTATAGCACAGCACCCTAAACCAACTTACCCTGTATCTGCACTGTTGTCACCTAAGACAGCCATCTGCAGGAGTTAGTGTGTGTGTGCTGTGTGAGTATAGCACAGCACACTAAACCACATTACCCTGTATCTGCCCTGTTGTCACCTAAGACAGCCATCTGCAGGGGTTAGTGTGTGTGTGCTGTGTGAGTATAGCACAGCACACTAAACCACCTTACCCTGTATCTGCCCTGTTGTCACCTAAGACAGCCATCTGCAGGAGTTAGTGTGTGTGTGTTGTGTGAGTATAGCACAGCACACTAAACCACCTTATCCTGTATCTGCCCTGTTGTCACCTAAGACAGCCATATACAGGAGTTAGTGTGTGTGTGCTGTGTGAGTATAGCACAGCACACTAAACCACCTTACCCTGTATCTGCCCTGTTGTCACCTAAGACAGCCATCTGCAGGAGTTAGTGTGTGTGTGCTGTGTGAGTCTAGCACAGCACACTAAACCACCTCACCCTGTATCTGCTCTTCTGCCCTGTTGCCATCTAAGACAGCCATCTGCAGGAGTTAGTGTGTGTGTGCTGTGTGAGTCTAGCACAGCACACTAAACCACCTTACCCTGTATCTGCCCTTCTGCCCTGTTGTCATCTAAGACAGCCATCTGCAGGAGTTAGTGTGTGTGTGCTGTGTGAGTCTAGCACAGCACACTAAACCACCTTACCCTGTATCTGCCCTTCTGCCCTGTTGTCATCTAAGACAGCCATCTGCAGGAGTTAGTGTGTGTGTGCTGTGTGAGTCTAGCACAGCACACTAAACCACCTCACCCTGTATCTGCCCCTCTGCCCTGTTGTCATCTAAGATAGCCATCTGCAGGAGTTAGTGTGTGTGTGCTGTGTGAGTATAGCACAGCACGCTAAACAAACTTACCCTGTATCTGCCCTGTTGTCACCTGAGACAGCCATCTGCACTGTGACCCTGCATGCTTGGCCAATCATAGAGCCAGCGGCGAGGAGAGCAATAATTGGCCACAGGCAGGATGCCTGTGGCCAATTATAGCTCAGGGGGTTTAGTACACGCCCCACACTATATAAGGCCGCCACGTCGGCGGCCTCGTGTAGTGTGTTCCGGCTTGAGGAACAGTGATAGTGTACTGTACATGTACACAGTATATGTGAATCAATTCTTCTCAGCCTTTGCTTGTGGGGAAAGTGTAGGGATAGAGGAAAAATAGGCAGGGATAGTCTGTTCTTCTCAGTGCTGTTCTCTACCAATCCAGCCATCTGCAGGAGTTAGTGTGTGTGTGTGTGCGTGCTGTGTGAGTATAGCACAGCAGTAGCACACTAAACCACCTTACCCTGTATCTGCCCTGTTGTCACCTAAGACAGCCATCTGCAGGAGTTAGTGTGCGTGTGTGTGCTGTGTGAGTATAGCACAGCGCACTAAACCACCTTACCCTGTATCTGCCCTGTTGTCACCTAAGACAGCCATCTGCAGGAGTTAGTGTGTGTGTGTGTGTGTGAGTATAGCACAGCACACTAAACCACCTTATCCTGTATCTGCCCTGTTGTCACCTAAGCCAGCCATCTACAGGAGTTAGTGTGTGTGTGCTGTGTGAGTATAGCACAGCACACTAAACCACCTTACACTGTATCTGCCCTGTTGTCACCTAAGACAGCCATCTGCAGGAGTTAGTGTGTGTGTGTGCTGTGTGAGTATAGCACAGCACACTAAACCACCTTACCCTGTATCTGCCCTTCTGCCCTGTTGTCATCTAAGACAGCCATCTGCAGGAGTTAGTGTGTGTGTGCTGTGTGAGTCTAGCACAGCACACTAAACCACCTCACCCTGTATCTGCTCTTCTGCCCTGTTGTCATCTAAGACAGCCATCTGCAGGAGTTAGTGTGTGTGTGCTGTGTGAGTCTAGCACAGCACACTAAACCACCTTACCCTGTATCTGCCCTTCTGCCCTGTTGTCATCTAAGACAGCCATCTGCAGGAGTTAGTGTGTGTGTGCTGTGTGAGTCTAGCACAGCACACTAAACCACCTCACCCTGTATCTGCCCTTCTGCCCTGTTGTCATCTAAGACAGCCATCTGCAGGAGTTAGTGTGTGTGTGCTGTGTGAGTCTAGCACAGCACACTAAACCACCTCACCCTGTATCTGCTCTTCTGCCCTGTTGTCATCTAAGACAGCCATCTGCAGGAGTTAGTGTGTGTGTGTGTGTGAGTCTAGCACAGCACACTAAACCACCTTACCCTGTATCTGTCTGCACTGTGACCCCGCATGCTTGGCCAATCATAGAGCCAGCGGCGAGGAGAGCAATAATTGGCCACAGGCAGGATGCCTGTGGCCAATTATAGCTCAGGGGGTTTAGTACACGCCCCACACTATATAAGGCCACCACGTCGGCGGCCTCATGTAGTGTGTTCCGGCTCGAGGAACAGTGATAGTGTACTGTACATGTACACAGTATATGTGAATCAATTCTTCTCAGCCTTTGCTTGTGGGGAAAGTGTAGGGATAGAGGAAAAATAGGCAGGGATAGTCTGTTCTTCTCAGTGCTGTTCTCTACCAATCCAGCCATCTGCAGGAGTTAGTGTGTGTGTGTGTGTGTGTGTGTGTGTGAGTATAGCACAGCAGTAGCACACTAAACCACCTTACCCTGTATCTGCCCTGTTGTCACCTAAGACAGCCATCTGCAGGAGTTAGTGTGTGTGTGTGTGCTGTGTGAGTATAGCAAAGCGCACTAAACCACCTTACCCTGTATCTGCCCTGTTGTCACGTAAGACAGCCATCTGCAGGAGTTAGTGTGTGTGTGCTGTGTGAGTATAGCACAGCACACTAAACCAACTTACCCTGTATCTGCACTGTTGTCACCTAAGACAGCCATCTGCAGGAGTTAGTGTGTGTGTGCTGTGTGAGTATAGCACAGCACACTAAACCACCTTACCCTGTATCTGCCCTTCTGCCCTGTTGTCATCTAAGACAGCCATCTGCAGGAGTTAGTGTGTGTGTGCTGTGTGAGTATAGCACAGCACACTAAACCACCTTACCCTGTATCTGCCCTGTTGTCACCTAAGACAGCCATCTGCAGGAGTTAGTGTGTGTGTGTGTGCTGTGTGAGTATAGCACAGCACACTAAACCACCTTACCCTGTATCTGCCCTTCTGCCCTGTTGTCATCTAAGACAGCCATCTGCAGGAGTTAGTGTGTGTGTGCTGTGTGAGTCTAGCACAACACACTCACCACCTTACCCTGTATCTGCCCTTCTGCCCTGTTGTCATCTAAGACAGCCATCTGCAGGAGTTAGTGTGTGTGTGTGTGTGTGAGTATAGCACAGCACACTAAACCACCTCACCCTGTATCTGCCCTTCTGCCCTGTTGTCATCTAAGATAGCCATCTGCAGGAGTTAGTGTGTGTGTGCTGTGTGAGTATAGCACAGCACACTAAACAAACTTACCCTGTATCTGCCCTGTTGTCCCCTGAGACAGCCATCTGCAGGAGTTAGTGTGTGTGCTGTGTGACTCCAGCACAATATACACTAGCCATTACAATGTCTGGAAGACCAACAAGGAGAGACAGACAGTCACGAGCCAAGAAAACAGGGCAAGCAGGCTCTGTGCCTAGAGACAACAGTGCTGGTCGTGGACGCGGTGCATCGTCATCAGCACGTGGCCATGGGACACGCTTGTCCTTATTTTCGGCAGCGGGACATGTTGAGCCGCATCATGCCGAAGGCTTGGTAGAGTGGATGACCAAGCCCTCCTCATCCTCCTTATCCTCTCTCACCCAGGCTCAGGGTACTGGCAAAGCAGTTGCCAACACGTACTCAATGTCATCAGGCACCCCTTCCCTAGACCCACCATGTCCTCCTGAGGAGTCCCCCGAACTGTTTGAGCACAGTGTTGGGTACATGCTCCAGGAGGATGCCCAGTGTTTTGAAGGCTCGGATGATGATACCCAGTTAGAGGAAGGCAGTAGCGTGAGCGCAGAGAGAGGGGATGCTCAAGGACAGCAATCTGGCAGTCATGTTCCACCAGCTGCAGCTTACTGCCAGGTTTGCTCCAGTGGTGAAGAGGGAGGGGATGATGAGGTCACTGACTCCACGTGGGTGCCTGAACGGAAAGAGGAGGAGGAGGAGGCGGCACATCTCCAACGAGGCAGGATGCCCTCCGGGGGCCAGCTTGAGGCCAGCACACCAACTGAATCACACCGCAGAGCTCCGCCTGTGCCGGGCGCTGCCTCTGCACGTTATTACAAAAGTTCTTTGGTGTGGGCCTTTTTTGAGACGAGTGCATCAGATCGCACCGCTGCTATTTGCAACATATGTCTCAAGCGTATCTCGCGTGGCCAAAACATCAGCCGCTTGGGCACCACAAACATGACCAGACATATGTTGACCTGCCATGCAGCTCGTTGGCAAGCGCACTTTAAAGACCCACACCAAAGAACAAAGTGGACCTCTCCTTGCTCCTCATCAGCTGGGATCTCCAACCCCACTATATCTTCAGTCCTCTCTGGTAGCTGCACTGAGAGGAATGAAGGTGTAGAATTAGGTGTGTCACAGCCAAGTACTTGCGGGCACTCTGCTAGCAGTACACTGACGTCCGATTGTACCAGGCAAATTTCCCTGCCCCAGCTGCTGGACCGTCAAAAGAAGTTTACTCCCAGCCATCCACATGCCCAGTGGTTGAATGCTAGCTTGGCTAAATTGCTAGCACTTCAACTGCTGCCTTTTCAGTTGGTAGACTCGGCCCCCTTCCGTGAGTTTGTTCAATGTGCGGTTCCTCAGTGGCAGGTTCCCAAACGCCACTTTTTCTCACGGAAGGCGATTCCGGCTCTCTACCGGCATGTGGAAGGCAATGTCTTGGCCTTGCTGGACAGGGCGGTCAGCGGTAAGGTGCATATTACCGCTGACTCATGGTCCAGCAGGCATGGACAGGGACGTTACCTATCTTTCACGGCCCAGTGGGTCACTCTTTTGGCAGCTGGGAAGGATTCAGGACAAGGTGCAGTAGTGTTGGAGGTTGTTCCGACACCACGCCTCCAAAATGCTACTACTGGTTGTGACACACCTCTCTCCTCCACCCCCCCCCTCTTCTTCTTCCTCCATGGCCTCTTCGAGTGCTCTGTCCTCGGAACCAGCGGTGCTCTGTAGGCGTCCAAGGGGCTACGCAAGTTTGCAGGCAAAAAGATGCCATGCCGTGCTTGCGCTGGTGTGTTTGGGGGACAGGAGCCACACTGGGGCAGAGGTTCTGTCAGCTCTGCAGGGGCAGGCCGAAAGGTGGTTGACGCCACACCAGCTTAAGCCAGGAATGGTGGTTTGTGACAATGGCACCAACCTCCTCTCTGCCCTGCGACAGGGACAGCTGACCCATGTGCCCTGTATGGCTCACATCCTTAACCTGGTGGTGCAGCGGTTCTTGGGCAGGTACCCAGGCTTATAGGATGTCCTGAGGCAGGCCAGGAAAGTCTGTGTGCATTTCCGCCGATCATATAATGCCAGTGCTCGGCTGGCTGAGCTGCAAAAGGAGTTGAACCTTCCCAAGAACCGCCTTATATGTAACATGCCCACCAGGTGGAACTCAACGTTGGCCATGCTGCAGCGACTGCACACGCAGCAGAGGGCCATCAATGAGTACCTGTGCGACTACGGCACCAGGAAAGGGTCAGGGGAGCTCTGATTTTTTTCCCCACGCCAGTGGAGCATGATCAGGGATGCATGCACTGTCCTGTCACCATTTGAGGAGGCCACGAGGATGGTGAGCAGTGACAGTGCATGCATCAGTGACACTGTACCTCTTGTCCACCTGTTGGAGCATACGCTGCGTGGAATAATGGACAGGGCACTTGAGGCAGAACAGAGGCAGGAAGAGGAGGACTTCCTTGCCTCTCAAGGCCCCCTTTATCCAGACAGTGTTCCTTCTCTCCCACCCATCACACAGGAAGAGGAGGAGGAGGAGGAGGAGGATTGTGTCAGCATGGAGGTGGAGCCTGGCACACAGCATCAGCAGCAGCAGTCTTTTAGGGATGATTTCCAGTCCCAAGAAACCAGTGGACTTGTACGTGGCTGGGAGGAGGTGGCTGCGGATCATGTCGTCCTCAGTGACCCAGAAGACTCCGGACCGAATGCCTCCGCTAACCTACGTTGCATGGCCTCCCTGATCCTGCAAAGCCTGCGGAAGGATCCTCGTATTCTTCGGATCAAGGAGAGGGACCATTACTGGCTGGCCACTCTCCTTGATCCACGGTACAAGGGTAAGGTTGCGGACCTTATCTTGCTGTCGCAGAGGGAGCAGAGGATGAGACATCTCTGGGAGGCCTTGCAGAAAGGTCTGTGCAATGCGTTCCCAGAGACTGGGAGGTTACAAACTCCTGGTCCTGGACGACGAGTTGCTGAGGCTTCGGTCAGTAGCAGAAGGAGCGGTGGGGAAGGTGGACGTCTGACCGATGCGTTCAGACAATTTTTTAGTCCGCAGCCCCAAGGTATGATCGGTTCCAGCAACCATCGCCAGCGTCTGATATACATGGTGCAGGAATACCTAGGGGCAAGGTCAGACTTGGACACATTTCCCACGGAAAATCCTCTGGCTTACTGAGTCTTGAGGATGGATCACTGGCCAGAGCTTGCACAGTATGCAATTGAGCTACTGGCCTGTCCTGCATCCAGCGTTCTTTCGGAACGCACATTCAGTGCTGCTGGAGGCTTTGTCACCGATCACAGGGTGCGCCTGTCCACCGACTCGGTTGATCGATTGACCTTCATAAAGATGAATCAGTCTTGGATCACCACCAGCTACCAGGCACCTGAAGCTGATATAACAGAATAATTTATTTTTAAATGTCACATCCCTTCAAGACTGCCTATGCTGATGCTGAGTGGCTGTCCTGTTATGTTGACTGACTATCTTCTTCCTCCTCAATGATCCTGATGATAGCTTGGAAGAACATTTTTGTTTCTGGGTGCCACCACCAGTGGCTAAGGCCCAATTTTTCAGCCCCTGTTTAACAGGGGCGTGTAATTACAATTTTTTATGCAATGCTTTGCAACAGTTCTCATTGCTGTGCTCCAAGTACAGTATATGTGAGGGGTTGCAGTGTTGTGTCACCAGCACCAGTGCCTAAGGCCCAATTTTTCAGCCCCTGTTTAACAGGGGCGTGTAATTACAAATCTTGATCTAATAATTCACAGCAGGGCCCATTCCTGCGCCCACCAAGAGTAACTGTGAGGGCTTACAGTGTTGTGGCAACACCGTCCACCACCCACCACCACCACCATCTAAGGCCCAATTTTTCTGCCCCTGTTTAACAGGGGCGTGTAATTACAAATCTTGATCTAATAATTCACAGCAGGGCCCATTCCTGCGCCCACCAAGAGTAACTGTGAGGGCTTACAGTGTTGTGGCAACACCGTCCACCACCACCACCAAAGGCCCAATTTTTCAGCCCCTGTTTAACAGGGGAGTGTAATTACAAATCTTGATCTAATAATTCACAGCAGGGCCCATTCCTGCGCCCACCAAGAGTGACTGTGAGGGCTTACAGTGTTGTGGCAACACCGTCCACCACCACCACCAAAAGGCCCAATTTTTCTGCCCCTGTTCAACAGGTGCATGCAATTACAATTCTTGATCTAATAATTCACAGCAGGGCACATTCCTGTGCCCACCAAGAGTAGCTGTGAGGGCTTACAGTGTTGTGGCAACACCAACATCTAATGGGGCAAATTTCTGCAGAGTATATACGGCAGGCCCCTACTTTCAAACATCCAACTTAGAAACGACTCCTACTTGCAAACGGAAGGAGAAAAAACAGGAAGTGAGAGGAAATCTACCCCTAGGAAGGGAAATGCTATCCTGTTAGATTTAATTTGGGAAAAAGGTATCTCCTCTCTACTGATGCTTTATCACCAATCCTTGTTTCAATAAAAACACCACTTTTCCAAAAACATTTGTCATTGGGACGGAAAGTGAGGTGAAATGTTCTGAACAGGTGCACAGACAGCAAAACAAATGTTACAGGGGTGATAACCCTTCCCTATGTTCTCCAAAAAGCTTAAAAATAGATTTTTTTGGATGGAGCTACACTTAAATATGTACCTGTTCAAAATTACAAACAGATTCTACTTAAGAACAAACCTACAGTCCCTGTCTTGTTTGCACCGCCTGTATACTGCTGTTCAGAGTATATAGGGTTGTAGGTATAGGGTTTTATGTTGGGTGCGGGGTTCCCCTTAATATCCCTACAAGACCCAAAGGGGCTAGTAATGGGCTGGGGGTGATGGGGTAGGGGGGGGGGGGTTTTAAATGGCTTCTTTGTTTCCTTTACAAATTTCATTTTGTGCAGGGACAGTTCTAAACACGGGAAACACATGCCATTTTTCTCAAAGATTTTCATCCATGCCACTTGCCAGGACAAGACATGACATTAAAGCCGCAAGCAGTTTTAAATGGCTTCTTTTTTTTTCTTTACAAATGTCATTTTGCTGCAGGGACAGTTCTAAACACGGGAAACACATGCCACTTCACAGGCATACTTTAGACATCCCCCGTATTAGTGCCATCTGTCATCATTTAACGTATTAGTGCCATCTGTCATCAGTGCCACATCAGTGTCACGTGTCATCAGTGCCATGTATCAGTGCCACCTGTCATCAGTGCCACGTCAGTGTCACGTGTCATTGTCCTGGTGCTCCAGGGCCTTCAAAAGTGTAATAGGTAGTCAACAAGTTAGATGTGTAATTTATGCTCCTAGAACACCTGATGGCGCTCCCTTCATTTTGGGCCTCTCTAAGTGGCCAGGCTGTGTAAAAGTCCCACACATGTGGTATCGTAATACTCAGGAGGAGTAGCAGAATTTATTTTGGGGTGTCATTTGTGGTATACACATGCCATGTGAGAGGAATAACCTATTACAATGACAATTTTGTGGAAAAAAATAAAAAATAAAAAAATAATTCATTTTGCAAAGAATTGTGGGAAAAAAATGACAACATCAAAAAGCTCACCATGCCTCTTACTAAATACCTTGGAATGTCTATTTTCAAAAAAGGGGTCATTTGGGGGGTATTTGCACTTTCCTGGCTTGTTCGGGTCACAAGAAATGAGATAGGCCACCAGTACATCAGATGTGATCAATTTTGTATGATTCGCACCACAGTTTGTAGAGTCTGTAAATTTCACAAAGACCAAATAATATCCACTAATTTGGGTTATTTTTACCAAAGATATGTAGCAGTAAAAAGCAGTATATGCAAGTTAGTGTCATAAAAAGTGTTTGGGGACCTGGGTCCTGCCCCATGGGACATGTATCAATGCAATTTTTTTTTTTTTTTTTAAACGGACGTTTTTTCAGGAGCAGTGATTTTAATAATGCTTAAAGTGAAACAATAAAAGTGTAATAGTCCTTTAAATTTCATACCTGGGGGGTGTCTATAGTATGCCTGTGAAGGGGCGCATGTTTCCCGTGCTTAGAACTGTCCCTGCACAAAGTGTAATTTTTGCAGGAAAAAAAAGCTATTTAAAATCACTCACAGAGAACAGGCCCTTCGGGTCTGCTATGGATATTAAGAGAAACCCCGCTTCAAATAAAAAAAAAAAAAATGATGTGGGGGTCCCCCTAAATATCCATACCAGACCCTTCAGGTCTGGGATGGATTTTAAGGTGAACCCCAGACAAAAAAAATGGCGTGGGGTCCCCCTCAAAATCCATACCAGACCCTTATCCGAGCGCGCAACCTGGCAGGCCGCAGTAAAAGAGGGGGGATGAGAGCGCCCCCCCCCCCTCCGGGAACAGTACCAGGCCACATGCCCTCAACATTGGGAGGGTGCTTTGGTGGTCTGTGACCCCCCAAAGCACCTTGTCCCCATGTTGATGAAGACAAGGGCCTCATCCCCACAACCCTGGCCATTGGTTGTGGGGGTCTGCGGGCAGGGGGCTCATCGGAATCTGGAAGCCCCCTTTAACAAGGGGACCCCCAGATCCCGCCCCCCCTGTGTGAAATGGTAAGGGGGTACAAAAGTACCCATACCATTTCACCAAAAAAGTGACAAAAATTGTAAAAATGACAGGAGACAGTCTTTGACAATTCCTTTATTAAAATCTTCTTTCATCTTCTTTCTTCTGGTCTTCCTTCTTCCTTTCTTCATCCTTCAGTTTCTTCATCTTCTTCTTCCATCTCCTTCCATCTTCTTCTTCCTCCGATCCGCTTGTTCTTGCTCTGGTCTTCTCGTCCTTCTCGTCCGGCATCTTCTTCCACGGCGTCGGCGTCTGTTCTTCTGTGTCGGGCCGCTCCGCGCAATGGGAGGCTCCCGCTGTGTGAGGCTTCGCTCCGTCTGACAGTTCTTTTATAACGGAGGGCGGGGCCACCTGGTGACCCTGCCCCCCTCTGATGCACGGGGACGTCATGGGGACTTCCCTATGGCTTTCCCCATGACGTCAGGCCAGGGTTGTGGGGATGAGGCCCTTGTCATCAACATGGGGACAAGGTGCTTTGGGGGTCACAGACCCCCAAAGCACCCTCCCAATGTTGAGGGCATGTGGCCTGTAGGGATGAGCCGAACACCCCCGGGTTCGGTTCGCACCAGAACCTTCGAACCGACCGAAAGTTTGCGCGAATTTTCGAACCCTATACGTTATAATGGACGCGAACGTTCAAAATCAAAAGTGCTAATTACAACGGCCAATATGCATGTTAATGTCATAAAACAGGTTTGGGGACCCGGGTCCTGCCCCAGGGGACATATATCAATGCAAAAAGAACTTTTAAAAACTAACGTTTTTTCGGGAGCAGTCATTTTAATGATGCATAAAGTGAAAAAAAAAAAGTGAAATTTTCCTTTAAATATGGTACCTGGGGGGTGTCTAAAGTATGCCTGTGAAGTGGCATGTGTTTCCCGTGTTTAGAACTGTCCTTGCACAAAATGACATTTGTAAAGGAAAAAAAGAAGCCATTTAAAACCACTCGCGGCTTTAACGTCATGTCTTGTCCTGGCCGCCATATGGCTGAAAATCCTTGAGAAAAATGGCATGGCTACCCCATCACCCCCCCCCCCCCCCCACCCACCCCAGCCCCTTTGGGTCTTGTATGGATATTAAGGGGGACCCCGCACCCAAAATAAAACCCTATACCTACAACCCTATATACTCTGAACAGCAGTATATAGGTGGTGCAAACAAGACACGGACTGTAGGTTTGTTCTTAAGTAGAATCTGAACAGGTACATTATGAAGTGTAGCTCCATCCCAAAAAAATCTATTTTTAAGCTTTTTGGAGAACATAGGGACATTGCCAATGACAAATGTTTTTGGAAAAGTGGGGTTTTAATTGAAACAAGGATTGGTGATAAAGTATCAGTAGAGAGGAGATACCTTTTTCCCAAATTAAATCTAACAGGATAGAATTTCGATTCCTAGGGGTAGATTTCCTCTCACTTCCTGTTTTCCATTTGCAAGTAGGAGTCGTTTGTAAGTTGGATGTTTGAAAGTAGGGGCCTGGCGTATATACTCTGCAGAAATTTGCCCTATTAGATGTTGGTGTAGCCACAAGACTGGTGGGCACAGGAATGGGCCCTGCTGTGAGTTAATAGATCAAGATTTGTACTTGCATGCACCTGTTGAACCGGGCAGAAAAATTGGCGGTGGTGGTGGTGGTGGTGGACGGTGTTGCCACAAGACTGTAAGCTCTCACAGTTACTCTTGGTGGGCGCAGGAATGGGCCCTGCTGTGAGTTATTAGATCAAGATTTGTAATTGCATGCACCTGTTGAACAGGGCAGAAAAATTGGGCCTTTGGTGGTGGTGGTGGTGGTGGTGGTGGTGGTGGTGGTGGACGGTGTTGCCACAAGACTGTAAGCTCTCACAGTTACTCTTGGTGGGCGCAGGAATGGGCCCTGCTGTGAGTTATTAGATCAAGATTTGTAATTGCATGCACCTGTTGAACAGGGCAGAAAAATTGGGCCTTTGGTGGTGGTGGTGGACGGTGTTGCCACAAGACTGTAAGCTCTCACAGTTACTCTTGGTGGGCGCAGGAATGGGCCCTGCTGTGAGTTATTAGATCAAGATTTGTAATTGCATGCACCTGTTGAACAGGGCAGAAAAATTGGGCCTTTGGCGGTGGTGGTGGACGGTGTTGCCACAAGACTGTAAGCTCTCACAGTTACTCTTGGTGGGCGCAGGAATGGGCCCTGCTGTGAGTTATTAGATCAAGATTTGTAATTGCAAGCACCTGATGAACAGGGCAGAAAAATTGGGCCTTTGGCGGTGGTGGTGGACGGTGTTGCCACAAGACTGTAGGCCCTCATAGTTACTCTTGGTGGGCGCAGGAATGGGCCCTGCTGTGAACTATTAGATCAAGATTTGTAATTACCCGCCCCTGTTAAACAGGGGCTGAAAAATTGTGCCTTAGGCACTGGTGCTGGTGCCACAACACTGCAACCCCTCACAGATACTGTACTTGGAGCACAGCAGTCACACGTGTTGCGAAGCATTTTTTTAAAAAAATTGTAAGTACCCGCCCCTGTTAAACAGGGGCTGAAAAATTGTGCCTTAGGCACTGGTGCTGGTGCCACAACACTGCAACCCCTCACAGATACTGTACTTGGAGCACAGCAGTCACACGTGTTGCGAAGCATTTTTTTTAAAATTGTAAGTACACGCCCCTGTTAAACAGGGGCTGAAAAATTGTGCCTTAGGCACTGGTGCTGGTGCCACAACACTGCAACCCCTCACAGATACTGTACTTGGAGCACAGCAGTCACACGTGTTGCGAAGCATTTTTTTTTAAAAAATTGTAAGTACACGCCCCTGTTAAACAGGGGCTGAAAAATTGTGCCTTAGGCACTGGTGCTGGTGCCACAACACTGCAACCCCTCACAGATACTGTACTTGGAGCACAGCAGTCACACGTGTTGCGAAGCATTTTTTTACAAAAATTGTAAGTACCCGCCCCTGTTAAACAGGGGCTGAAAAATTGTGCCTTAGGCACTGGTGCTGGTGCCACAACACTGCAACCCCTCACAGATACTGTACTTGGAGCACAGCAGTCACACGTGTTGCGAAGCATTTTTTTTTAAAAAAATTGTAAGTACACGCCCCTGTTAAACAGGGGCTGAAAAATTGTGCCTTAGGCACTGGTGCTGGAGCCACAACACTGCAACCCCTCACAGATACTGTACTTGGAGCACAGCAGTCACACGTGTTGCGAAGCATTTTTTTAAAAAATTGTAAGTACACGCCCCTGTTAAACAGGGGCTGAAAAATTGTGCCTTAGGCACTGGTGCTGGTGCCACAACACTGCAACCCCTCACAGATACTGTACTTGGAGCACAGCAGTCACACGTGTTGCGAAGCATTTTTTTAAAAAATTGTAAGTACACGCCCCTGTTAAACAGGGGCTGAAAAATTGTGCCTTAGGCACTGGTGCTGGTGCCACAACACTGCAACCCCTCACAGATACTGTACTTGGAGCACAGCAGTCACACGTGTTGCGAAGCATTTTTTTAAAAAAATTGTAAGTACACGCCCCTGTTAAACAGGGGCTGAAAAATTGTGCCTTAGGCACTGGTGTGGTGGCATGGATCATTGAGGAGGAGGAAGAGGATAGTCAGTGAACATAAGAGGACAGTCACTCAGCATCAGCATAGGCAGTCTTGAAGGGATGTGACATTATAAATTATTCCGTTATATCCGCTTCAGGTGCCTGGTAGCTGGTGGTGATCCAAGACTGATTCATTTTGATGAAGGTCAGTCGATCAACCGAGGCGGTGGACAGGCGCACCCTATGATCGGTGACAAATCCTCCAGCAGCACTGAATGTGCGTTCGGAAAGAACGCTGGAGGCAGGACAGGCCAGTAGCTCAATTGCATACTGTGCAAGCTCTGGCCAGTGATCCATCCTCAGGACCCAGTAAGCCAGAGGATTTTCGGTGGGAAAGGTGTCCAAGTCTGACCTTGCCCCAAGGTATTCCTGCACCATGTATATCAGACGCTGGCGATGGTTGCTGGAACCGATCATACCTTGGGGCTGCGGACTAAAAAATTGTCTGAACGCATCGGTCAGACGTCCACCTTCCCCACCGCTCCTTCTGCTACTGACCGAAGCCTCAGCAACTCGTCGCCCAGGACCAGGAGTTTGTAACCTCCCAGTTTCTGGGAACGCGTTGCACAGACCTTTCTGCAAGGCCTCCCTGAGATGTCTCATCCTCTGCTCCCTCTGCGACGGCAAGGTAAGGTCCGCAACCTTACCCTTGTACCGTGGATCAAGGAGAGTGGCCAGCCAGTAATGGTCCCTCTCCTTGATCCGAAGAACATGAGGATCCTTCCGCAGGCTTTGCAGGATCAGGGAGGCCATGCAGCGTAGGTTAGCTGAGGCATTCGGTCCGGAGTCTTCTGGGTCACTGAGGATGACATGATCGCCAGCCACCTCCTCCCAGCCACGTACAAGTCCACTGGTTTGTTGGGACTGTACATCATCCCTAAAAGACTGCTGCTGCTGATGCTGAGTGCCAGGCTCCACCTCCATGCTCACACAATCCTCCTCCTCCTCCTCCTCCTCCTCCTCATCCTCTTCCTGTGTGATGGGTGGGACAGAAGGAACACTGTCCGGATAAAGGGGGCCTTGAGAGGCAAGGAAGTCCTCCTCTTCCTGCCTCTGTTCTGCCTCAAGTGCCCTGTCCATTATCCCACGCAGCGTATGCTCCAACAGGTGGACAAGAGGTACAGTGTCACTGATGCATGCACTGTCACTGCTCACCATCCTCGTGGCCTCCTCAAATGGTGAGAGGACAGTGCATGCATCCCTGATCATGCTCCACTGACGTGGGGAAAAAAAACCAAGCTCCCCTGACCCTGTCCTGGTGCCGTAGTCGCAAAGGTACTCATTGATGGCCCTCTGCTGCGTGTGCAGTCGCTGCAGCATGGCCAACGTTGAGTTCCACCTGGTGGGCATGTCACATATTAGGCGGTTCTTGGGCAGGTTCAGCTCCTTTTGCAGCTCAGTCAGCCGAGCACTGGCATTATAAGATCGGCGGAAATGCACACAGACTTTCCTGGCCTGCCTCAGGACATCCTGTAAGCCTGGGAACCTGCCCAAGAACCGCTGCACCACCAGGTTGAGGACGTGAGCCATACAGGGCACATGGGTGAGCTGCCCCTGTCGCAGGGCGGAGAGGAGGTTGGTGCCATCGTCAGAAACGACCATTCCTGGCTTAAGCTGACGTGGCGTCAACCACCTCTCGGCCTGCCCCTGCAGAGCTGCCAGAACCTCTGGCCCAGTGTGGCTCCTGTCCCCCAAACACACCAGCGCAAGCACGGCATGGCATCTTTTTGCCTGCGTACTTGCGTAGCCCCTTGTACGCCTACGGAGCACCGCTGGTTCCGAGGACAGAGCACTGGAGGAAGAAGAAGAGGAGGGGGTGGAGGAGAGAGGTGTGTCACAACCAGTAGCAGTAGTAGCGTTTTGGAGGCGTGGTGGCGGAACAACCTCCAACACTACTGCACCTTGTCCTGCATCCCTCCCAGCTGCCAATAGAGTGACCCAATGGGCCGTGAAAGAAAGGTAACGTCCCTGTCCAGGCCTGCTGGACCATGAGTCAGCGGTAATATGCACCTTACCGCTGACCGCCCTGTCCAGCGAGGCATGGACATTGCCTTCCACATGCCAGTAGAGGGACGGAATCGCCTTCCATGAGAAAAAGTGGTGTTTGGGAACCTGCCACTGAGGAACCGCACATTGAACAAACTCACGGAAGGGGGCCGAGTCTACCAACTGAAAAGGCAGCAGTTGAAGTGCTAGCAATTTAGCCAAGCTAGCATTCAACCGCTGGGCATGTGGATGGCTGGGAGTGTACTTCTTTCGACGGTCCAGCAGCTGGGGCAGGGAAATTTGCCTGGTAGAATCGGACGTCGGTGTACTGCAAGTACTTGGTTGTGACACACCTAATTCTACACCTTCAGTCCTCTCACAGCAGCTTTCAGAGAGGACTGAAGGTGTACTGGGGATGGAGATCCCAGCTGATGAGGAGCAAGGAGAGGTCCGCTTAGTTCTTTGGTGTGGGTCTTTTATGTGTGCCTGCCAACGAGCTGCATGGCAGGTCGACATATGTCTGCTCATGCTTGTGGTGCCCAAGCGGCTGATGTTTTGGCCACGCGAGATACGCTTGAGACAAATATTGCAAATAGCAGTGGTGCGATCTGATGCACTCGTCTCAAAAAAGGCCCACACCAAAGAACTTTTCTGATAACGTGCAGAGGCAGCGCCCTGCACAGGCGGAGCTCTGCGGTGTTGTACAGTTGCTGTGCTGGCCTCTAGCTGGCCTCCAGGGGGCATCCTGCCTCGTTGGACATGTGACGCCGCATCCTCCTCCTCCTCCTCGTCCTCCTCCTCATCCTCTCTCCCTTCAGGCACCCACGTGGAGTCAGTGACCTCATCATCCCCTCCCTCTTCACCACTAGAGCAAACCTGGCAGTAAGCTGCAGCTGGTGGAACAGTACTGCCAGATTCCTCAAGCTGGGTATCATCATCCGAGCCTTCGAATCGTTGGGCATCCTCCTGGAGCATGTACCCAACACTGTGCTCAAAGAGTTCGGGGGACTCCTCAGGAGGACATGGTGGGTCTAGGGAAGGGGTGGCTGATGATGCCATTGAGTACGCGTTGGCAGCTGCTCTGCCAGTACCCTGAGCCTGGGTGAGAGAGGATGAGGAGGATGAGGAGGGCTTGGTCATCCATTCTACCAAGCCTTCAGCATGATGCGGCTCCACATGTCCAGCTGCCGAAAACAAAGACGCGCGTGTCCCATGGCCACGTGCTGATGACGATGCACGACCACGTCCACGGCCACGGCCACGTCCACTAGAAACAGAGCCTGCCTGCCCTGTGTTCTTGGCTCTGCACGCTCTGCCTCCCCTTGGCGGTCTTCCAGCCATTGTAGTCGGTAGTCCTGTGGGTGCTGCTGAGAAGAATATATAGGAGCTCTGTGTGATGCCACTAACACACTAGAAGTCCTATGGGTGCTTCTGCAAAGAAAATATAGGAGCTCTGTGTGATGCCACTAACACACTAGAAGTCCTGTGGGTGCTGCTGAGAAGAAAATATAGGAGCTCTGTGTGATGCCACTAACACACTAGAAGTCCTATGGGTGCTTCTGCAAAGAAAATAGAGGATCTCTGTGTGATGGGACTAACACACTTCAAGTCCTATGGGTGCTTCTGTGAACAAAATATAGGATCTCTGTGTGATGGGACTAACACACTACAAGTCCTATGGGTGCTTCTGGGAAGAAAATATAGCTCTGTGTGATGGGACTAACACACTTCAAGTCCTATAGGTGCTTCTGGGAACAAAATATAGGATCTGTTTGTGATGGGACTAACACACTTCAAGTCCTATAGGTGCTTCTGGGAACAAAAATATAGGATCTCTGTGTGATGGGACTAACACACTTCAAGTCCTATAGGTGCTTCTGGGAACAAAATATAGGATCTCTGTGTGATGGGACTAACACACTTCAAGTCCTATGGGTGCTTCTGGAACAAAATATAGGATCTCTGTGTGATGGAACTAACACACTACAAGTCCTATGGGTGCTTCTGGGAAGAAAATATAGCTCTGTGTGATGGGACTAACACACTTCAAGTCCTATAGGTGCTTCTGGGAACAAAATATAGGATCTCTGTGTGATGGGACTAACACACTTCAAGTCCTATAGGTGCTTCTGGGAACAAAATATAGGATCTCTGTGTGATGGGACTAACACACTTCAAGTCCTATAGGTGCTTCTGGGAACAAAATATAGGATCTCTGTGTGATGGGACTAACACACTTCAAGTCCTATAGGTGCTTCTGGGAAGAAAATATAGGATCTCTGTGTGATGGGACTAACAAACTTCAAGTCCTATAGGTGCTTCTGTGAACAAAATATAGGATCTCTGTGTGATGGGACTAACACACTACAAGTCCTATGGTGCTTCTGGGAAAAAATATAGCTCTGTGTGATGGGACTAACACACTTCAAGTCCTATAGGTGCTTCTTGGAACAAAATATAGAATCTCTGTGTGATGGGACTAACACACTTCAAGTCCTATAGGTGCTTCTGGGAAGAAAATATAGGTCTGTGTGATGGGACTAACACACTTCAAGTCCTATAGGTGCTTCTGGGAACAAAATATAGGATCTCTGTGTGATGGGACTAACACACTACAAGTCCTATGGGTGCTTCTGGGAAGAAAATATAGGTCTGTGTGATGGGACTAACACACTTCAAGTCCTATAGGTGCTTCTGGGAACAAAATATAGGCTCTCTGTGTGATGGGACTAACACACTTCAAAGTCCTATAGGTGCTTCTGGGAAGAAAATATAGGTCTGTGTGATGGGACTAACACACTTCAAGTCCTATAGGTGCTTCTGGGAACAAAATATAGGATCTCTGTGTGATGGGACTAACACACTTAAAGTCCTATGGGTGCTTCTGGGAAGAAAATATAGCTCTGTGTGATGGGACTAACACACTTAAAGTCCTATAGGTGCTTCTGGGAACAAAATATAGGATCTCTGTGTGATGGGACTAACACACTTAAAGTCCTATAGGTGCTTCTGGGAACAAAATATAGAATCTCTGTGTGATGGGACTAACACACTTCAAGTCCTATAGGTGCTTCTGGGAACAAAATATAGGATCTCTGTGTGATGGGACTAACACACTTCAAGTCCTATAGGTGCTTCTGGGAACAAAATATAGGATCTCTGTGTGATGGGACTAACACACTTCAAGTCCTATAGGTGCTTCTGGGAACAAAATATAGGATCTCTGTGTGATGGGACTAACACACTTCAAGTCCTATAGGTGCTTCTGGGAACAAAATATAGGAGCTCTGTTTGCTGCCAGTGCCTGCCTGCCATGAACACACTACAAGCCCCTCTTTCTAAATGAATCTTTCTAAATGAATCTTTCTAAATAAATCTTTCTAAATCTATCTAGCAGAGTGACACAGAATGAGCCTGCTCTCTCTAACGCCGGAACGCATGTGACCGGCGCCGACGGCGTGGCGGCCTTTTATAAGAGGGGGCGTGTACTAAAGCCCCTGAGCTGTAATTGGCTACAGGCGTCCTGCCTGTAGCCAATTATGGCTCTCCGAGTTTCCGGCGCTGTGATTGGCCAAGCATGTGGGGTCACAGTGCATGCTTGGCCAATCATCAGCCAGCAATGCACTGCGCCGGCCGCGCCGGCCGCAATGCATTGCAGGGCCGCTCGCATCACACGAATGTGATGCGAGCGGCCAAAATAGTTCTGGGCTCGCCGAGCGAGCGAACGCCCGGTGCTCGATGCGAACGTGGGTTCGCATCGAGCACCGGGCCCATCCCTAGTGGCCTGGTACGGTTCAGGTTCTCGTCCCCCCCTCTTTTCCTGCGGCCTGCCAGGTTGCGTGCTCGAATAAGGGTCTGGTATGAATTTTGAAGGGGGACCCCACACCATTTTTTTGGGCTGGGGTTCCCCTTAAAATCCATCCCAGACCTGAAGGGTCTGGTATGGATATTTAGGGGGACCCCCACGTCATTTTTTTTTAATTTGAAGCGGGGTTCCTCCTAATATCCATAGCAGAGCTGAAGGGCATGGTAATTGAATTTGGGGGGACCCCCACGCTTTTTTTTTTTATTTTATTTTTTTATCAATGACTTTTTTTTATCGATGACTTTCAATGAATGACTGTTCTCTGTATTACGGGAGCCGACAATTCATTAGCCGCGAGTGATTTTAAATAGCTTTTTTTCCTGCAAAAATTACACTTTGTGCAGGGACAGTTCTAAGCACGGGAAACATGCACCCCTTCACAGGCATACTATAGACACCCCCCAGGTACGAAATTTAAAGGAATATTACACTTTTATTGTTTCACATTAAGCATTATTAAATCACTGCTCCTGAAAAAACGTCAGTTTTTAAAAATTTTTTTGCATTAATACATGTCCCCTGGGGCAGGACCCAGGTCCCCAAACACTTTTTATGACAATAACTTGCATATAAGCCTTTAAAATTAGCACTTTTGATTTTGAACGTTCGAGTCCCATAGACTTTAAGAGGGTTCTAAAGTTCACACGAGCTTTAGGTCTGTTCGCAGGTTCTGGTGCGAACCAAACAGGGGGGTGTTCGGCTCATCCCTAACCATAAGGGCCTGAATAAGTATACCAAACCTGTATACCAATTATCGAGAGCAATAGATACTGCATCTAGATAATAAAAGTATGAAAAAATCCATTAATTAAATGGTTAATGCAACCACTAAAGCCCCTGGAGGCTGCATAGCCTGTTTGCCCCAATGTCCAGTCATCTCTGCTTATGCTGTGCGATCCCGGCATGAGACCTACCTTATATTTCCTTAATGGCTCAATTTCAGCTGCAGGTGTGAGGTTTTTGATTGATTAACTAGTTCCCGACGGGTTCACATCTTTTTACGGGGGCAGAATGGCACCCCTGTGCAAAACCCTGTACGGGTACAGGGTTCCCTTTAAGAGTAGAAGAATACATATCGGCCTAAACTGATGAAGAAATTTTTTTTTTTTAAAAAAATGTTAATATTTATTATAGCAAAAAGTTAAAAATATTGTATTTTTTTTTCAAAATTGTCGCTCTTTTTTGGTTTATAGCGCAAAAATTAAAACCACAGAGGTGATCAAATACCACCAAAAGAAATCTCTATTTGTGAGGGAAAAGGACGCACATTTTGTTTGGGTCCAACGTCGCACGACCGCGTAATTGTCAGTTAAAGCGATGCAGTGCCGTATCGTAAAAAGTGCTCTGGTCAGGGAGGGGGTAAAATCTTCCAGGGCTGAAGTGGTTAATAGGTTAATGAAGGTGTTTGGGTTGGGGGATGATACATGGGATGGATGAGGGTCATTGGAATGGGTGAATATATTAGGAGGGGGATATTTTTGAGTGGGTTAGGGGGTAATAAGGGTATTTGTATTGAGTACAATGAAATGGGCTGGATGGGGGTGTTTGGGTTTGGTAAGGGCATTTGGAATGGGAGAAGGTGTTTGGGTTGGGTGAAAGGTTTGGAATGAGTGAGGGGTGTTAGTTGGATGAGAGTGGATTGGATAAGAGGTTTGGAATGGGAGTGGGATTTTTGCTTTTTTTTTGGCTTTTGGTTATGAAGGTGTAGTAAGTAATGAAGGTGTTTGAGTTTCAGGTTGGAGTTTGGATTACCTTACAAATACACTGAGGCTACTT
Source organism: Lithobates sylvaticus (assembly GCA_028564925.1). Taxonomy (NCBI): domain Eukaryota; kingdom Metazoa; phylum Chordata; class Amphibia; order Anura; family Ranidae; genus Lithobates; species Lithobates sylvaticus. The sequence continues at coordinate 94,740,395 of CM053035.1, forward strand.
AAAGCGGTGTTTCACCTTAAAAATTTTTTTTTTAAAAGTCAGCAGCTAAAAAAAAGTAGCTTCTCTACACTTACCCTCCCAGGGCGCCCGCGATGTCGGTCGTGGAGGCCGAGAGGTCCCTCGGCAATCCGGTTCCAGCGCCGCCATCCTCAGTAAGAGAAATGGCTTCCCGTTTCCTACTGCGCATGCGCGAGTCGGCGCGCGGCCTACTGCGCATGCGCAAGTCTAATTTGTGAATGGGGAACGCGATGTGTTGTGGGACACAGTTCCCATAACACACCGCGCCCCATTTACTAGAAGACGGAAGGAGAGAAGATCACCGCGGCACTGGACGATCTGCCTAGCATCAGCCATTTCTGGTAAGTAAAAAAACATTTTTTTTTTTTTTTTTCATTTTAAATTGTTATTAACATTTTTTTTAAGTTTTTTTTTCAGGGTGTCCCACCACTTTAAAAACTTAGAGCTGTTTGCAATAACATTTCATTTGTAAATTAATTTTTAGAAGTCTACAAAAGGCAGAAGTATGTAAACCAAATCACTCCTGAAGAGCTCAGTAGAACATTAGAGTCATTATAGTGCAATACTCTATATAAAAACACAAATGTAACAAAACACCTCTCATACAATGTATGAAAAGATACAATGTAAGACATAACATAAACAATGTCTCAGCTGTGGGTTGCAAATAACAAGAATATGTCCATTAAATCTTCCCAGACAGAAATGTATTCATGTCTTCAGTGTTCTTCTTTCTATAAATAACCCTCAAACGTTTAAAAGTTTAAAAGTGCTCTATAAGAAGTGACAGTTTAAAGCGGTATTAAAACAAAAACTAAAAACGTCATTAGATAGATGTGATGGCTGCATTTGTCGCAATATAATAAATGTTTGCTTTTGAGTTGAATAATTTTTATTGAAACATAACACAAAGAGAGTATGACAAGTAATACAAGTGTAGCGCTGATATTTTTGCCTACTGATGCAATGTTAGTATTTTATAATGAAAGTCTATGGACAATTCTATAGCTTAGTATTTGGCGCCATCTAGTGGCCAAATACAGACAGTGGACTCGGATGACTTTTGTTTTCAAGAACACTGAATTAAATACAAGAAGTGACTGTTTTATTTACTTTGGATATTTGACCTATCTACCCAGAATGCCAGGTGACCTACCCATGTACACCCTCTCTTGCACTGAATGCTAGGTAGGACATAAAAGGACCCCGAGCGGCAATCTTAGGTCTCTTCTGGGCGCATGGCCTGCCTGTGAGGACCTGTGAGGAGGTTTCCAGAAGGAACGGCCTACAGCCATTGCGGAGCGCAACTCAAACAGACTGTGTGAGCGATCTGACAGTGTGAGAGACACAGTGACCGGATTGGGAAAGATCCAGAGACACTTGGGGTGGGAGGGTAGTGCTATCTGATGTGCTACGGACCAAATAAGTGACATAATGGTTTATATGCAATAAATTAAATATCTCAGAATTAAGTTGTGTGTAAGTGTTTTGAAGAGTTTGGAATAACTTAACACCACCTGGTATATGAAGGTTGTGTAATAATAAATAAACGAGTGATCTTTCATTGTGATCGATGTTTAACAAGGGAAGGATTCTCAAAACCCAGGAGGATTTTGTACAAAATTCTATAATGGCAGATGGGCGGATTGGATCTGCCCAGAGTACTTAAAGTGGGGTGCCCCTTAAAAAATTTTTAAATACAAGTCAGCAGCTACAAATACTGTAGCTGCTGACTTTTAATAATTGGACACTTACCTGCCCCAGGGTCCAGGGATGCGAGGGAACGAAGTTCCACTTGTTCCCCGCTCCACTCGGCAGCGCCGTCATTCTTAAGCCCCATACACACGGTCGGACTTTTTCATGGATTCTGTCCGATCGGACAATGCTGTTGAAAAATCAGACCGTGTGTATGCACCATCGGACAGTGTACGTCGGATTGTCCAACGGACAAAGTCTTATCTCCTGCTGGAAAGATTTGCCGACAACACGGTCCGATCACACCAAATCCGATCGTGTGTACGGTTGTCCGACCGGACAAAGTGCTACGCATGCTCACATCACATTACAAGACCAAAGCTATTGGCTACTAGCCTCTACGTAGTCCCGTCGTAGGCAACAAACGTCACCACGTTCAGAATGATCGGATTTTCCGACAACTTTGTCTGACCGTGTGTACGCAAAACCAACATCAGACAAAGTATGACGGACAGGATCCGACCGACCTGGTCCGCGGATTGTCCGACCGTGTGTATGGGGCTTTACTGTGGGCACAGATGCGTGCGGTGCTGCACGCCGTGATACGCCGCGCTGTCGCGCGCAGTCTGGGACCTGTCACGTGTCCCAGATGACTGACTGCACCGAGGGGAAGAGATGTCACCAGCCCAGGCACCGAAGGAGGCAGACTATGAGGGACCCCCTAGCAACAGGCTTTTAGAAGTAAGTTAAAAAAAAATTCCAATTTTTTTTTTTTTTTTAGGAATTTTAAGCCATTTTTTTTTTGGAGGGGGGAAACGCCACTTTAAGATTATCCCAACGTTTCAGAGAATTTAATGTAACAGGATTGTGTATACAAGTTCTATCCTTCTGAAGAAACAAAAGTAAATAATCTATGCAGAGAAGGGTGCAATCATTTACCTCCAGTGAGACCCAAAGAGGGATTTCTGTGGTCACATGGTATTTGGGGAGGGAGGCCAACTGAACAGCTTGGAAATACATATGAACTCCTAGACTGCCTTGGGGTCTACTGTAAAAGAGAGTGTAGCCAGCAAGTCCAGGATTGTGATGCCTGTGGCCAATTATAGCTCAGGGGGGTTAGTACACGCTCCACATTATAAAAGGCCGCCGCGCCGGCGGCCTCGCATATTGTGTTGTGTTCCAGCGTCAGTGTCAGTGTTATGTGCTGCTGACTGCTGACATTATGTGAGATGATTCTGGGGATTAGTGTGTGCGTGCTGTTAGTACAGCATTGCAGTATCACATCTGGGGGGTGTCTATAGTATGCCTGTGAAGGGGCGCATGTTTCCTGTGCTTAGAACTGTCCCTGCAAAAAGTGTAATTTTTGCAGGAAAAAAAGCTATTTAAAATCACTCGCGGCTAATGTATTGACGGCTCCCATAACAAAGAGAATAATCATTTATTAAAAGCCATTCATTAAAAAAAAGTCATTGATAAAAAATAAAAAAAATGAAAAAAAAAAAAAAGCGTGGGGGTCCCCCCAAATTCAATAACCAGGCCCTTCAGGTCTGCTATGGATATTAAGGGGGACAGCCAAAAAAAAAAAATATGGCGTGGGGTCCCCCTCAAAATCCATACCAGACCCTTGAGGTCTAGGATGGATTTTAAGGGGAACCCCAGCCAAAAAAAATGGCGTGGGGTCCCCCTCAAAATCCATACCAGACCCTTATCTGAGCACGCAACCTGGCAGGCCGCAGGAAAAGAGGGGGGACGAGAGAGGTCCCCCCTCCCTCCTGAACCATACCAGGCCACATGCCCTCAACACTGGGAGGGTGCTTTGGGGATCTGAGTCCCCCAAAGCACCTTGTCCCCATGTTAATGAGGACAAGGGCCTCTTCCCCACAACCCTGGCCATTGGTTGTGGGGGTCTGCGGGCGGGGGGCTTATCGGAAACTGAAAGCCCCCTTTAACAAAGGGAACCCCAGATCCCGGCCCCCCCCTGTGTGAAATGTTAAGGGGCTACAAAAGTACCCCTACCATTTCCCCAAAAAAGTGTCAAAAATGGTAAAAATGACAGGAGACGGTCTTTGACAATTCCTTTATTAAAATCTTCTTTCTTCTTTTTTCTGGTCTTCCTTTCTTCATCCTTCGGTTTCTTCATCTTCTCCTTCCGGCATCTTCTTCCATCTTCTTCTTCCATCATCTTCTTCCTCCGATCCACTTCTTCTTGCGATGGTCTTCTCGTCCTTCTCGTCCGGCATCTTCTTCCATGGCGTCGGCGTCTCTTCTGGGCCGCTCCGCGCAATGGGAGGCTCCCGCTGTGTGAGGCTTCGCTCCGTCTCACAGGTCTTTTATAACGGAGGGCACCTGGTGACCCCGCCCAATCTGACGCACAGGGACGTCATGGGGAATTCCCTATGGCTTTCCCCATGACGTCAGAGGGGGCGGGGTCAGCAGGTGCCCTCCGTTATAAAAGACCTGTCAGACGGAGCGAAGCCTCACACAGCGGGAGCCTCCCATTGCGAGGAGCGGCCCGACAGAAGAACAGACGCCGACGCCATGGAAGAAGATGCCGGACGAGAAGGACGAGAAGACCTTCGCAAGAAGAAACGGATCGGAGGAAGAAGAAGATGGAAGAAGAAGATGGAAGAAGATGCCAGAAGGAGAAGATGAAGAAACCGAAGGATAAAGAAAGGAAGAAGGAAGACCAGAAGAAAGACGAAAGAAGATTTTAATAAAGGAATTGTCAAAGACCGTCTCCTGTAATTTTTACCATTTTTGACACTTTTTTGGTGAAATGGTAGGGGTACAAATGTACCCCCTTACCATTTCACACAGGGGGGGCCGGGATCTGGGGGTCCCCTTGTTAAAGGGGGCTTCCAGATTCCGATAAGCCCCCCGCCCGCAGACCCCCACAACCAATGGCCAGGGTTGTGGGGAAGAGGCTCTTGTCCTCATCAACATGGGGACAAGGTGCTTTGGGGGTCTCAGACCCCCAAAGCATCCTCCCAATGTTGAGGGCATGTGGCCTGGTACGGTTCAGGAGGGAGGGGGGCCGCTCTCGTCCCCCCCTCTTTTCCTGCGGCCTGCCATCACGGCGGTGGTGGCTTCCCTTTACAGCAGCGGCTTCCCCTTCCCCTGCTCTCCATGTCGGCTTCCCCTTCCCTTGCTCTCCGCGGGCATCCCAGTGGCGGCGGTAGCGACTTCTGTTTCCTCCCTCCTCCCCGGGAGCCAATCAGGACGCTTCTCCTTTTACGGCCAATCAGGAAATGGGTCTCAGACCCGCTCAGTGTTTCAATAGAGAATATTCATTTGCTATTGTAACACACCTGTTTGGGCTCATAGCGCAATTCTCTGCGCCCCGAGCCCACCCTATTTCAAAGCCTATTAGAGCCTCTGCCTCTAATCAGATGCTTCAAAAGAACACACCTCTGTTGGAATTCATGCATCTGGCATCCTGAAAGGGGTCGGATGCATGGATGGGGGGATGGCCGTGGATAGGGGGGGCGCAGGCGCCCCCAAATGGACTGACCACCACTGCCAGAGAAACTACCAAAGTTGGACAAAAGGGTTGTAAGGTTAGGGAGAGTGACCATAGGGTTGGTGACAAACATTAAAATATCATTGGCTATTTGGTGGCACTACCACAGAAAACCTGTTGATTTGATTGCTAAAAAGACCCAACGATAACTGCTGACATGACATATTTGCACATGAAGATTGGTGATATGAGCCTCAATGGCTTTAATAAATGTCCTCACTTTGTTCTCCTCATCCCTCCCCGGGTTACCTGCTCTCTGAGCGCTCCTCCGTGCAGACTCGGCGTCCTCCTCCATGGTGTCTCTGCTCTCATATGATGTTCTGTGGTCTCTCTGGCTGGAGGGGAAGAGGTAATGAGACCTGAGAGCTCCTCTGTGTCTGCAGACTGTGGTCAGCCGTGTACGAGGACAGGAAGAACAAGAGTGTGACGTCTAATAGAGATGATGGGGCTGATTTACTAAAGGAAATGAAGAAGAGACGGGGTTCACACTAGACATGTGAGCCGTCAATAAATTTGTTTTGTTTTGTTTCATTCCATTCTGTTTCGTATTAGCGGTTAATTCGTATTTCGTTATTCATGTCCGAAATTCAATTTTTATTTGTACGAAATATGAATTTTCGTTAGGTTAGTAAACTTTTCGTAACAATTACGAACCTTCGTTATGATGAATTTATCATTATGAGGGGCTCCCCCCATCCCTGCAAAAATTTGGAAATATTGCGCTGAGTATGGAAATTTATGGAAAAGCTGCAAACATTGCCGGTAGACTGACGGTAATAGAAATTGGAAAGGATATATATGTTGCGCTAAAATGATGGTGTACGTGATTACAAGTTTAACCCCTATATGTTATTCACATACGGTACATATAGGTCTTAAATAAAACATAAATATATGTCATAAATTATATGTCATAAATATAAATTGTGAAAAATATAAAAATAATAATAAAAACAGTTATTTAGGTGTAAAACTGAATAAAACGTGAATAAATAACTGTGAAAGTGACAAAGTAATCCTGTGATGCATAGAATTCAATAATGGTGAACAGTAAAAGCTATAAATGTTGTGAATATAAAAGCATAAAACCATTCAGGTAATAAACGGCAAGTGGATATTGGGTGGGAAACAACCAAACTGTATGTATACAGTATACAGTGGTATAGTTCATATAAGTGACACAGTATATGTGAATAGCCGTAGCCAATAATGGTGTTTCTAGGTGGGGTGATGGTGGTCCTGTCCTGTCGGCGTCAACACTTATTTGGAAAGAGGCTTACCGGAGGTCACAGACTTGAAGAGACATACGCCTCACAAGTCGTGACAAGCTTTATTGTGGAGGGTTATCAGGTCCCTATTCCATGGATAGGCTCCAAGGTTGGTATACGTGTAATAAATGGCCGGCAGAATATTGGGTAATATTGAGAGAGAGACTCACATAGTGTAATACCGTAATAAATATTTTGAATGTTGTAAAAACAGATTAAAAACACTCACATTTCAGTAGAAAAATTCAGGCTCATAGTATATAGTAGTAGATGGCAAAGTGCTGTTGCTGTAGTCCACCCGACGCGTTTCGTCCTCTGGGACTTCGTCTGAGGTGTGAATTTGGCCGCTTCGTCCCAAAGGATGAAACGGCCAAATTCAGAAGCATAGCAATTCGTATTTCGGATCCTCACAAATGTACGAATTTACAGAAAGTCGTACGAATTTTTAATTAATTAATCTAATTGTACATGTCTAGTTCACATGAGAGTGCAAACATGATCCCTGAATCCATCTATCTGAATGTACAGAGATGTCCAATGTGTACGGAGAGATCCTAGTTTACTGTTTGTGTAGAACATCCAAATAATGAATGCTGCTTTGTGTCTTTTATCTCTATAAGGTCCTCCTACTCCTTATTCTACTAATGCCGCTTACACACGGCCAAACGTTTCGACAGCAAAGGTCCGATGGAACGAATCCGTCTGACAAATCGATCGTGTGTGGGCTTCATCGATCCTTTGCTGTTTTGGACTCGAGTCCGGTCGAAAAATCCGTTCGTCTGTATGCTAGTCCGACGGACAAACAACGACGCAAGGGCAGCTATCCGCTACTGGCTACAAACTTCCTTCCATATAGTCTGGTCGTACGTCATAACGTTCAAATCAGTCAGACTTTGGTGTGATCGTGTGTAGGCAAGTCCGTTTCGTCGGAACTACGTCGAAAGTCTGTCAAAAAGTTCTCCGGAGTTTAGTCCGTCGAAAGTCCGGACGTGTGTACACGGCATAAGGAACGTCTACATTTTACATCGGGTCAGATGGGTCTTTTTTATCCCAAGTTTGGTACCTCTGTCATTCCTCTCACATCTGTATTTCACAGATTTATAAAAGGGGTTTCTATAGTTGTGTTTGGCAACTGGAATTACTGTTCTTCACCTTTCCATTTTTTACCACTGGAATTCTGATTTTCTAATTTATAAATCTTGGTGACATTTGCCTTCCTTTTACTCCAATCAGGGAGAAGAGAAGCGGGTAAGAAGAGTGAGAAGATGTCACTACTGGTGAGGGAGATGCCACATCATGGAATGGAGGTGAGTAGAGTTCCACTTCCACAACCCATTTATTCTTTTTGGTTCCCCCGCGTGTTTAGCAAAATGTGCAAAAATGTGAATTCTGTGTTGGCGGCACGAAGCCCTTTATTTATAATGGGAAAATTATATTACATTTTTGTGGACCACATGCAGTTTTTTCCGTGGGTTCCCCCTTGACATCCATACCATCCATGTGTTTGCTTTTTTGGGGTCCCCTATTACAATCCATAGCAGACCCTCACCCAAGATATCGGCCTGATATAGATGCTGAGGGTAATCCTGGTCTTTTTTTTTTTACAAACAGAACAAAGTGACCGGGAAATATCATTTAGCAGCCGGCAATTTAAGTTTTTTTTTTTACTTAGTGAGTATCACTTTTGCTGTAGTACATCGTACAGAAGAGCCACTTCACAGGCAGGTTTGAAGGCCCGTACACACGATCGGACTTTTTAACCACTTCAGCCCCGGACCAATTGGCAGCCAAAGGACCAGGCCCCTTTTTGCGATTCGGCACTGCGTCGTTTTAACTGACAATTGCGCGGTCGTGCGACGTGGCTCCCAAACAAAATTGGCGTCCTTTTTTTCCCACAAATAGAGCTTTCTTTTGGTGGTATTTGATCGCCCCTGCGGTTTTTATTTTTTGCGCTATAAACAAAAATAGAGCGACAATTTTGAAAAAAATGCAATATTTTTTACTTTTTGCTATAATAAATATCCCCAAAAAATATATAAAAAAACATTTTTTTTTTCCTCAGTTTCGGCTGATACGTATTCTTCTACATATTTTTGGTAAAAAAAATCGCAATTAGCGATTATTGATTGGTTTCCGCAAAAGTTATAGCGTTTACAAAATAGGGGATAGTTTTATAGCATTTTTATTAATATTTTTTTTTTTACTAGTAATGGCGGCGATCAGCGATTTTTATTGTGACTGCGACATTATGGCGGACACATCGGACATTTTTGACACATTTTTGGGACATTTGTCATTTATATGTAAATGACAGTTGTAGTGAAGGGGTTAACCACTAGGGGGCGGGGAGGAGTCAGTGTGACGTGTTGTGTTTATTTTACTGTAGGGGGCGTGGCTGTATGTGTGACGTCATTGATCGGCGTTCCCGATGACAGGGAACCGCCGATCACTGACAGTCAGAGTAGGAAGCGCGGGGAGAGGTTTGTTTACACAAACCTCTCCCCGTTCTTCAGCTCCGTAACCCGATCGCGGGACACCAGCGGCGATCGGGTCCGCTGGTCCCGCGGCCGGGGTCACGGAGCTCCCGACCGGGTCGCGAGCGTGCCGCTAGTGGCGCGCGCGCGACCCACAGGCAGGCACATGCACGATCACGTACAGGTACGTGATTTTGCCTGCCCGTGCCATTTTGCCGACGTATATCGTCGTTAGGCGGTCGGGAAGCGGTTAACAACAAACATGCAAATTAGCTGTTTTGAGGCAGCATTCGACCGTGTGTACGCTCCATCGGACAAACTTTTTTGGTTTTCATCTGACTTTTGTTGGCTGTGCGAACGGACAAACTTTCCGGCAACAAAAGTCCGATGGAGCAAAGTCCGATCATGTGTACAGAAAACCATAGGACTTTTGTACAAAGTACACACACGCATGCTCAGAACCAATGCAAAAGATCAGACAACAATACAGAAGTTGACCAAAGATGGCGGTAAAGAGCAGAAAAAACATGTGATTTGGTGAAAGTTGGCTGAAAAAGTTCTGCCGTGTGTATGCAATACACGTTCACGGCCGATGCCCTTTGTACAAAAATCCAAGGGAAAGTTTGTACAAAGTCCGATTGTGTGTATGAGGCTTAACACATCCCCCAGGAATGATATTTAAACAAATTTCAGCATTTTGTTAAATTCTTCCCTTTAAAGTGCTTGTACACCCCTGAAAATAAAAATGAACAAAGCACATCCTTCTTTATAGCAGGGGTGGACACACTTAATGATCCTGTTGTCTGCTCATTAGAGGGATCAGATGCAGCCTTGTTACTAGAGATAATGGGCACCTTAGCACTTTTAAAAAGCATGGAAAAAATAGTAGCAGACCTGCTGCTTCTATATGCATCGTCCTCTATGAAATCCTCCGGATTCATCATACAAACAAAAAATGTAAATACATGTAAATATCAATAAAACAAAGCAAAACAAATTCACATAAAAAGCCACATGAAAAAGAACCATACAAATGAATACATAAAAAAAAAAAAAAAGGGAGAGGGCGGGATCTGGGGGATCCCTTGTTAAAAGGGGCTTTCAAATTCTGATAAGCCCTCACCCGCAGACCCCATCAACAAGAGGCCAACATGGGGGGACCCCAAAGCACGCTCCCCATGTTGAGGGTATGTGGCCTGGTACGGTTCAGGAGGGGGGGGAGGTGCTCGCTCGTCCCCCCCTTATCCTGACCTCCAGGTTGCATGCTCAGATAAGGGTCTGGTATGGATTTTGGGGGGGACCCCCACGCCAATTTTTTTACATTTTGATGTGAAGTTCTCTTTAAAATTCATTCCAGACCCAGAGGGCCTGGTATGGATTTTGGGGGGGACCCCACGCCATTTCTTTTTAAAATGTTGGCGTGTGGGGGATCCCCTCTGAATCCATACTAGAGAGGGGCCTGGTATGGACCTGGGGGAGGGGGTGGCACGCCAATTTCTGTGCATTTTTTTTTCTTGGGAAAGTTTTTGTTTCTTTACATTCACCCTGTTGACAGCTGAAGACCCAGATTTCGTCTACCTTCCCCCCAAATTTGGGGTCTTTTTTATTTGTTATTTTTTTTATGTTTTTATGTTTTTTATGCTCTGCCTCCCCTGACTGCATGTCCCTGCTTCTCACCACCCCTCCTCTGACTCCTTTACTCTTCTCCTCCTCTTCCCTCACCAGCCCTCCTCCTCTCCTCTTCTCCATGCTTTCTATTCCCTTAAATTCCAATGCCAATTCTCTTCACTTCTCTTGTCTTCTGCCAGACTTTTGCAGAAAGCTTTATAATTATGCATTGCACATGATGGGAGTGATGAGTTATTACACCTTTCAGAATTTTGAAGATTTAAATACAAACACTTGTCTCTGAGGTGAGACTTCCCACCTTGTCTGTGCTACTCTGGGAAGCAGAGCCATCATCTGGTGTCCAGAGGGGAACACACAGGATCACTGAGCGGTGTCTTACCTCACCAGTGACATCGGTCGGACATTGTGGCTACAGGACGGCACTCTCCTCCTCTTGCCTCGCTGAGCTTGGTTACCATTCCATGTTGCCAGCACACAGCACAGACACTTCCCCCTCCTGGGCTGTTCTCACCTTGTGCTCCTCTCCATTTAGGAAATGGCTCACAGCTTCTCCCCAGCCAATGGGGACAGAGGGGTGTGGACTGTAGAAGGCAAAGTAGAAGCCCAGTACTGGAGTGTGGCTGTGGGGCCCTAGGGCAGATCGGAGCTGGACTTTGTGGAGGATATGATAATATGAAAGGGAGGCTGCATGGGCCCCCTGGAGCTAGGGGTGGGGTTGCGATTGTGACCCCTGCAACCCCTTATGCTACGCCCATGCTCCCCCTCTTTAACATTCTCTCTTGAACCCCCCTCTTCTCCTTTCCCCTCCTCACACCTGCTCTCCCCTCCTCTCCACCCTCCCCCAAGGAGCTCCACTCCATTTGCAAACACTCCCGCCTCTGAGGAGACAGCTGAGGATAGTGTGAAAAAAGTGTCCTTATCCTTTAATCTTACAAGAATCAGTCTATACAGAAATAAACACAAAGGAGAAAAACATATCTATGAATTCATTAGCATTTTATTTACAATTCAGAATAATGGCGCAGTGACCAGAACATTCACACAGCATTTCTCAGATCAGTGCGGTCACACAGCATTTCTCAGATCAGTGCGGTCACACAGCGTTTCTCAGATCAGTGCGGTCACACAGCATTTCTCAGATCAGTGCGGTCACACAGCATTCTTCTCACAGATGTAGTTCAGTTCTTCATAACAGTTCCACATTGTCAGAAGAGATTCGAGCTTGGCACAGCTTCCAGTCCCTTCAGGGTGATTGAAGGTTCTAGAGAGGAGATGAAATAAGATGAGGGAATTTCCGCAGTCCTTTTAGATGAGCAGTAATGGGTGGTGGAGAGATAGAGAAGACCATGAAGCAAAATATATCTAGGGGCCTCTACTTACACTATATTGCCAAAGTTTTTGGTACGCCTGCCTTTACACGCACATAAACTTTAATGACATCCCAGTCTTAGTCCATAGGGTTCAATATTGAGTTGGCCCACCCTTTGCAGCTAGAACAGCTTCAACTCTTCTGGGAAGGCCGTCCACAAGGTTTAGGAGGGTCTCTATGGGAATGTTGGACCATTCTTCCAGAAGCGCATTTGTTTTTTTTTTGGTTTTTTTTAATTCTTTATTTTATATTTTATATATACACACACTCCAATACTTCCATCAAACTATTACATTTTTATGCTTTATAATGTCATCTTGTGCTTTCACTTCTTCCATATTTCATATCTCCTAGCTTATTCTCTCTTAGGCATTGCCTCAAAATTCATCAAAAGCATCCACATCAACAAAAAAAATAATGTTCCCTCTCCTCTGTCCCCCCGTATCCCCCCCCCCCCCCCGCTCCCTAACCCTTGTCTCGACCCTCTCTATATTCTATATATGGGGTCAATATTTTCCTATACCTTTCATCCTGATCTTTCATTGCCATCGAAAGGTTCTCCATCAGTTGTATTTCAGCTATTCTTGTCATCCATTGGGCCCTCGTTGGTGAGCTTTCTTTCTTCCATAGTAAGGGAATACATGCTCTAGCTGCTATTATAAGATGTTTTATTAAGGAGTTTTTACATTTTTCCATTGTTATTGGAAGATCTAGCAACAAAAATGTTGCCGGGTTGGTTCCTAGGGCCCTACCTGTTATAGTTTCTATTGTTTCCAATACAATTTCCCAGAATTCCCTTATTTTTGGGCATCCCCAGAAAATATGTAAAATTGTCCCTTCCATTTCATGACACCTCCAGCATATCTCTGAGAGTTGTGGGTACATCCGATGTATAATACTTGGTGTTCTATACCACCTAGATACTATTTTTTTCCTTCCTGATATCTACTTGCCACCGAAGCTTTGTGATTAAAAATTAATATTTTATTTATTTGTTCTTGGGAAAATGTTGTTTCCAAGTCCTTCTCCCATGCTTTCAGGAAGGTTAGTTCCTGAGGTATCTCTTCTTCCGTTAATATTCCATAGAAATAGGATAATGAGTGTCTTACCCGATCCCCCTTTAGGCATATATTTTCAAAGTCTGTTAATTGTCTTATTTCTGTGTTTTTATGTATTTTGGATCTAATAAACGCTTCAAGTTGCATAATTCTAAGGAAATCTAAGTCTGGCGCAATTTCACTCAATATTTCTGTTTTTGTCATAATTTTATTATTCTTAGCAAAATGTATAATCCTACTAAATCCTTTTGTTTTTATTGCTCTGAGCTTTGGGTCTTCTATGCCAGGTTGGAATTGAGGTGTTCCTATAACTGGGGAAATTGGGCTTGGACTTTTTGATATTGATGTTTTTTTGAAAACTTTTTTTATTATCCGTATTGTAGCATTTATCATTGGATGCAATCTCACCTCTCTAGGTATACTATTTTCTGGGATCATACCAATCCCTCTAGTGGAATTTCTGTTATTGCTTGTTCAGTCTGCACCCATGGTTTCATATCTTTCCCTACACACCATTCCATTACTCTTGTTAAATGTTGTGCTTCCTGGTATCTTATGGGGTCCGGTAATCCTATTCCACCTTTCTTTTTTGGAAGGGTCAGTATATTCCTTCGTATTCTAGCTGGTTTCCCCACCCATACAAATTTTAAGAGCCTTGATCTTAGATCTTGTAAGAGACTCTGATTTATTTTAATTGGGAGGGTTTGTAATAAATATAAAAATCTTGGCATTACATTTATTTTTATTATATTTGTTCTCCCGAACCAAGTAAATATCTCCTTATCCCACTTTGTTAAATCACTTTTAATCTGTTTTACCATAGGAAGAAAGTTAGGCTCTGGGAGTTCCTTTAGTTTTTTTGGTATCTTTATACCTAAATAGCTAATGTATCTCTCTGTCCATCTAAACTTGAACTGAGACATAATCAAATTTAGTACAGCCGTATTTATCTCTATCCCCATTGCTTCAGATTTCCCTTTATTAATCTTAAAATTCGATATTCTACCATATTCCTCTAATTCTTTTAGCAATGAGGGTAGTGATATTATCGGAGAGGTAACAAAAAAAATGAAATCGTCCGCATACGCTGCCAGTTTTTGTTCTACTATTCCAGTTTTAATTCCTCTTATATTAACATCAGCACGTATTTTCCTTAGGAACGGCTCCACCAGCAGGATAAAGATCAGGGGCGAGAGGGGGCACCCTTGTCGTGTTCCATTTTGTATGAGGAACGGCTCCGAGATTCTGTCAGCTATTTTTACCCTTGCACTTGGTTCTGAATAAATACTTAATATCCATTCCATCATTCCTCCCCCCAGTCCTATATGTTCTAGCACTGCTTTCAGATATGTCCAATCCACTCGGTCAAAGGCTTTTTCTGCGTCCGCTGATACCAGTACTAATGGTATCTTTTGTCTTTGTGCCAGGTGGATTGTGCCTATAACCCTTGTGTATTCTCTCTTCCTTCTCTCCCTGGTGTAAAACCGACCTGGTCAGGATGTATCAAATTTGGGATATATTCTATTATTCTTGTTGCTAATATTCTTGTAAATATTTTCAAGTCTACATTTAGTAACGATATAGGACGATAGCTAGAACATATAGAAGGGTCCTTACCCTCTTTCTCAATTACTGTTATGTGTGCTAGTAAGGTTTCTTTTGGTATTCTCTTACCATCTCGTATAGAGTTGTATGCTGCCACAAATCTCGGGTCCAGTTCCTCTGCAAATTTCCTATAGTATGAAAGGGTGTACCCGTCTGGCCCCGGAAGAAGCGCATTTGTGAGGTCAGGCACTGATGTTGGAGGAGAAGGCCTGGCTCACAGAATCCGCCCAAAGGTGTTCTATCAGGTTGAGATCAGGTTTCGTCAAGTTCCTCCACCCCAAACTCAATCCATGTCTTTATGGACCAAAAGCAAATACTTTTGACAATATAGTGTATGTAGTTGGGTTGGTCCGCCCACGGACCGTCACACCTGAGTGTCTGGTGATGAGGAACTATAGAGGACAATGTACAGATATAACATAGCCAGTCCCATTACAGGTGAATGAGGCCAAAGGAGTGTTTTAGATCAGTGACTAATGTTCATAACATCCCCACCGAGACACAGAATTGCCTTAGGAGAGATGTGCTTTGCTCCAAGAAAGTGACAATAAGGCGGCATTCACCCCCTGGGCATTCTAAACTCGTGGGCAGAGTAGTGAATTTTTGTTTTTGGAAACACTCAAAATGCGGCAAAACAAACCCCATGCTTGTGGTGACGTTATTTCTTAATGGCCTCCCAAATACAGGGAGCCGTCCTGCATTGTGTTGCATGAAAAAAACGAGGCAAAATGTGGAATGCAAAATGCACTTGGCTCAATGGCAAAAAGAGGTACTTGGGCAACTTTGCCACATTCGCTGGGCATAGGGAAGCCGATTCAAGTGAAAGGGTTTCCTTGTACTGCAGTGTGACAAACACGGCAAAAAAACATGCTAAGAAAACGATTCTTGGTACCGGTGTGAATTGGGCCAAAGAGCAGTCAAAGTAGGGGTGACTTAGGAGATGGAGCATGTCCCCACTTATTTATACTGGAGTTTAGTAAAGACAAAAAAAAAATATTCTGTTATCCAAACAGATTGTGTAGAAATCTTTGTGGAGGAAGAGGAGGGAGGAGGAACCTGACATCATACAGAGATACTTCTACTGAAGAGTAGGGGGGGTTTCAGTTTAAGAAAAAAAGTCCCCTAAAACTTACTCCATGCTGCCATCTGCCCATTTTCCTGTCCATACTCCACCATGGATGATATATTGGGTTAATCCGACCCAGAATCCTTTTCCTGTGATGGTCACCAGTCTCTGGATAACACAATACACAACACATTATTATTCCCATCACATTTCGGGATGTCTTATGAGTGCCACCAGCTGCTCTCCATCCCACACCCAACCCAGTGACCCCAACACTGACCTGTATGGTCTTCTCCTTCACCTGGGCCAGTCTAGAGCCACGCTTTTCACATTCTTTATCACTAAGTGATCGTATCTTCTTGTCCTCAGAGAAGAAATAACATTTATCATAGATGGTGATCCAAAGATCCGGACATCTAGGAGACCGTCCTGTAATATGGAATAATAGAGACAGTCAGTAATGATAGAGAGAAGAATTTCACACAGCGTATCGCCCAATAAAAGAGCATGTGCATTGTCTCTGTGTGAATGTGGAAAAGTAAAAAAACAATGTTATTAGGCTATTTCCAGTGCTGGTTGGATGATGTTCCTTGATTTAAAATGGAAAATACTACCTTTGGCCACTGAATGGTGCTAAGTATTCTTTGCGCCATATAGTGTCCATGTTTTTTCTTTTCTTGTGCTATGCAAACTTAATTTTTTTTACATACACCCCTATGTGTTTACTGGTGTGTATCAGGATCATCTAGCACTCCTGCTCCTCATTCCAGGATCCTGGTTTTGACAATGGCATTCTCAAGGGATTTCCCTTGAGAAAGTCACGTGACCTGTGACGTAACGCATCGGGAGGAGCTGGTGACGTCACGTCCGAGTGTTTGTGTTTGCTGAACATGCTGGATGTGCAGTGAGGAGGAAAGCTATGTTCTTACGCTGATTATTCAATATGCGGTATAAATTAAGGCAAAGGTGAGTGTTTATTTTTATTAAAAGGAGGCAATCAGTGTATTAGCAATCTTGCGCAATGATGATATGTTAAATTGCTTTGAGAATCAACTTGCCCTGGAGAGGCTGGATTGCTTTTGGAAACACCAAGGAGAACTGTTTGCATTGTGTCCCAGGATCGTAACACACAGAGGCTGACCATCATAAGGCAGTTCACACTGAGGTGGTGGTGACTTTCTGTCTGCACTTTTTTCATTATTTCTTCTTTCCATTTTTGTTTTTTCATGATCACGGTCTAAGGATTTTTTATTACAGTTTTTTTACTACAGTATTTTGTGTAATTAGACCTATATGGACATTAGATATTTCTTTATTTATCACTGTGGAATGGTTCTTTAGGTTCTAGCGCACTATTAATCAATTATTCAGTTAATCCTGATTTAAGCAGTGGTGGCTGGTAGTACTGTATATTTTGGGGTCATTTGGGTCGGGTCACCAACACCCCCCCACCTTCGGTCGGTTGGTCGATGAGCCCCACACTTACCCCAGGCAGCCCTAATGGACGGGCCTCCCTTGGATTTAAGCCAGCCAAGCTTGTAGTTTCATGCTTGTGATAGAGAGTGATAGTGTGTGTAATATCTGATCAAGCCGCCTATTTGTCTGCCCTGCTCTGCTCAGTTGGATTTCCTTGGTTATGACCTCAGTGTCTTTTCAGCCTGAATTGAATGGTACTCGGGCCTCATGGCGGAAGAAATAAGGTTTAGCCCATAACGCTTCTCTTTTTTGAGAGCTGGACCCCGGGATCCAGTGCTTTGGTTTTTCTAGCCAAAAAGCTTCCTGGCGGGGTGCTATACGGGTCCAGGGGAGTGTAACCCCCGATAAAAAGGGGCTCCAGTCCCTGAAGGCTTTTTAACGGAGCCCGCCATGAGGGGTGAAGATTGGGTCTGTTGGTTTTACTACAGAATCCCTGCGGCAGGATAAGTTAAGTGGAGATTCATAAGGAATTTAAAATTTTCTTATGGATTGTTTCCTTTAAATGTGAATGTTGTCATGCCTAAAGTCACCACTGGGGGGGCTGTATAGAGCACGTACCTTGTTCATGCTTTCCATAGATTGCTCTGTGTCAGCAGAAGCTGCAGGATTCCTCCGGCTACCAGTCCCAGGCCTCTGGTAAGATGTCGCATGGGGGATTTTTTTCTAAAAACACCCCCCATCTGGGCAGAAGCTCTTCCCGTCTCCCGGACAGGTAGGGGGAAGCCCAGAACAATCGGCGGATGCTGCTCCGTTCTTCCACCGCCTCAGCACGGCGGTTTGTCATCTGCTATCCTCCTCTCCACCTCCCTCCCCCACACATACACACGCCGATCCCGTCGGATAGGAGGCCCGCTCTCACGCGGGAAACAGTATTTTTTTTAAAAGAGGGGGGCGCGGTAGGAAGATGGAGGGGGCGTGGCTTGGCACGGCATTGGCGTGCGGCAACGTCCAGCGTGGGAGTGCATAATTAAAAGCTCCTTTTTGCAGACTGCAGCTGACGGAGGGACACAAGAGCAGAAGGGGGGCATGTAAGTGGTTACACAGGCATTTCCTAGGCACATTTACTGAGCATCAGTCTAAGCATTAATAGCAATGGCAGTTGCTGTACTATTTGCTCAAGGAGTGGGTGCATTTTCTTCTGGCAGTATCTCTGCCTTTGTGCATTGGTCAGAAGGGGAGGTAGAAACACCCCAGAAAAGGGCCTAAAAGAGTCTCCTTTAGGCTCTAAAGTCCCTAGTCTCATCTCTACAATGTCATTCTCCCCTGAAAGATCTGGGGTGGCTAATCAGAATAAGCCATCGGGCCGTCAAATTTTGCAACTATTTCCAACACTGTAGCCCCTGTCTATATTGCTGAGGAGGTCTATTCGTCAGCTTGGTTGGGATTGGAAGAAAGGTTAGTGGCTTTAATTGCATCTTCCCAGAGTGGGATAAAACGCGACAGGTCCCCTTACACTACCAAGGACCCTCAAACAGAAGAACTGGGGGCAGGAGAAGATGAATTCCCCTCAGGGGACCAAGAAGAGTCTGATGACTCCTCTTCTGAGGGGTCGATTGCGGAAGGACCTCTTTCAGCTTCACAATCTGAAAGATTGCTGGTGCAATCTCTTACTGAAATGGTCCGCTACACATTTATGTTACCCTTAACTGAGTCGGTTGGTAAGCCCACGTCTTGTATGGGTTCGCTAAAGCCTCCTCAAGCTGTGCATGCCTTTCTTGTCCATTCCTTGCTGGAACAGCTTATGTATTCTGAGTGGGATCACCCAGATAAGCATTTTTTTTCCTCCTAAAAAATTCTCGGCACTTTATTCCATGGAGGAAAAATTCACTAAGAAATGGGAGATACCAGCAATAGACGCTGCTATATCCTCTGTGAATAAAATTTTGAGCTGTCCATTAGACAATGCTCCAATGCTTAAGGATCCAACTGATATGAAGTTGGAAATCCTGTTAAAAAATGCATATTTTTTGGCGGGTTCAGTGACTCAACCTGCAGTGACAGCAATTGGTGTATGTCAGTCCTTGAAAGACCAGTTTAAACAGGTGCTCAATGTTATCCCTGATCAGCAGGCCAAAAATTTAGCCGAGGTACCAGGTGCTTTATGTTTTGCAATAGACGCAATGAGAGATTCTATTCTTCAGGTCTCGCGCTTGGGCATACGCGTAGAATCCTTTGGTTGAAAAATTGATCAGCCAAAGCGCCATGAAAAAAAACTCCTGGCTGGTTTTCCTTTCCGCTGTGAACGGCTGTTTGGGGATGATTTGGATAAATACATCCAAAAAAATTCTAATGGAAAAAGTACCCTTTGCCAGTTAAGAAAAGGAGTAAACGTATTTCATTAAAACAAGCTCCTTCTCCAGTGCCAGGGGCAACAGCCTCCAGGCAGTCACGACGGCCTCCGCTGTCAGGTTCAACCTCAGGGTCAACCCCAGGGACAAAAGAAGTCCTGGGGGAGGAAATCTACAAAACAAAACACTAAAGGGGGGAAGACTTTTGCAGTTCTATAGGGGCCGGCAGGAAGAGTGTCAAGACAGATGGGTAATTTCCTCAATAGCTCTAGGGTACAAACTAGAATTCCGAGAGTTCCCGTCTCCTCATTTTCTCAGATCAAACGTTTCCAAGGATCCAGAGAAAAAAAGTCTCTCTTTCAAGCATTGGACCGTCTTTTGTCTCAAAAAGTGATCATGGTGGTCCCATGGAAGAGCAGGGGTTGGGGTTTTATTCAAACCTTTTCATGGTGCCAAAACCAAATTTAAAGATGTCAAATCAATTCTAGATCTCAAGGATCTAAACCTGTTCCTGAATATCCGCTCTTTTCGCATGGAGTCAATCCGATCAGTTGTCTTCATCCTAAAAGGGGGAGAACTTCTGGCGTCAATCGACATCAAGGATGCATACATACCTCCATGTGCCTATTTTCCCCACTCACCAGAAATATCTACGTTTCGAGGTAGAAAATCTTAATTTTCAGTTTGTAGCTCTGCCTTTCGGTTTAGCTACTACAACTCAGGTGTTTACAAAGGTCCTGGCCCCTCCTCTGGCCAGATTAAGGGCCCAAGGTATAACGATTATAGCTTACCTAGACGATCTGCTCTTCATAGACCAGTCAGTAGCCCGCTTAGACCAGAGTGTGGTCACCACAGTCAACTACCTTGTATACCTATGTTGGATTCTCAACCTAGAGACCTCTTCCTTAAAACCATCAAGGAGATTAGAATACTTGGGTCTGATCATAGATACAGCCCAAAAAAATGTATTCTTGCCCCAGGCAAAGATCAGCGCCATAAAGGAACTGATTCAGGTGGTCAAAGCAAAGAATAATCCTTCTATTCAGCTTTTCATGAGGTTGCTGGGAAAGATGGTGGCTTCAATCGAGGCCGTTCCTAATGCTCAGTTTCATTCAAGACTGCTGCAAAACAGTATCCTATCGGCTTGGCACAAGAAGGTCCAACCTCTAGATTTCCCAATGCATCTGTCTCCAAAGGTGCGCCGGAGCCTCAGTTGGTGGTTGATAACCAAAAATCTGCAGAAGGGAAAATCCTTCCTACCAGTTACCTGGAAGGTGTTAACAACAGATGCCAGCCTTTTGGGTTGGGGAGCAGTCCTGGAAGAGGCGACTGTCCAAGGGAAATGGTCCAGATCAGAAATGACTTTGCCCATCAACACTCTAGAGGTACGGGCAGCACGCTTAGCCCTGAGGGCCTGGACAGGATGTGGAATTGTCCTATCAGGATCCAATCCGACAATGGCACAGCAGTGGCCTATATCAATCATTAAGGGGGCACAAGAAGTCATGCGGCCCAGAGAGAGGTGAATCATATCCTAACTTGGGCAGAAAACAATGTACCTTACCTATCTGCAGTCTTCATTCCAGGAATAGAAAATTGGCAAGCGGACTACTTGAGTCACCAGCAGTTGTTCCTGGGAGAATGGGCCCTTTACCCTGACATCTTCCTGGCAATATGCCTGAGATGGGGGATCACTGATGTAGACCTGTTTGTGTTCAGGTTCAACAAGAAGATCGACAACTTTGTGTCAAGAACAAAGGATCCACTAGCATGCGGAACAGATGCCTTGGTGGTCCCTTGGGATCAGTTCTCACTGATTTATGCATTCCCTCCTATTCTGCTGCTGCCATGACTTCTTCGCAGGATCAAGCAGGAAGGGAAGTCTGTGATTCTTGTGGCTCTGGCGTGGCCCAGAAGATCTTGGTATGCAGAGATCATAAAGATGGCAGTAGGGGACCCATGGACCCTACCACCACGTCCGGACCTACTCTCGCAAGGTCCGGTATTCCATCCTACCTTACATACGCTAAATTTAATGGTTTGGCTATTGAGAGACACATTCTGAAGAAGCGTGGGCTGTCAGGTTCAGTGTTATGTACCTTGATTAATGCAAGGAAACCGGCATCTAGAATCTTATATTATAGAGTCTGGCATATGTTTCCTAGTGTGAATCCTGGGGTTGGCATCCCAGAAAGTATGTCATAGGGAGAATATGTATAATGTTTGGGTGTTTTTTATTTTCCTTGCATATCCTCCTCGGATCTACAACGACTGCACTTCCAAGTGCACTTTGCACTTGTAGTACAAAGTGCATTTGCCTTTAGTAAATAACCCCCCAAATCTCAAAAAGAGGCTCGGTGGTTAAAGTGAGGGGAAAACATTGTCTATTGGTTCTTCAAGGCTTCTGATAGAGATGTGATTGGCTTTCTTTGAGATGAAAGCTTTTGACACCCTACTTATTCCTGTACCAATCAATGACAGAGGTTATGTGTACATCCCTAGAATAATTAAGGCACTGCCCCCGAGGAACACACCGATTGGGATAAACTATTGTTTGTTAATATTTATATTCACAGATTATATTTGAAAACGCACAATCGCTATTTCATGTACAATAGTTTAGAATTGTCTTCTTATAGTTAATGTAATGCATTGTCTTATTTTTCCTCACTAGGAAATCTCATATATTGCATTTTTCTTGTTATATGATATAATACTGCTTGTACCACTATTTTGAACCCAATAAAAATGTTTGTAAACAAAAAAAATAAAGAATTGTCCTATTGTGCAATGCTTACGTATGTGAACTGAATATTTTGTTAAAGCGGGGTTCCACTGCCTACAACATTTTTTTTTTTTTTGGGGGGACAATGACAAAGAATTTGTGAATAAAATTTGTAACTCACTTGTTCCGTTTTTCATTCTTTAAGATTTCCGTTTTCTCATTAAAAATAAACTTTTAAAACTTTTAAAACCGAAGATAGATGTTTTTCATCCTGCCTTTGGGCATGTGAAGCCCACAGGCATTCTCTTCCAGGATACTGTGACACTGATCTCCCAACATGCAGCTGCCGTTGTATCCCCTAACTCGTGCATGCGCATTAACGTTAAATCGGAGCGCCGTCAACAGCTTAGGTTGTCATCACAACGGGCGGCGTCGTCGGAAGTCCTGCCCCGTTGTGATGGCAACGGAGATTGAAATCACGTGATAACTCGCGCCAGGCCGCGGCACTGACTCCTGGGAACAATGACACAAGCTCCCAGGAGCCAGTACGGCTAAAAGGAAATGACAAGATAGCCGCACTGAACCCACCCATATCCGCAGACACACCATACAGGAAATAATCTCCAAAACGAAGGTACAGTGAAAAAAAAAGTGCAGTTTTTACATTAGGACATTGAGTTAATTGTCTTGGGCTAATGTGATAAAGTCGGGTGGAGCTCCGCTTAAAGGAAATTATTACTCGATAAAAATACAAATATTATCGCAGTAGAAGTAGTAGGTATGTTTTTAGTTGAATCTCAGTGTATTTCCTCTATCAAGGGGTAAAATTTCAGCTTGAAATAACCCCTGAATGCCACATCCAGGAAGGAGCTTCCTCTAATAGGGACCGGTCACTGCTGCTCTCTCTCCTTGTGCAGGGTGACTGGTCTTGTCTCCGCCCCCTCCTGTAGTTTCCTGCAGGAAGCCTGTAGTGGGTGGAGCCTGCTGGGACCCTCCCACAGCTCTGCTCTCTGCTCAGTCCTATGTACAGCACAGTGATGATGTCGTTGCTATTTATACAAGAAATGATATGAGCTTGCAATGATATGGGGACACATAGTGGATTTATATATTTTGTGGCTATTAAAAGATATATTTTAAATAAAATTCTTTAGATCAGCTTTAAGACCTACACAATGAGAAGACAAAGAAGGTCATACACATTACCTGATGAGTCATTTGATCCTGATTGTCCTGATGATCCATCACGTGTACTCGGGGGATTTCCACCTGGAAATTGAAGCAAAATCTTAATCCAAATCAACTCCATGCTGAATGACAAATAAAGACAGTCGGGGGGGGGCAACATTTCAGCTACAACCACCCAACATTATACTGCTCAGCATTTCTCTAAAAAATGTATTTCCTTACACACAGATACCTTGTCTGTACTCACATGTCACCCCCAGAGATATGACGGTAATCAGGAGAATCAGACAGATGATGATCAGCACACCGACCAGAAGCTGCTTCACATGTATTCTCTCTGTAACTGAAAAGTCTAATTGTTATTATTAATTTTATTATACAGAAGTCATACATACCAACAGTTTAAAAAATAGGGAGAACGCTATTCAAGACAAGTGGGTTTGGAGGACGCTGCTCCCGAGAGCTTACATCTAGAAGGGCAAGTGGTACAAAATGGTAATAACTGTGTTGAGATGGAGAAAAATGGAGAAATGATAGAATAAAAACAAAAACATTTACTGTATATATACTTGAGTATAAGCCGACCCGAATATAAGCCGAGGCACCTAATTTCACCACAAAAAAATTGGAAAACTTATTGACTCGAGTATAAGCCTAGGGTGAGAAATGCGCAGCTACTGTAAGTGGAAAAGAGGGTCAACAATGCCCATTTTCAGCCTTACTGTGCCCATTTGCAGCCTCACTGTGCCCATTTGCATGCCTCACTGTGCCCATTTGCAGCCTCACTGTGCCCATTTGCAGCCATAGACCCCCCAAACTTCAAACTCGGTAGTTAAGGGTTCCTAGATGCTCCCTAGCTGCAGCCAAAATTTGGGGTCTCTGGACCCAAAGGGTCCCGAAATGATATTGCTGCAGATGGACACAGTTGACTGAATTTGGGGGGCCACTTGGTACTAGGAACCCCAAATTTGGTGTGCAAACCCAGTGGAACTAGCACTACAACATATCCAGATGGGGTTCCTAGCACCAAGTGGCCCAGAGATACAGGGCCCCAAAGTCGGTTCGGAAAATGTCAAGCACTTTTCTGAAGCAGAGAATGACATTTTCCGAACCGACTGTGGGGCCCCGTATCTCGGGGAACCCCTAGCACCAAGGGGCCCCAAGATACGGGGCCCAAAAGTCGGTTCAGAAAATGTAATTCTCTGCTGCAGAAAAGTGCTTGACTCCAGTATAAGTTGAGGGGGGCACTTTCAGCACAATGTGCTGAAAAACTCGGTATATACGGTAGTTATTGGGTGGAGGCAGGATAGGAGAAGGAGATGAGTGTTCAGGGATCATCTAATGCCAGACAGAGGAGGAGAAAGCCAGGCAGATTGGGGTAGGGAGTTCCAGAAGATGGGAGGAGATGAGGGAGTAGGAGAGTAGGTGGTCTTGGGAGGAAGGAAGAGGACAGTTTAGATGAGATTTTGAGATGAGGTTGGTGATGTAAATCGCGGCAGAGTTGTGGATGACTTTGTATGTTGTTGTTAGCATTTTGAATTTTACAGTACATGTTTAGCAAATGGAAGGCCAGTGGTGGGATCAGAAGAGAGACCGTTCATATTTATCACTTGCATTTATCAGTTAATAAGCTCCTGCCTAGAGCATTTGATTTCGACAGACCTATATGCAAGCTTTTATGCCAAAACAGACCCAAAGAGCTGAAGAGATCCGAGTACTCACCTAGCAAAATTATAGATTTGCCTTTCCTTGTTCCCTATCTTGGATGATCCCTCTGTTACATGTTTACTGTAAAATTATTTCATATAAAAGAGGCAATTCAAAATGATATCATCAACCTCACATGGGAGATAATAGAGGCTGTCCAGGAAAACCCAATCCTATTAAAAAACCCAATCTACTAACAAAAAACCTAATCCAATCTAATCCAAAAACTAAAAAACCCAATAAAAAAAAAAAAACTAATTTTTTTAAAATAAAACTAATTTAAAATCAAATTAATAAAAAAAATAAAAAAAAAGAATCGTGGCGACCGAGCTCCAAGATGGACGTCTGACTTGGAAGCTCCGCTCAGCCGCCGGAGAAATCGAGCCACATCGGAGCGCACCGCTCACAGACAAGGGCACCAACACACCCCAATAACCGCCAGGCAGCAGGGGAATGACAAAGCGCCGAAAGGCCCCGCCACAACCCGCTA
Organism: Lithobates sylvaticus; assembly: GCA_028564925.1. NCBI lineage: Eukaryota > Metazoa > Chordata > Amphibia > Anura > Ranidae > Lithobates > Lithobates sylvaticus. Next base: position 94,765,971 of record CM053035.1, read on the forward strand.
GGATGCCGTATTTCTTCTCTCAGAAATCCCGCGGGCCTCAACAAAATGGCGGCGGACGCCTTTCCTCACAGCGAAGCAGGGATCCACTCTAATGGGCACGCCAGAGCTGTGATTCAGCCGTCACAGGCACAAATACACAGCAGACCCTCATCTGGCACCTCGAGCCCCTCTACAAGAAGCCCGGCCAAGTCAAAACCGAGGATGTCATCTCCCCACAGGCCACACGAGTCAGCAGATATGGAGGTAAGCAGGCCGCAAGCCTACAGCACCTTACAGGCTAATCCACTGACTGACCCTATAGCTGACTTCCCTACTGCAGACAGGCCTATTTCTGATACCATGCTCAAAGAAATGCTTCTGTCACTGAGATCCTCTTTGCAAGCTGACATGGTGACAGGAATAAACCAATGCCACAAAGAAGTGCAGGCCCTGGGGGTGAGAGTAGATCAAATGGAAACCCAAATGGACACTTATGCCTCTACGTATAACACCATGGTAGATGCCCATACTGCTCAGGGGGAGGACATTGCCTGGTTAAAAGATAAGGTCGCTGACCTCGAGGACAGAAGCAGGAGGAACAATATAAAGCTGAGGGGAGTCCCTGAATCGGTCCCATCCACACATCTCCTGCAATATGCCCATGCATTGTTCTCGACCCTGGTCCCTGAGTTAACTGCACAGGACTTATTGGTAGATAGAATCCACAGGATTCCGAAACCCGCCTTCTTACCAGAAGGTACCCCGAGGGACATACTCCTGAGAGTCCACTTTTACCACGTGAAGGAACGGATCCTTCAGGCGGCCCGTAAACCTGATTCTAACCCGGCACAATACGCAGATATCCTCTTGCTCCCAGACCTCTCCAGACACACCCTGCAAAGACGCCGCAACTTAGCAACGATCACCGAAGCCCTGAGGAATCACAAGATCCTGCACAAGTGGAAGTACCCAGCCACATTGTCCATAACACACAACGGTGCCACAAAGACCATCACCACTTTGGAGGAGGGAATAGCCACAAAGACCATCACCACTTTGGAGGAGGGAATAGCCACCCTGCGACATTGGGGGATTCTGCCTGACCAAACACTACAACCCATCTCATCGCTTCAGCCTCAACCTCAAATGGTGAACACTGAATGGCAAGTGGTGTCCCACAAGCGATCTACCAAAAAACACACAGGTGTAAGCTCTTAAATAGTCCACACCTACAACATCTTATTTTTCTCCGGAAACAGGAGCCTATTACTTAGTCTCCGATCGCCTTACTCAGTTACGCAGAAATGTCTGCACGCAGACCAGTTCTAAGGTCTTTTCTTATAGAACAACAGTTCTCAATATGTTCGTTTTGTCTTTTTCGTTCTTTTTGTTATCTCCTTTTTATACACAGGTACTATGACCGTCTGAATTCCTCATATGTCCGGAATACCAAGTTTCCAAACCCTCCTTGCCACATGCCGGAAGACTCCAACAACACAAACAGGACCGCAGTGAGTACACGTTCCACACAGCCAGTCTACACATCTCTCCATACCACAAATGGCTATTAACTGTTTATCTATCAATGCCCGGGGCCTAAACCACCCGGCAAAAAGATTTTCACTTTGGAAGGAAGCGATTGAGCAAAAAGCTGACATCCTCTATGTACAGGAGACCCACTTCCAAATAAACAAAGCGCCACACTGTGCGCACAGGTCATTTCCTCACATCTTTCTAGCCTGCACTCCGAACAGCAAAAAAGGTGGAGTAATGCTTGCTTTGAAAGACTCACTCTCATTCCAAATCAAAGATTCATACACGGATGAAGGAGGCAGATTCCTCATTGTTACGGGAGATATTAACTCCAAACCATACACAATTGCCGCGGTGTATACACCAAATTGCCACCAAATACGCTTTCTGCGTAAAGTACTGAGAAAAGTGCAGTCCATGCTGTACGGTAACCTTATAATCGGAGGCGACCTTAACCTCATAGTGGATCCTCTACTGGACACCACCACAGTTAAACCTAAAAAGCACTCAACTCTACAACACTTGCTGCATACTCAGGAACTGTTTGATGCCTGGAGGTGTCTCCAAGGCAACGAAAGGGACTACACCTTTTATTCCGCCAGGCACAAATCATACTCACGTATTGACATGTTCCTTGTGGACCAAATGCTTCTACAACGTGTTAATGATACAAAAATACATGACATTACGTGGTCTGACCACGCCGCTATCTCAATGTCTTTTAAGGAACAGGGTGTCTCCTCCTCACCCCCCATCTGGCGCTGCAACACCAGACTACTACACGAACCCCACACGAACTCTGTGATCTCTCAGCATCTCCGTGACTTCTTTCACGACAATGCCACACCGACAATAGATCCGTTCACACTATGGAACTCACACAAGGCCTACATAAGAGGCATACTAATACAACTAGGTGCTCGCGAAAAAAGACGCTACGCCGCGAAACTTAAAATCTTACTGTCAGACATACACACAACAGAAACACTGAACAAAAGCTCTCCATCCACGACCTTATCGAACACCCTGACTAAACTCAGAGAATCCCTGAGAGAACATTTAGCACAACAATATGACAGACATCTCAGGAAACTACAATTAAACTCATACGCAAACAGAGCAGGAAAATATTTAGCCAATAGAATTAAAACAGCACGCATTAGAAATAGAATAGCCTTCCTACGACATCCTACCTTACTCCATAAAATCACTAACCCACAAGACATAGCCAATCAGTTTGCGAACTACTATAGTGCGCTCTATAATTTGAATGAGGACGTATCTATTACACAACCAGACATTCCCAAGATACAACAATTCTTAAGGGGTATCAATTTACCATCACTGACAAAAGACCACCTTAAAGACTTGAATGCTCCCTTCTCAACACTAGAAATTGAACAGATAACTAATACATTACCAAATGGCAAATCACCGGGTCCCGACGGCTTTGTCAATGAATATTACAAAACTTGAAAACAAACTTTAGCCCCACACTTGCAATCAGTCTTCACCCGAGCTACAGACACTTCTACCTTCTCTCAAGAGATGCTGAGAGCCCACATTGTTACGTTACCCAAACCAGGGAAAGAACCTACTACTCCAGCTAACTTTAGGCCGATTTCACTCCTCAACTCGGACATCAAAATATACGCCAAACTATTAGCAAAACGTCTATCAGATATCATTCCATTTCTCATCAAGCGCGACCAGATGGGTTTTGTGAGGGGGAGACAGACCTCAGATGCTACTAGGCGTATTATAAATGTCATACATCACGCTGTTACAACAAAAACGCCTTCTCTGCTGCTCTCCATAGATGCAGAGAAGGCGTTTGATAGGGTTCACTGGACCTACATGCAAATGGTACTATCCAAATTTGGTTTCACAGGACATATCCTGAATGCTATACTGGCATTGTACTCAAAACCCTCAGCTCAGGTTCACACATCCGGGTTCCTCTCAAAAACATTTGATATTTCCAATGGCACCCGACAAGGGTGTCCTCTCTCCCCTACAATCTTCAATCTTATGATTGAACCATTGGCTGAATCCATAAGATCTGACCCTCTTATCACAGGCTTCATATTTAATTCTACCAAACATGTCATTAATCTATTTGCGGATGATGTCATACTGTTGTTGTCTAACCCGTGCACCTGTCTACCTCAGACACATAAAATTCTACAAGACTTTGGTGATATTTCGTACTATAAGGTCAACTTCACCAAATCCATGATATTAAACCTTGGAATCTCCCAGACTCTAAAAAATACACTACAAGCCTCTCTACCTTACTCCTGGCCAACTAACGGTATCCCGTATTTAGGAATAACTTTAACTAACAAAATCTCATCCCTAATGGAAACCAACCTTAAACCACTTATAGCCAAAATAGAACAACAGCTCAGACAAATCTCCAAGACTGAAATATCCTGGCTATGTAGAATAGCGGCATTTAAGATGTCTATCCTTCCACAAATCTTGTATGTGTTTCGCTCCATACCTGTTAACATACCGTCCTCCTTCATTCGAACCTTGACCAATATTTTCTGGAAGTTCACTTGGGGAGGTAAAAGGGCTAGATGTCCATGCAAAAATCTCATATTACACAAGAAAGCAGGAGGGGCTGGCCTAGCAGACCTACATGATTACCTATGGGCCATTAGACTCAAACATTGGTTCCATGACCATGAAAGTCCTCTATGGGTAGAAATTGAACGCTCCATGATGCCTATAAACGATCCCATCACATTCCTTCTAAGCGATGAATGGGAAACCAGTATAATGCCTCCAACAGTCCAAACCTCTCTACAAGCCTGGAGACTTCTCATACATAAAAGTGACGCAGATACACATGACATTGAGTATAAATTACCTATAGAAATATTAAAAACTAAAATCCCCATGTTATCCATTTCCAGTTTTATAGAACGAGGAATAACACATTTAAGCGATCTATTCATATGCCAAATCCCCAAATCCGCAGCACAACTTATATCCACCTACCAGCTACACGACAATCTGTTATTCTCGTGCTTACGTATTTCCCATTTCTTAAGGAAGCGCCCATTACCTAGACATATCGTACCATCCATTGCTTAGAATTTCTACATGAAAATGCCTAACTCCAAGAGAGGTATATCCATTGTTTACAACCTGCTTCATAACAAGCGTACCTTTGAAAAAACCACGGCCATTAAGAAATGGGAAATGGAGATGAATACTGTATTCACAGATGAACAATGGCAACAGGCTTTTGTAACAATACAAAAATACTCACATTGCAATAATCATTGGGAGATGACACTTAAAATTACCAATAGGTGGCACTACACACCATATAGACTAGCCAAATTCTTCCCCAATACCTCTGCTCTATGTTGGAGACTATGCGGACAAATTGGCAATTTAATGCATACTTTATGGGAATGCCCTAGCTTAACTGGCCTGTGGAACGACATCTTTAGACTAATTTCCTCAACCATAGAAGTTATTACAAAACCAAACCCAGCCTTAGCGATCCTCAATATTGGTGTGGAAAAATTCCCACTTGATTGCAGGGCAATAATCACTCATATATTATTGGCAACACGCAACCTTATATTACGCAACTGGAAAAGTACCCTAGCCATTAACACTTCTGAAGTGATTGCAATAGTTAACAGAAACCATACTTTTGAGCGTCTTCTAGCCATTAACTCTGCAACATGTAAAGCTTTTGATACCCAATGGAAACTTTGGACGGATATTCATAAAAATACCTGATGTAACACTAAATAGTTTTTTCTGAAGCATTTTGAATGGGAAAACGTTATGACATATGTACTACACACACCGTATTTCTGTGTATAAATGTTATGCTCTTAATCTGCTCTTTTTTTTTTACTTTTATTTTCTGTATTTGACTTGACTTAATCCCTTTTTCATGTTAACTTGTAAACTTCAATAAAAAATATTGAAACAAAAAAAAATAATAATTCAATCCAA
>CM053035.1:94771912-94822156 GCA_028564925.1 Lithobates sylvaticus
CTCTTAGAAGCGGAAATGTATTTTATCCCAGAAACTATTTTATGAACAAAGCAATAAAAGTGGAAAACTCTTAGCCAGGGCCCTTCAGGACAAAAAAGCTAACAACACCGTAAGGTGCATCCACACACCCCAAAGAAATCCTCTTGTAACTAGCTGCAACATTGCAAACCGTTTTTGTGCAATATTATTCCACTCTTTATAACCTTCCCCAGGAACAACACCCCTTAAACGATGTCAGAACCCGCCCATAGATACTAGAGGAATTAATTAAAAAATATGGCTCTCCTCCTATCGCTCACCAAACAGCCCAAAAATGAAATGGCCCACTTACTTTGGAAAAATTGACGCCCTGAAACAAACTAAGCTAGGCAAAAGCCCAGGTCCCAAAGGATTTTCCTCATCCTACTATAAAACGTTCCCTGATTTGTTGGACCAACCGTTCATACATGCATTTAATCAGTAATCTGAATCAAACCCACCTCGCAATGACCTTCTAGAAGCCCATATTCCATCATCCCCAAACCAGGAAAAGACCCCACTTTTTCCTGACAGACTCCATGGCAGCCTACGTGTGGGTTAACCCCGCCTCCTCTCCAATGCTATAGGACCCCATTCCCATAAATGAACACTCACCACTCCATACTGTGTTCCTTTTTTGTCCTCCTCCTATGGACCTTCACATTCCGTTCGCGTCCGGTAGGATTTCGGATTTCTTTCCTGAAGAAGCATACCTGTGCGGTGCAAAGCTCTGTGCTCAGCCATGGGCGGGCGAGTAAGCTTTTTGAGGCTGGATGTCTTTCTCCCCCAGAACGGGGTGGTTTTTGCCTCTGTATGCTCGGTAGACGCACAAGGACGTTGGACGGATGGCATCAGCGGCTGGTAAGGTCTGCACCTTTATTAGTGGCTCCATGGCAGTTATATTTGTTGTATATGTATCCCTGGCGTCTAGTGTACTTCCCCCCTGGATGGCGGCTGGAGCGCTTCTGCGTTCCAGCTCGCCGTATGATTTCCGGGTTCTCAGCCGCTTCGGCGGTCTGCGCATGCTCACCAGCCTCTGGCGAAATCGAGGCCTGGTTCGCACGTGCGCGGTCCGACGGTCGCGCATGCGCAGTATGGCATTCCCCACGGCGCAGGTGCGAGGTGGAGGGGCGGTGACGTCACGGGCGGGGAATTCAAATTCAGGGCTGCTGCTTCAGTTTTCCCTGGGTTTCCAGGGTATTGGAAGCAGCAAGCCCGTTCCCCAGCCCACGGCAGGCTATTTTCTACAAGGTCAGTGCATGTATTGCCTCTAGTTGTATTGGATAAAATTACTTTGAAGTATATGTATATATATATATATGGAGGAATTATTGAATTTAATTATTGAATTTAATAGAAGTGCTTTTAAATGCTCTCATGGATATATATGTATATATGTGTGTATATTTAAAAAAAAAAAAAAAGTGGTGTATATACGGATTATTGGCATGCATTTTCCTTGCTAGATTTTTGCCGGCTTGTTGCTTAGGTTATTTTCTCTTACAGACTGCAGTATTCATATTGTGACGCCCTTCGTCCACAGATTATGGACAATTCACCGCCTTTAGTGGCCAGCCCTTACGCACTAGGTATGTGCTGGTAAGGGAGGGGTTGAGGTACAACTGCATTTTTTATTTGCATTTTTGATGCCAATGTCTTTCCCCTCCCCCCCACCCTGTTTGTGCTTTAGCCCTTCCAGATTGGATTCGCAGGACAGGGACCTTGCCAGGCCACAACAAAAGCAATCGTCCAGATCCAGGCAGGGATCTTCGCATGGGTCTCATCATCAGAGGAGAAGTTCACATTCCTCCTCCAGACACCGCTCCCACCGCCATGATGATCGCTCTGATCGCAGAGCATGCTGGGGTTGCAAGACGCGAGTCCCGGATAGCAAGTCATTATGTGACAGATGTTTTGCCTAGGCGGTCGGGGAAAAAGACACGGAAAACCAGCGCATGGAGTCCCTGGTAAAACGTGTCGTGCAGCAGTCGCTTAAGGACATGGAGGTTCCTCACACGTTGAGTCAATCAACGACTGCATCTGGTCCCCAGACTGACGAACCCCGTGATGACCCGGGTACGTCCCAGCCCTACGGGGCTTCCGGTGAGTCCTCTGGAGAAGAGTTCCCAGACGAGGAGATTGGGGGCTTTGATTTCGCCATGGTCTCGCCACTGATTAAGGCAATTAAGGAGGCCCTCAAGTGGGAAGAAGCATCTACCCCCCCCCCCCCCCAGCCAAACAGAAGAAATTCTTCAAGCAGCTGGGTAAAGAGCGGCCGAACTTCCCTCTACTCACGGAACTGAAAGATGTTATAGAGGAAGAGTGGAGCAAGGTGGATAGGAAATCCTCCATGACCAACAAGACTTCCAGGCTGTACCCCTTTAAGATGGAAGAGGTAAAGCATCTGGAGAACGCTCCGCTCGTGGACGCAGCGTTGATGCGCCTGGCCAAGCACGTCACTCTCCCGATGGAGGACTCTGTGTCCTTTAAAGACGGCCTAGAGAGGAAGATCGACCAAGACCTCAAAAGGATCTACGGTCTTGCTGGAATGGCCTGTAAACCTGTCTTAGCCCTAGCGGCTATGTCCAAAGCCATGGAGGCGTGGACTGAAAATGTGGACTCCTTCCTGAATGGTGTGTCGGCCGAATTGGCCAGGAGTTCAGCAGCACCAGAACTAAAGCTCGCAGCAGTTTTTCTGGGGGAGGCTTCCATCGACTTGATTCGTTTGTTGGCACGCATTATGTTGTCCTCGGTCACGGCTAATCGCGCTTTGTGGCTACGTCCCTGGCTCGCCGATCCTGTTTCCAAACAAGCTTGGTGCAAAATCCCCTTTGAGGGGTCTACGTTATTCGGTAACAAGCTGGATGATGCCATAACGCGTGCGACAGGCGGTAAGTCGGGCTTCCTTCCCCAGGACAGAAGACTGCTCGGGCGGAAGAAGCCCCAGTTCAAAAGGCGTAGTCCAGAGCGCTCGAGGGATGCACGCTCCTACAAGCCAGGAAGGGACTTCAGAAGGAATTGGAGCAGAGGACAGAGTTCCTTTCGCAAGTCCGTCAAGAACCAGTCGTCTGGTGGACGTGAGCCACCCAAGTCCTTCTGAGATTGTGCCCGCCCAGGTGGGTCGGGTGGGGGCCCGTCTATCCCTCTTCCGGCACGTCTGGGTGGCCTCGATCTCGGATTATTGGGTCATCAAGACGGTCTCGTCGGGGCACAGATGGACATTCTCCAGCGTTCCTCCTCCCAGGTTCATGTCTACCCTGCTTCCTCGTTCGGAAGATCAGAGACAAGTCCTATTGTCATACGTGGAGCTGTTAAAGGCTCAGGGTGCAGTGGTCCGGGTGCCAGAAGAAGAGCGTTTTCAAGGGGTCTACTCTCCCCTCTTCTTAGTACAGAAGAAAAGTGGATCATGGCGCCCAGTGATAGATCTAACATACTTAAATCGGTTTATACAATACGGAAAATTCAAAATGGAAACCCTCCTAACTATACAACAAGCCATCCAACCAGGGGATTGGATGGTCTCGATCGATTTAAAGGACGCTTATTTTCATGTCCCAATAAAGGAAGGCTGCCAAAGGTTTCTAAGATTCCATGTCGATCAAGACCATCTTCAGTTTATCTGCCTCCCCTTCGGGTTGACGACCTCCCCTCGAGTTTTTTCAAAAGTGCTCCTGGCAGTGGTGGCCCTGATCAGGCTGAAAGGGATAAGGCTTTACCATTATCTGGACGACCTTCTGGTTCTGTCGCAAGACAAAGAGCAGCTGTTGGTCCATCGCGAGCAGGTAATGTCCACATTGACCAGCTTCGGGTGGCTTCTAAACATGGAAAAAAGCCAGCTAGTGCCAACACAACGGCTAATTTATCTGGGTGCTCAGTTCGACACTTTGCAAAGTACGATCTCGCTACCGGTGGAAAAAATCCCGATCATACGGGAAAGGGTCTCTCAAGCCCTTCATACGCAGTACCTGAAGGCCTCGCAGTGTCTCAAGATCATAGGGACAATGGTCTCTACGACGCCTATGGTCAAGTGGGCCTTGTGGAGACTACGCCCGTTCCAGTCAGGGTTTCTGAGACAATGGAAGTCGGGAAGCAAAAGCCAAGAAATACGGATAACGTCAACAATGAGGAACAGTCTCTTCTGGTGGCTCCAACACAGGAATCTCCTGAAGTGTCACTCGATAGCTCCCATCTCTTGGGTAACGGTCACGACCGATGCCAGCGGGACCGGCTGGGGGGCCCTTTGCGGGTCGGACCTTGCACAAGGCAAGTGGGACATAAGTCTTCCTGTTCCAGGATCGAATATTCTGGAACTCCGAGCAGCCTGGTGCGCTCTCCAGCACTTCTCCCAGATCTTGAAGGGGAAGTCGGTGTTGTTGCGAATGGACAACACCACAGCTGTCTCCTACGTGAAGAGACAAGGGGGCACCAGGAGCTCTACTCTTCTCCAGGAAGTGGAACCCATTCTATCATGGGCACAGAAGAACCTGGTGAATATTTCTGCGGTTTTTCTCCCAGGGGTTCAGAACACGCAAGCGGACTTCTTATCACGCACCCAGTTGGACAACAACGAGTGGTCCCTCCACATTCAGTCCTTCGAGTGGATCCTGTCGCTGGGGGTCAATCCCGAGGTAGACCTTTTTGCCTCCCCCTGCAACTTCAAAATAGAGAAGTTCTACACGCGGAACCGCTGCAGCCAGGCCTTAGGGACAGATGCACTAACAGACCAATGGAGATTCAAGAGGGCCTATGCCTTCCCTCCACTTCCACTAATTCTCAGGTTCCTTCAGAGGCTCCAGACGGAAGCAGTAGAGGTAGTGATGGTAGCTCCTTACTGGCCCAACAGGCCTTGGTTCCCTCTGCTAGTCCAGCTGAGTGTACGGAAGCCGATGTCTCTCCCTCTCAGGCCGGACCTTCTGTCTCAAGGGGCGGTACTGCACCCATGTCCAGCAGTACTGAAACTGATGGTCTGGTTCTTGAGAGGAAGAGGCTAGAGTCCATCGGATGTGCTTCTAGTGTAATTTCGACCTTACTAAGCTCCAGGAGATCGAGTACGAACATGGTTTATGGTAGAATCTGGTCCAAATTCGTGAACTTTTGCTCCTCTACAGAGAGATCCTTCGAACATCCAAGAGTCCAGGACATCCTCGGGTTCTTACAAACTGGCCTTGACCTTCCCTTGTCCATAGGCTCTCTCAGGGTGCAAGTTTCAGCCTTATCAGCCTTCTCTGGTACCTCCTGGGCAGTCCATCCGTTAGTTCGTCAATTCTTTCGGGGGGCCTCAAGACTCAAGCCCCAGAGGAAGTCTAGATTCCCCAAATGGGATCTTCCCCTTGTCCTTGACTATATTTCTGGACTAAGTACGACAGGGCCATCCCCGCTTTCCATTAAAGACTTTTCAGAAAAAGTTGCCTTCCTAGTGGCAGTCACTTCGGCCAAGAGGGTATCAGAAATTGGGTCACTGGGCTTCGAAGAACCCTTCTTGACTTTCTTTCCGGACCGAGTGGTCCTCATTCCTATGTTGGGATCCAATCCTAAGGTAACTTCGGTGTTCCATCAGAACCAAGAGATTGTTCTACCTACCTTCAGATCACCAGGATCCGATGATATTCATCCTTTGGATGTCGGGGAAGCTCTGAGAGAATACCTTCGCATTACCTCCGCCTTTAGGCGTTCGGATCACCCCTTTATACTGCACTCAGGCAGCAACAAGGGGAACAAAGCTTCAACCAGGACTCTGGCAGCTTGGATCGTAAGAACCATACAACAGGCTTATAGGGCTAAGGGCTTGGCTCCTCCTGAGGCGGTGACGGCACATTCGACTAGAGGAATGGCTACTTCATGGGCAGCAGCCCGGCACGTGGCGCCTGATACCATCTGCAAGGCAGCTTCTTGGGCCTCTATTAATACTTTCATGTCGCATTATTGCGTTGAACCTGCTTCTTTATCTTCTGTAAACTTTGGTTTGAAAATTCTATCGGCTGATAGATCAAATTAAATATTTTCTGTTTAAAGCATACCCACCCGTGTGGTCGGCTAGTTATTTCCCACACGTAGGCTGCCATGGAGTCTGTCAGGAAAAAGGAAAATTTATTATCAAATACTTACCGTAATTTTCCTTTCCTGATGGACTCCATGGCAGACGGAGTTCCCACCCATGAGTCATATGAGTTGGCTAGTTACGGAACACAGTATGGAGTGGTGAGTGTTCATTTATGGGAATGGGGTCCTATAGCATTGGAGAGGAGGCGGGGTTAACCCACACGTAGGCTGACACAGTTTAAACAGAACTTCCCATTCTCATGGAAATATGATGCCATCACATGTCTAGGCATCCAAATTCAGCAAAAGAATTCCTCCGTGTTATGTGCATGTGTTAACCGCTTCCCGACCGCCTAACGCAGATATACTGCGGCAGAATGGCACGGGCAGGCAGAATCACGTACCTGTACGTGATCGTGCATGTGCCTGCCTGTGGGTCGCGCGCGCGCCGCCAGCGGCGCGCTCGCGACCCGGTCGGGAGCTCCGTGACCCCGGCCGCGGGACCAGCGGACCCGATCGCCGCTGGTGTCCCGCGATCGGGTTACGGAGCTGAAGAACGGGGAGAGGTTCCTACACTGACTGTCAGTGATCGGCGGTTCCCTGTCATCGGGAATGCCGATCAATGACGTCAGACGTACAGCCACGCCCCCCTACTGTAAAAAAAAAACACACGTCACACTGACTCCTCCCCGCCCCCTAGTGGTTAACCCCTTCACTACAACTGTCATTTACATAGGAATCAGTGCTATTTAAATAGCATTGATTTCTGTATAAATGACAAATGTCCCAACAATGTGTCAAAAATGTCCGATGTGTCCGCCATAATGTCGCAGTCACAATAAAAATCGCTGATCGCCGCCATTACTAGTAAAAAAAAAATATTAATAAAAATGCTATAAAACTATCCCCTATATTGTAAACGCTATAACTTTTGCGCAAATCAATCAATAATCGCTAATTGCGATTTTTTTTACCAGGGCACCCCTCATGTTGAGGGCACGCGTCCTGGTATGGCTCAGGAGGGGGGGGCGCTCACTCGTCCCCACCCCCTTTCCTGACCGGCTGCGTGCTCGGTAAGGGTCTGATATGGATTTGGGGGGGAACCCCGTTATTCCGGCGTAGGGATTCCCCTTTAAATCCATGCCAGGTAGACGGGGCTAGCGAGGTGTCAATGTCGTCGATCGAGGCGGCTGCATTCACCTCCTTCGCTAGTCCCGTCTACCTGGAGTCACGTTCTAAATTAACGGACTTTCCTCCGTGTGTGGGCAAGTCTGTCCATTTCAAAAGTCCCACGGACTTTGGCCAAAACTCCGGCGGATTGTCCGCCGGAAAAGTCAGCAGGAAAAGTCCGGGTGTGTGTGGGTAAGTCCACACGTTCGGAAAGTCCGGCCGACCTCCGCTGGAAAGTCCGGCGGGTTGTCCGCTGGACTTGGTCTGGCGGACAATCCCGCCGGAAAGTCCGATTGTGTGTACGCCGCATAACATTGTATATCCCTGTATGTTGCGGTCGTTCAGGTGCTTATCTAATAGTTTCTTGAAACTATCAATGCCCCCCGCTGAGACCACACCTGTGGAAGGGAATTCCACATTTTGCCGCTCTTACAGTAAAGAACCGTCTATGTAGTTTAAGGTTAAACCTCTTTATGTTCTAATTTTAATGAGTGGCCACGAGTCTTGTTAAACTCCCTTTTGCGAAAAAGTTTTATCCCTATTGTGGGATCACCAGTATGGTATTTGTATATTGAAATCATATCCCCTCTCAAGCGTCTCTTCTCCAGAGAGTTCAGTGCTCGCAACCTTTCTCATAACTAATATCCTCCAGACCCTTTATTAGCTTTGTTGCCCTTCTTTGTACTCGCTCCATTTCCAGTACATCCTTCCTGAGGACTGGTGCCCAGAACTGGACAGCATACTCCAGGTGCGGCCGGACCAGAGTCTTGTAGAGCGGGAGAATTATCGTTTTATTTCTGGAGTTGATCCCCTTTTTAATGCATGCCAATATTCTGCTTGCTTTGTTAGCAGCAGCTTGGCACTGCATGCCATTGCTGAGCCTATCATCTACTAGGACCCCCAGGTCATTTACCATCCTAGATTTCCCCAGAGGTTCTCCCCCCAGTGCATTCATATTTTTGCCAAACAAATGCATTATTTTACATTTTTCTACATTGAACCTCATTTGCCATGTTTGCCCATTAATTTGTTCAGGTTTTTTTGCAAGGTTTCCACATCCTGCAGAGAAGTTATTGCCCTACTTAGCTTAGTATTGTCTACAAATACAGAGATTGAACCATTTACTCCATTCTCCAGGTCGTTTATGAACAAATTAAATAGGATTGGTCCCAGCACAGAACCCTGGGGGACCCCACTACCTACCCCTGACCATTCCGAGTACTCCCCATTTATCACCACCCTCTGAACTCACCCTTGTAGCCGGTTTTCAATCCATGTACTCACCCTATGGTCCATGCCAATCTTTTTACCTCTCAGCCCTATCTATATATTTGCAATTAATCCGCCTCAATACAGGTAATTCTGTGCTCCCCTATGTATTTGGTCCCTCTGACTCCAGCCAATTTTGGGATATAAAATACGTTTTGTGTTATCCTATAGATGTGTGTACACATTGTCTATTAATGTTTTGTAATTATGTGTATTATTGTTTTTCAGTAGACAGTCCCTGACAAATGTAAATCTCCTGAGGAAGCTGCTAAATCAGTGGTGAAACATAGAGAATTTTGTAATTTTTGAACATTCTGAAACTTCTAATTCTTTTATTGTTTTTATGGATTATGTTGTTTTTAATCTTTGTAAAATACAATTTATTTTTGATATTATCTTGTGTGTTTTGCACCTTAAAAGTCCCAACCCCTTTTATTTTGTAATGACTGAAATTGTTTTACCTATGTGTAAGAAAGTGTAATTTCAGTCCAGAGGCTATGTGGAGCAATTGGATAATTTCCAAAGGTATTTTCAGAGGGCTAAGGGCATGTTTTAGTTAATTTATTTCAGCTCCAATGCGCCCAGTGAATTTGAGAGAAAGGCTTTATTATACCACTCAGAGTATTTAAACGTTGTAATAATTTATATTATTTCTGTATTAGTCAGAGAACTTTCCATGAATGTTTTCCATCTTTTAAAAAAGCAGTTTGTTGAGTTGAAAAACTGGTTTGATATGTCAAATTTTTCGATATATAGAAGCATTTTCATTATTTTTTTCACTATTGAAAGTGATGGAGGAGTAGGAACCATCCAGGATTTTAGGACGGCTTCACATGCTGTCAGCAGACATAGCCATGTCCAGGTCGATATTTTGGGTTTGTGACTGGGATTAGCTTATTCCGGAATGTCATTGTGACCAAAAAAGACATAACATCGGATGTTTAGCTATCCGTGTTGAAGTGATGGCAAAGATATAATTGAGGATTCGGTCCCAGAATGTTGATAATATCTCTGGGCATTCCCAGAAACTTTGTAAGAGAGAAGGACGGAAGGACTAGAAACCAAGAGCAAGTAGCAGCTGAAGGGTCTTGTTTTTTAAACAGGAATGGAACGAAACCTTTGTGTATACGTTTGAATTGAGTTTCCCTCCAATTTTAGTTTATTATTAGATGACAAATCTTGAGATATCCTTTTAAGATGTTTTCTCTGATGTTTTCATCTTCAAAATGTTTGCCGGCTTTTTAAGATAGAATGTCCTTACGTTTTTGAAAAATGGAAGTTTAGAGGCGCATATAGTTTTGATATAGAGTATGCTAAATGCTCAGTGGCTTGGTCGATAATTAAATGTTGAAAGGGTTTTCTTTTTTGATTGAAGCATTGTTTGAAGAATGATATTAGTTGTCTGAAGATGGGTTCATGAGATGGCAAATCATACTCAGTTGATATTTCGCTGAAGGATTTGAATTGAGTTGAGTTAGGTTTAAAAACTTCTGACACTTTTTCATAGTCCTCTTCGCTTATATTTATAAAGAATTTGAAGTTATTGTGCAATGTTAGCTGGTTGGAAATTGAAGCTGAGAGGCCTAATGATCTCCTCACTGAGCGCCAGGCCATGAATGTGTCTCTAATCAGTATACTTTGTTGAAAATTTGAGGGAAGGTTGTTGAATTTGCTATGAAGTAGAATCGGCGTGACCGGATAAAGGAAGGAGTGTGCGAGTGAGAGTGAGCGCAGGGTGTCTCCCCTCCGCTCTCTACCTCCACCCGAATCACATTACCTGGAGAGCTTGCTGTGTCTGGCGGCTTTGAGATCGCTGAGGGGGTCGCTGGAGGGGCTGTCCATCTCCCGTCATCTTTCTGGTGCCCCGCAGGATGCCGCCGTGTCACACGCGGACTCGGAGTCACTTCATCTGCTTCTCCCGGGCTGGATGGTGGATTGACGCTGCCACGGAACCAACGCCGAGCAGCGAGCAGAGCTGCCGGTGTTCCCGCCTGAGCTCTTGCGAGATCGCGTGGGACTTCGTTGAATTCCTTGGCAGCTACGGTGAGAGAGGTGAGGGTGGTGAAAGCGTAGTGGAGGAAGTGGAGAGACCCGCTAGGAGACTCACACACCCCTCTCTGCAGCAATAGACTCCAATAAATATTTAAAAACATTTAACAATCCCTGGCCAGTCTTACAGTCAAGCTCTAATATGTCCAAAAAAAGAGTAGTGGACGAGCAGCCACCCCAGGAAGGGACGCAGATGACACGCTCTGCAAAGGAAAAGGAGAAGAAGAAAGGGAACCAAGTGGCAGTGACAACTGCAGCAACCACAGCAGCTAAATTGGAGCGTTTTGCCCACACAACCTCCCTGTCACCCACCAAGGGGGGTCACCAGCAGCCAGTGATACAAGCTAAAACCCAAGCGGGGTCTGCACCAGAGAGAAGGAGTCAAGGGCATGGCCAGACATCCTCAAACCCCACTACCCCATCCTGCAACAAAACTGTGAGTAATAAGGGGGCAGGGGGAGGAAAAAACTGAACTGTACTAACTAAGTCTGCAGTGGCTGGGGCGGCCACAGTGGCTGGTCTCATGATTGAGGATGATGGGCCGACATTGAGGGATATTCTCTCTGCTGTTAATGCCTGTAATGCTTCAATTGCTAGCCTTGATGACCAGTTAAAAAGTATCAAGGTAGAATTACTCTCAATGAGCCTGGTACTGTGTAAAACCGTAGAGAGGACCACTGCTTTAGAAGAGAGACTAAGCACAGTTGAGGATAACTTAAACCCACTAATGCGAGAAATCATGGGGCTACAGGAACAAATGGCCGCACAAGCTGCTAAACTTGATGTAATGGAAAACAGAAACTGTAGAACTAATGTGAGAGTGATAGGACTACTGGAAAAGAGTGAGGTTCCTAACCCCATAGTTTTCCTTGAGGGATGGTTTAGAGAAATCTTCGGGGCCACTACTTTTACACCATTATTTGTGATTGAAAGAGCCTACCGAGTTCCCTTTAGAGCCCGCCAGTCGGGCGAATTCACTAGGCCACTGCTCTCAAAATCTGTTAACTATAATGATAAGGTGATCCTACTACAGAGGGCTATAGAAATGGGGGCCATTATGTACAGTGAATCTAGGGTCTCATTGTACCCTGACTTTTCTCCGGATCTCTAGAAGGGCAGGGCTGAGTTTATACCAATCAAGCGAACTTTGCAGAAATTTAAGATTGTATATGCTCTGCTGTACCCAGCCGGCTTGCGGGTGACAGCATTAGGTGGAACTTTATTCCTTGGCTCACCATCTGAAGTGGAGCAGTGGCTGGAAGATAACAAGAACATGCACAGCCAGGACACAGGTCCTTCCTCTTTGAGAGTGCTAAGCTGTCTTGCATCTTCAAGGAAACTGCCTTTGGTTCTTGGTGCCTCGGCGGTCCTTGTATGAACTGACTTGCTGCTTACCTCTGGGGGAGACGATATGCTGCTTTTTTGTATTTTTGCTTTTTTATGATCCATATGAATGCAAAGATTGGATCATTGCATTAAATTACCCTTATACTCAATGCTCTAGCTTCCATAGCTTCCATGTATGGCAATTAAACAGCAGATATTCTGAGACTAAAAGGAACATCTATCCACACTGTGCGCCATGACTACTTTGTTTTTATGTCCTAATTAATACCAACATGCCAAAATATCAAACCCCAGAAGA
The DNA here is from genome assembly GCA_028564925.1 of Lithobates sylvaticus. Taxonomy (NCBI): domain Eukaryota; kingdom Metazoa; phylum Chordata; class Amphibia; order Anura; family Ranidae; genus Lithobates; species Lithobates sylvaticus. The sequence goes on from CM053035.1 coordinate 94,784,103, forward strand.
AGGATATGGATACATCAATCTAGCCTCATTTGGCTTTATTTTCCAAAACATGTTGGGTTCCATTGTTACTCACACCTACATCTGACCTTTGTCTGATTATTAGTGTGTTTTAATCAATATTTTTTCTGGTAGTTGGTATATTATGCTTTTTTGTTTATGTGCTCATTTTTTGTAGATGTGTACAAATTTATTTTGTGTATTTAATAATAAAACTTTTGTACTTTTCATATATATATACTAGTTTTGATACATTGTTTTTCTCTTATCCAACACTTTTTTCTTTCTACCCACACTATCCCTTGGGGCCATTCACAGTAGTTTTTCAGAAGATAACAAGAAGGACCTGTAGAAGATGCTGTACATGGACCTATCTTTGATTGCATGGGGGGGAGGGAGGGGGGATTGGTAGAGGTTGAGCTTTGGTAAACCTTTTTGGGTTGGCTTCCCTCTCCCCCCATCTATTTATTACAATTTCTACCCTTGGGTTTATGGGGTTTTTTTCCCCCTTTTTTTTTTTTTTTTTTTCTCTTTTTTTTTTTCTCTCTCTTTTCTTTTTTTCCCTTTTTTTTTCTTCTTCTTTTGTATTTACTTGGGTTTTCTCGATTGTCCTTTCACTGAAACACTTTTGAAATATCACTGTGATAGCACGGAAATAAGATTGATTGTTTAGATTGGAGGGGGTGGGGGTGGGGGAGGGGAGAAACTTTTTTGGTTGTATGTTTGTAAGTAGGAGAGAAAGTGAGCAAATGGGGCTCTTATGGTTCTGCTTCACATTACAATCACCTGTTTGGAATACTAGAAGGGCAAGATGGGGGAGGAATGGTGAGGTCACAGGAGATGCCCTTAGGGTTGGCCCAGATGGGCATGGGTGGGGAGTTATGGGAGGGTTTGGAGGGAGGGTAGTTGTGGGAGATGGGGACGGACGCACATTGTGGGTAAAAAAACACACATCACTAATATTAGCATATACAAAGACAAAAATTGAGAGAGGGGAAGAATATGGAGAGAGGGAGGAATACATAGATTGGAGAAATTACCTTAGATTAAAAGATGTGAAGGTGATTATTAGGTTGATCACTTTTTTATTTAATTTGCTGTTAATGATTTATTTTTTGTTTTTTCACCATGCAAGAAAGTAGAGTAACTATAACTTCATGGAATGTGCAGGGCTTAGGGGACCCAGTTAAGAGAGCTACAGTTTTATCGGCTTTGCCTGCAGGAGACGCATTTGATCGATGACACTATTATACAATTTTGCAATCGGAAGTTCCAAGCCCAATTCAACTCGGTCCATTCCTCCTATTCTAGGGGGTGAGTATTCTTGTTGGGAGAGGAGCGGCGTTCTCCTGCAGGGAAAGCAGTATTGATGAACATACCGGTATGTTTTCTTGCTCTGCTCAATTGAAAACCAACTATTCGTGTTGGCAAATATTTACATTCCCCCCCGTTCAAGCTAGAGGTCCTATATAAATTATTGGAGTTTGTGCTGGACAAGGCAGGGACCCTTCATTAAAGTTGTGGGAGACTTTAATGAAATGCTGGACAAGACTCTAGACAGATTCCCGTTGGGTCATAGGTCCAATACATTAGGCGAGGGCGGCTGTCTCAATTTCTGGAGGAAATGGGTTTGAGTGATATATGGTGCATGCGCTATCCACAAGAAAGGCAGTATTCATGTCTTTCAAGCTCCTATCTCACTCTCTCTAGAATTGACATGGCCCTGGGTAATTGGGAGGTAATATTTTCTGTATGTAACATAGAGTATGGTCCAAGAGGAGTTTCAGACCACTCCCGCTTGTGCTGTCCATTAATGTTGGTGGTAAGACCCAATCTCGAGAATGGAAAATTAGTACTTGCTGACTCGAACTGATTGGCAGTTCTGGAGATGTGATGCTTAGATTAAACAAATTACTACAAATCAATACAGGTACGGCACTGCCGGGTGTGGTCTGGAACTCCTTGAAGGCCTATCTTAGAGGCCTCCTGATTCAAAAAGTGACAAAAATTAAGTGAAAATCTAGAAAATGGGAAGGGGATATTAGGAAAGGTGGCGACGCAGGCAGAGAAGTTCTATGTCCAGGACCCAACCCCGGATAGGCAGAGAGAATGGCTAGATAAGCAACCAGTCTATAAAATGGCTATTACTAGGAGGACGGAGACAGAGACAGTGTCACTTTGGAGAGGGGGAGAGGGTTGGTCGTATGTTGTCCTTATTGATTAATAAATCACCAGGACCGGACGGGTTTCCCGTAGAAATATATAGAAAAGATATGGTGAGGTATTACTCCCAGAACTGTTGAAAACATTGGGCTGGGCGTTAACTTATGGGAGAATCCCTACCTCAATGTTGGAAGCTACCATTATTCTAATACACAAAGAAGGGAAAGACCAACTGGATGTCTCCTCGTATCACCAAATCTCATTACTTTGCACAGATGTAAAAATGCTGGCTAAAGTTTTAGCAACCCGCTTAAACATATGTATCCAAAAGTTGATACATCCGAAAGTCGGGTTTTATCCCCAACGGATCAACTAGCATCAACCTCAGAAGACTCTTTTTGAACCTGCAGATCCCCACTGATAATCCTGGCTCTAAGGCCATTTTGGCCTTAGACACCGCTAAGGCCTTTGATAGTCTAGAATGGGACTATCTATGGAAGGTGCTAGTGCGATTTGGGTTTGGCCCCACTTTCATTGGATGGGTGAAGCTACTTTATAGTGAACCAAGAGCAAAGATTTGAATCAACAATGAATATTCAGATGTGTTCCAGTTGGAGAGAGGGACGAGACAGGGTTTCCTCCTGTCTCCCCCATTGTTTGCCCTTGCAATGGAACACCTTGCCATCATGAGTAGATCAAGGTCAGATATACAGGGGTTCCGGTGCCAGTCAGTAGACGACAGGATAGCACTGTTTGCAGACAACGTCCTGTTCTTTCTTGGGGATGTTGAAACCTCACTAAACACAGTGATACAAATGGTGGGTGAGTTCGGGCTCATTTCTGTCGGCTTTATTACCAATTGACCCACTTGGCGACCAGATACCACCAGGAACCTCCCATTTGAAAGTTGTGGCCAAGCTGAAATACTTGGGTGTTTGAATTACAACTGATATAAATCAGTATGTTAATAATAACTTAGCCCCACTGCTATTGAAAATAAAACAAAAGGGAGATACCTGGTGCCGATTTCCCCTGTTGCCAGTTCCCCCTGTTCCTGTTGCAGGTCATTGCAACCTAATAAAGATGATATGGCTACCACAGATATTGTATCTGCTTCACAACTCCCCAATCTGGATAGGACAGAAGTGGTTTAAGAGAATATAAACCCTTTTTAGGTAACTAATTTGGAAAAAGGACCAGTCTAGGATCAGCTTGCAAACTCTGCAACTACCGATTAAAGAAGGAGGTATGACGATCCCGCACCCGAGATTATACTTCTTGTCATCCCAGCTGCAACATCTCGCGGGTTGTGGAACCTTAGGTGGTGGGAATCCTAGTAACAGAATGATGATAATGGGGGCCCCACATAATACACTAGTGGAGGCATTAGAAGCAGACTCTTTTATCTATAGAATGTGTGGTTCCTTCCGCCCAGTCTATAACTGGATAATTAAAATCCCCCATTATAATGACAATTCCCATCCTTGCCGCCATTCCAAACTGTGATAGGAGGTCCCTCAGGTTAGGGGGCCTATAGCATACTCCTAGTATTACTTTATCCTTGGTTCCTCCCTTTGTAACTTTACCCATAAGGATTCCACCTCCTCCCTTGCTCCATTAGTGATGTCATCCCTCACATTCCCCTGTATATCATTATTGATATACAGGCATACTCCTTCCCTCTTTTTACCCTCCCTGTCCCTGTGATATAGGGAATACCCTTGAATGGTTGCCAGATAATCATGAGATCTATTGAACCAGGTCTCTGAAATTATAAATATAATTCCTCCTCATACAGTAGCAGCTCTAGTTCTCCCATCTTGTCCTTGTAGTTTTGTCTGGACACATACTATCTCCTTATTGAGTGTTCTGAGGTTGCAAAAAGGACTTGTTACCATACTTACCATGGGTTTAGTTGTTTTAGTCAACCTATCACTAATACTACCCACTGAAATACGTTTCACAATGGCTATCTCTATGTCTGGACCCTCTGGACACAATGCAGGAGTTTTATTTTTGCTTTATCATAACACTTTATGTTTCATTTATAACATTTAGTTTATGTTGTGGAGCTGCAAGTTTTAACTTTTACCCAGCATCTATACACAAAATGGATATATGGTGGAACTGGAAAACTGTGAGAGTACCATCATCCCAAATTTAAATAGAAACAAGAATGCCCTCCACTTGAAGGGGACTGTTGTAGGCACAGCAGACAATCAAGCTCAAAACACAAACTGTAAAAAAATATAGTTTTATTCCATATTACAAAGATAAAATAGAGTCATAAAAGACTAACGGCTTATTAGCAGTACATAGGCAACATAGTGGTAATCGTTGCCAAAACCTTGACCAAAGCAAACAATGGATGAGACATACCCCCTTCAAGCGAAAGGTATTCTTGTTGCACATCTTCATACAGTACCTTAGTAGGTCCAGATGGTCTGGTTAATGGATCCTGTGTGTAATCAGAAGGCACACAGTATGAGATTAGAGTCACCAACCTCTCTAATCCCAATTCTCACCAACAAGGTAATGAAAACCTATTCAAAAGGTATATGTGAGCAAGGTGCCTTGACTTCAGTGAACAGAAGGAGCTTCTCCATAATGTCCTGATGACAGACTGTAGGTGGATATTAAATGAACAGATGAATCCAAGATGTTGACACCATAGTGCTTAGGTAGGGCTGAGCCGAACACCCCTGGTGCATCCCCAATGCAGAACATGCGAACAGGCAAAAAATGTATTTGAACACGCAAACACCATTAAAGTCTATGGAACACCAACGTAAAAAATCAAAAGTGCTAATTTTAAAGGCTTATATGCAAGTTATTGCCAAAAAAAGTGTTTGGGGACCTGGGTCAAGGGGACATGTATCAATGCAAAAAAAGTTTTAAAAACAGAATTTTTTTCGGGAGCAGTGAAACAATAACAATGAAATATTCTTTTAAATATTGTGCATGCAGGTGTCCTTAGTATGCCTGTAAAGTAGCGCATCTTTCCCATGTTTATAACAGTGCCACAGCAAAATTAAATTTCTAAATGAAAAAATGTCATTTAAAACTGCTTGTCAGATCCCCCAAAAGCCCTGCAGGTCTGGTATTAAGGGGAACCCCGCACCCAATTTATTTATTTTTAATTACAAACGCTTTTATTGAAAAGTTATAAAAATACAGTCAATGTGTCAAGACAATACAAATGGCCATAGCAACACATACCACCTCATGACTTTATAGCATAATATAGGAAACCTCAGGGAAGGGGGAAATAAACCCCCCGTATTGTAAATGGGAGAAAAAAATTCCCTTTCGACCCCTGTATCTGCTGGGCGGTCAGACATTTTTGTTGTCCCTGGAAGGCTGCATCATTACTTTTGAGCAGGGTTAACAATGGCTTTGGCAGTTTGTCCTCTTGGTGATAAGGAAATGCTAAGATGAAAGTCCACTCCAATTCAGCCACCATCAGGAAAATTTCCGCATCTTACTCAGGCTCTCTTCTGGTCTGCCTCCTCCCATCTAGAATGGTCATCTGATCTGCCTGCTCCACCTCTCGATGCTCAGTACCTGAAAAGAGTAAGTGTAAAAGCAGATTATATGTTCCTTCCAACTGTGCCAAAAACATAGCTCACTGCTCACATTTCTCTATCTGCCCATTTCTAACTGCAAAACTATTGTATCAAACGAAAAGTGTAGCGCTGTGAGTAGGTGACAGAATAATAAAAAAACACCTAAAACAAAAAGTGTAGAATTGACCTATAAAGGTAAATAATCAGTGATAAATAAACCAGTGAATGGTAAACTAAAACAGTCCAAAGAGGTATTATCATGAAATGTCCAATCAAGGAGGGATGGATCTCTTCACTCACTGAGGTATGGGCTCAAGTGAGGGATGGACGTTCAAAATTAACCAAGATGGATCAGAAAACACTAGAGATATTCAGATGGAAAGAATGGGTACTCTTACCGATCCTGCTGGACGCATATACCATATGGCAGTGCGTCTACAAGGCTTGAACAGACAACTTCCGAAAGCAGCAGCCTGGATGGTCATGCAGCGACTTGCAGTCCCGACTCGTCTCGGATGTGTATGGGAGTACCTGAGATGGCACCAAGATGGCGGTTCCCAAACTCTTCGGCAGGTGAACGCAGGTTCAAAGCGGACACAGATTCAGACACGAGGGCTGGTCTATTGGTAATTAGCAAAACTCAACCATGGACGGAAAAAGAAAAATGGATGCTCCTCATGGTGCAGATTAACCAAGATTGGTTTATTGAAAAAATATCATACAATCATGTAGGATATATAAAAGTGATCACAAAAAAGTTATAAAAGCATAACAAAGCAATGTGGGAAGCTGGGAACGCTGGCCCAACTATTGTAGGGTACCCACTGTTGCCTTGAAACACTTTCACGGAAAGGCATTGACTTCCAACGTAACAAATAAACTTGCATGTCCTGGGAAGAACACAGGCCTGCTGTTGTCCAGTCTTCGCAGCATGGCACATTTTTGCAAAGTGCCCCATTTTATGACAACAGAAACACATAATGTGATTGAATCTACCATTCCCAACCACTTTCTTCCACTTCTTAAGCAATTCTGGTGTAGGAATCCCAACTATTTCCTCTCTAGGGACCCCCACCTTAAGTAAATCAATCCACATGTGTCTCCTGGAGATCATAGGCCTTGCCTTCCGTGTATCTGACTCAACTCGGCCATTTGAACTGATCAAATCCTCAGCTTCCTGCTTATGGGAAGTAACAGTGGCACATGTCCTACTTCTGCTTACAGGCTTCGGGCCTTTGTCCTTTGTTAGGGCAGCATTAGACATGTTCATGAGGGCTGCACACCGCTCATTAAAATCATCAGCTCGGCCTACAGGGGGTTTGAACACGCTTCAAAGCTACTGCAGGTTTAACTTTGATTACCCTACTTTCTAAATCTTTAGCCTTGCTTGCAGTTTCTTCCAAACACTTAGATGCTACTGCAAGCTGCTCCTTCAGTAAATCTCTTTCTAATTCTGCTTTTTCCCTCTTTTCAGATTCAATATGCAGAGCACGCAGGAAGTGCAAACCAAACACGGCAACTGCCCGCATCAGCCCGCCGTGTAAGCAGCCTTATATAGTGTGGGGCATGGATTTAGTCCCCCTGAGCTATGATTGGCCAAATGCACCCTGCCTTTGGCCAATTATGTCTCTCTTAGCAGAGCGCGCTGTGATTGGCCAAAGCATGCAGATCAAGTGCATGCTTTGGCCAATCATTATACAGCAATGCACTGAAATCTTGCAATGCATTATGGGGCATTCCGCGGCGCTCAAATTTTCCGCCAACGCCCCCTAAAGTTCACTGTTCGGCGAAAGGGCGAATACTCGATGTTCGAGTCGAACTTATGTTCGGCCCGAACATCGAGCTCAACCCTATGCTAAGGTAATGCTGGGACTTCAAATTGCATCAATGCAGGAGAATCATCATATTCCTTATAACCCACTTTGAGAATGTAGCCATCTCTTATTTGGGGAAATCTATTTTTAAATAAAAAACTAACAAAAAGGAGGGCACAAAGGCCTAATGAATTACCTGATGGAAAGTTTATTCAAGAACAATATATGCCAAAAATACTCACAGAAAAATAGAAGGCTAAAAGCATTGAAAAGAACTAAACTCATATGACATGAAGGTCCAGATGTAGTTAGGTAACTATGAACAAGACCTAGGCACCATTCAAATACACATACCCTCTTCCTCAGAGCATAGTTCAATCTTACATCCCATCGCCCTTTAAATATATGTAGCACCCTCTAGGGTTCTACTAGCTGTAGTGTAGGTAAACTATAGTCTGGCCCAGGGCCAAGCCTGAGCCATGAAATCTGGGTCAGGGTTATTAGAGTTTAGGGCTACATATATTATAGAAATTAGTGGGTGGAAGCTAAAAGTGTTGTCTTGCATATTTTGGGGCCCTTAGCCAATTTCCAAGGAAGTGGGCCTGACAGGGATATAAGGAGCCCCTAAATAGTCATGAGCCATGCCAGCCAGGGGAGTCATGTGGAAGATGGAGAAGCAGTGCTGAGGGAGTCTGTCATCGGCCCTTGAGGGACCCCTGCTAGGGAGGGGTTTTACCTCAGGTGGCTGGCCTGGAAGGATCCTACTACAGGAGGCAGTTGGAGGAAAGCTTTCTGGATAGGCAGCAGGAGCAAAGGGAGACAGAGTGAGTAGATCAGTACGGCACAGGGACGGTCAGGGGGAGAGACTGCCATCTGTAACCGGTCTCTCTTGAAGACAGCGGTGTACTTAAGACTTCATCTAACCTTAAGAAGAAGGTCCGGCTCTGGAGAAGGGGGTGCACCCCTGAAATGAGTCAGCATTCCTAATGTGAGGTTGTAGAAGCACTTGTACTTTCTACCTCATGGCATACTTTCATGTACATGCTGTAAACCTCTGCATTTTTTTGAGTATGCATTTTATTGGTTTCCTTTTATTTCAATAAATATATTTTTACTTGGGTAATGCACCAGGGGCTTGTTCCTTCCCTTTCTTTTGTTTTTGTTCTTCATGTAACCTTACCCTGGGAAATATCCAGTGTGTCAGTGGCAGAGCCCCCCACTCCAAAGCACCCCCCCCCATATTGAGGGCATGTGGCCTGGTATGGTTTAGGTGGGGGACACTCGCTTGTCCCCCCTTTCCTGGTATGGTTTAGGTGGGGGACACTCACTTTTTTAATTTTGGGGTGGAGTTTCCCTTAAAATCCATACCTCATGTTTTTTTATTGCATTGTATTGCCGGCAATTTAAATATATATTTTTTTCATTTTTATTGTTTCACTTTAAGCATCATTAATATCGCTGCTCCTTTAAAAACTATATTTGTAGAAACGTTACATTGATAGCATCAAAAATGAAAAAATAGTAAAATAAAAAAAATAAAAAATGGTGGAGGCTCCCTCCTCCCCATTAAATCAGACAAAGGGCCTGGTATGGTTTTTACGGGGCACCCCACCTCAAATTAAAAAAAAAAAACAGCATTGTACCCCTACTCATTCACCGAAAAATGTGTCAAGAAACAAAAAAAAACACAAACAATTTTTGACAATTCCTAAAAATTTAAAAAACAATGTCCACCGATGTAGATCCATTGTCAATCATGACACTGCCGCTACCACCAGACCCAAAAAAATAAATGCTCTGCTCGCAACGAAAGCTAGATGCCTACTGCAGGCTTCACCATTTAAAAATTCTTATATGGGTGGAGCCACCTGGCGATGTCACCTGGTGGCACTGCCCAGTTGTGGCACCACCCCTTGTGACATCACAGACACAGCATGCACTGGTCGGTGATGTCACAAGGGGACTGTGCCACCAGGTGATGTCACCAGGTGGCGCCACCCCTTTACCTATTTAAGAACTATCAAACGGCAGAGCAGGCAGATGGCAGTTAAACATTTGTTGCAGGCAGAGCTTTTTTTCTAGCGGTTCTCTTCTTTCTGGGGTCTAGCGGTGGTGGCGGCTGGCGGGCATCGTGATTGATGATAGATTTACATCAGAGGACATTTTTTTCTTATTTTTAATAAAGAAATTGTCAAAAACTGTGTTTTTTTTTTTTATTGACAGTTTTTTTGGTGAATGAGTAGGGGTACAGGCTCTTGTCCCCATCAAAGTGCCCCCCTGCCCCCAAAGCATTCCCCACTATGTTAAGGGCATGTGGCCTGGTATGGTTCAGGAGGGGGGCGCTCGCTCATCAAACTTTTGCTCGGTCCGAACCGTTTGCCCAACTCTAGTTCCTAGCCTGTAAGGGGCTGTTGCTGAGCTGACAAAAAGACTGTTAGCTCCTAAAGGGGTGAACCCAGCAGAGCTATGCAAAGAATCAAGTATTCTGCAGGAGGAAGAAGTGGAAGCTGTAAATAGGGAGGAAGTTGTTACTATCCCATAATCCCTACCCCATCAAAATTATTATCCCCTAATAAAAACAACAAAAACAAGCAAAATACTGTTTTCTGTGTCTGGATGCAAGAAGAAAATGCTATGTGACTGGCAGTGCAGCAGTGGGGAACCCCGACATTTGCAACTCCTACGCGACTAGTGCTACATAAACTAAGAGGAAAACCATATGACCAATACTGGATGGACCCTTCCCAACCAAGGAGGGACCACTTCATGAACAATAATTGTATCCCAGAGCTTTGTTCTTTAATAACCTTTCTTAATAACCTTTTACAGTTTGTTATAAAATTTTGCAAACAGGTATTTCTTCACCTTCACTGATGTGCGCTGATGAGGCTGCACTGATGAGACAGCACTGGTGGGCACTGATGAGGAGGCACTGACGATGCTGCACTGATAGGCGGCACTAATGGGCACTGATAGATGGCACTGATGGGCACTGATGAGTGGCACTAATGGGCACTGATAGGCAGCACTAATAAGTGACACTGTTGAGAAGGCACTAATGGGCACTCATTGGCAGCACTGATGAGCACTGATTGGCAGTACTGGTGGGCACTCATTGGCAGCACTGGTGAGCACTCATTGGCAGAACTGGTGGGCACTGAATGGCAACAATGGTGAGCACTGTTGCGACTGCATTGATAATCAGGGCACTGATAATCAGTGCCCTAATTATCAGTGTAGATGTTCTTTTCACACAAGTCAGTTACTGGCTCTCTTCTCCTTAGCTCAAGCTGTTAGCATGAGGAAAGGAATGCTGATAACTGGCTTGTTTTTACATCATGATCAGCTGTGATTGGACACAGCTGATCATGTGGTAAAGAACCGATGATTGGCTCTTTACCCCGATCTGTGATCTGCGGCACACTGGCTTCACGCGGCAGAAGACACGAGCAAGGGAGGACGTTATATGGATGGAGAGGGTCCGTGAATGGCAATTTTCAAGTCTTACCACAGATTCTTAATTGGGTTTAGGTCTGGACTTTGACTGGCCATTCTAACACATGAATATGGTTTGATCTAAACCATTCCAGTGTAGCTCTGGCTGTATGTTTAGGGTCGTTGTCCTGCTGGAAGGTGAACCTCCTCCCCAGAGCTTTTGGTCTGAAAATGCGACCGTGTGTATGCTCCATTGGACTTTTGCTGGAAATTCCAGCCAGCAAAAGATGAGAGCATGTTCTCAATTTTTCGATCAGAAAATTTTCTGATCAGAAATTCTGATTGTCTGTCCCAATTCGGACGCACAAAATTCCAACGCATGCTCGGAAACAATTCGACGCACGCTCGGAAGCATTGAACTAAATTTTCTCAGCTCATTGTAGTGTTGTACGTCACCGCATTCTTGATGGTCGAAAGTTCAGCAAACTTTTGTGTGACCGTGTGTATGCAAGCCAAGCTTGAGTGGAATTCCGTCGGAAAAACCATCCAAGGTTTTTCAGACGGAAATTCCGCTGATTGCCCTGTATTTAGCTCCATCCATCTTCCCATCAACTCCGATCAGCTTCCCTGTCCCTGCTGAAGGAAAGCATTCCCACAATGCTGCCACCACCATGTTTCACGGTGTGTTCAGGGTGATGTGCAGTGTTAGTTTTCCGCCACACATTTTGCCACACGTTTTGCTTTTATGCCATAGTTCAATTTTGGTCTCATATGAGCAGAGCACCTTTTTCTACATGTTTGTTGTGTGCCCCATATGGCTTCTCGTAAACTGCAAATGGGACTTATTATGGCTTTCTTTCAACAATTGCTTTCTTCCTGCCACTCTTCTATAAAGGCCAGATTTGTGGAGTGCACAACTAATTCCCGTGTACACATGGCCAGACTTTTTTCGACAGCAAAGGTCCGAAGGAACGAATCCGTCGGACAATTTGACCCTGTGTGGGCTTCATCGGACCTTTACTGTCGAAAAATCAGATGGACTTTAGATTTAGAACATGTTTCAAATCTTTTCAACGGACTCGAGTCCGGTCAAAAAATCTGTTTGTCTGTATGCTAGTCCGACGGACTAAAACCGACACTAGGGCAGCTATTGGCTACTGGCTATGAACTTCCTTATTCTAGTCCTGTCGTACGTCATCACGGTCGAATCCATCAGACTTTGGTGTGATTGTGTGTAGACAAGTCCGTTTCGAAGGAAGTCTGTCGAAAGTCCATTGAAAAGTCAGACGGAATTCAGTTCGTCAAAAAGTCCGGTCGTGTGTACACGGCATAATAGTTGCCCTGTGGACAGATTATCCCACCTGAGCTGCTGATCTCTACAGCTCCTCCAGAGTTACCAAGGGCCTCTTGGCTGCTTCTCTGATTAATGCTCTCCTTGTCCGGCCTGTCAGTTTAGGTGGATGGCCATGTCTTGGTAGGTTTGCAGTTGTGTCATACTCTTTCCATTTTCGGATGATGGATTGAACAGTGCTCCGTTAGATGTTCAAACTTGGGATATTTTTTTATAACCTAACCCTGCTTTAAACTTCTGCACAACTTTATCCCTGACCTGTCTGGTGTGTTCCTTGGCCTTCATGATGCTGTTTGTTCATTAAGATTCTCTAACAAACATCTGAGGGCTTCACAGAACAGCTGTATTAATACTGAGAATAAATTACACACAGGTAATTACACACTAATTTACTAATTATGTGACTTCTTAAGGCAATTGGTTCCACTAGATTTTAGTAAGGGGTGTCAGAGTAAAGGGGGCTGAATGCAAATGCATGCCACACTTTTCAGATATTTATTTATAAAAAAAATTGAACACCATTTATCATTTTCCTTCCACTTCACAATTATGTGGCACTGTGTTGGTCTATCATAAAATCCCCAAAAAATACATTTACGTTTTTGGTTGTAATATGACAAAATATGGAAAATTTCAAGAGGTATGAATACTTTTTCAAGGCATTGTATGTGCTGACGGGATGCATGGTTTGTGTTTCCTATATCTTCTGAGAAAATCAAGATGCACTGAAAGCCTACTGGGGGCCAAACATTTGTTTTCTTGTGGCAGCTAGAGGAGGATTTTAGAGAGACCTATTCTATTATAGAGTGCTAATTGACCTACTTATATAATTATAAGAGGTCAAATAATGCCGGTTAGTGAGCCTCCTAAAAGGAGTGGAGGAGAAACTGTCATAACGTTTTCCCATTCAAAATGCTTCAGAAAAAAAAACTATTCAGTGTCACATCAGGTATTGTTATGAATATCCGTCCAGAGTTTCCATTGGTTATCAAAAGCTTTACATGTTGCAGAGTTAATGGCTAGAAGACGCTCAAAAGTATGGTTCCTGTTAACTATTACAATCACTTCAGAAGTGTTAATGGCTAGGGTACTTTTCCAGTTACGTAATATAAGGTAAAGCCCCATACACACGGTCGGATTATCCGCGGACCAGGTCGGTCGGATCCTGTCCGTCGTACTTTGTCCGATGTTGTTGTTGCGTACACACGGTCGGACAACGTTGTCGGAATATCCGGTCTGCAAGAACGTCGTGACGTAAGTCGTCTTCCACGAGACTAGAAAAGGGAAGTTCAGCACCAAGTCAGGCACCCGTTGGGCTCCTTCTGCTGATCCCGTGTTTATCGCGAGTTAGTCGAAGTTTGGTGACTTAAGATTCGCGCTTCTCAGTTTTCTGACTCAGATCGTTACTGCTGTTTGTGCTTGTCGTGCGTATCTGTTTATTAGTGCGTGTAGTCAGTTCGCATTTGTTGGTCATTGCGGCCTATATCTTGATATAGGACGCTTTGATTTGCACTGCTTATTGTCTGCTCGTTTCTGGTATTCATTTCGTTCTTTCAGGCCTTGCTGTTTATCGGTGCTTTCTGTTTGTCCGTTCTGACCAGCCGACCTTTTGTGACCTTGTGAGCGATGTTTCCCGTGCGTACTCGTCGCCGAGTTCATGCTGTACGCGGAATTGGTGTCGGGCTTTTAGCTTTGACCCAAGACCCGTCATGAACAGAGTGACGAGGAGTATGTGGACCAAGAATTGGTTGCTTCAGCGTGATCAGTTCTCGCACATGCCTTTGCTTCGTGAGATCCGGGAGAATAATCCTGATGATTTCAGGAACTTTCTCCGGATGACGGACCCCGATTTTCACCGTCTTTTGGCTTTGCTGACCCCTTATATCAGGCGGCAGGATACCTGCATGAGACAAGCCATCACTCCGGAGCAGAGGCTTGTTGCCACATTGAGGTACTTGGCGACAGGGAGAAGTCTTCAGGATTTGAAGTTCTCTTCAGGTATCTCTCCCCAGGCCCTGGGAATCATTATTCCAGAGACCTGTTCTGCCATCATCGAGGTCCTGCAGGAGGACTATATTAAGGTAACATTTCTCCTTTACTATTCCCTTCTATGTATGCTCTGTTTGCTAATGTCTTGTATTTTTGACCTCCTTTCCTAATTACCATGATTGCAATATGCTCTAATATGCTGTGCCCCTTTTCTCCTTCATGCATTTTTCCCTTCACTTAACTCCCCAGCATGCTCTTCTGCCCCAATAGACACATATGGCCTAGTCACTTAAGCAATGTCTTTTGTCTGCTGCATAGTATTGTTTGCCCCCAAACACCCCCTAAAATATGCACTAATGTTTGCTGTGTGGTTTACTTCATGTAGAGTCCCTTTTTAATTTTTTTTGTGGGGGGGGGGCAAACTCATTAGGAACCCTCTCCCCCAACTGCTCTGTCAGATGGTACCAATCCTCTATCTGCTGGCTTTCCCAAGGTCAATACACACTATATACCTACCTCTTTATAGTGGGCATCTTTAGGGATGAATTCTGCAAAGCATGTAGTGCAAGGGGGCTGCCTCCATACTTTCCATTTCCTATTTTTTTGTGTTCTTTCCCTCCTATTAGCTTGCTAGGTAATTGCAGAATGTCACAATGTGCTTTCCTTTTTTTTGGGGGGGGGGGGGGGTTGAAATGTTATTTTAGCTTTCCTGGGGGCTGCCAATAGTGTTAAGTACAGAGGGTCTGGCCAAACTAGCACACATTATTGAGCCATTTGCCAATCAATGAAGTGCAGAGGGTTACCTGTCCAACCCCCCCCCCCAAAACCCTAGTTATTGCCAATGGCCCATCAGAAGTGGGGGGATTGATGGGGGGTGATTAATCTGTGAAGGGGAGCCTCTACTTTTCTGTGCAAATACTTTCCAGCCTCCAATTTTAAACAATGCTCTTGTTCCAAGATGTTGATTGTCTAATCTGCTTGCAATGTTTATGTGCAAAGTGACTAATTTTTTTTTTCTGGTTTCACTCCACAGTTCCCTTCCACGCCACAGGAATGGCAGACTGTGGCCTCCTACTTTGCCAGCCGTTGGGACTTTCCTAACTGCGGAGGGGCAATTGATGGGAAACACGTCCGCATCGTCCCACCGCCCAACTCGGGGTCCTACTATTATAATTATAAGGGGTTTAATAGTGTAGTGATGTTGGCGGTGGTGTAGGCGACATATGAGTTTATGTATGTGGACGTGGGGATGAACGGCCGGATCTCGGATGGTGGTGCCATTGCGCACACGGAGTTCTACTGGCGTCTCCAAAGTGGCAGTCTGTGCTTGCCACCTCCAGAGGAGAATGCAGAAGGACTCCCCTTTGTCTTTGTCGCAGATGAAGCATTTGCGTTGACTCCCCATCTGATGAGGCCGTTCCCGATGAGGACCCTCACCCCAGACCAGAGGGTCTTCAACTACAGGCTGTCCAGAGCCCGAAGAGTTGTGGAGAACACGTTTGGCATCCTGGCCAGCTGCTTCCGCCTGTTCTTGACGACAATTAACTTGGCGGAATACAAACTGAACCACATAGTTCTTGCCTGTTGCATATTGCACAACTTCCTCAAAAGACATAACAGGAACTATGTGGTGGCCGTTGGCCCAGATGTGGAGGGCCCTCCAAATGCTGACCTCACAGCCCTTCAAGTGGCACGTCCAGGCTTGCCCCCTCTAAATGCCCGCGCGGTCCGCGAGCAATATATGGACTACTTTGTGGGTAGGGGGGCCATTGCTCTGCCTGACGATGTGTGAGAGGCATTTTTAAATAAATATTATTTTTCAACCAACCTATGATTTCTTGTCATTTCCGTATTCTTTTTAGCTTATTTTACCTTGAAATTTTTTCCCTTTGCCTTTGACAGTGGGAATGCACTTTCTGGGCAAAAGGAGGTAACAGTCTCTTCTTCCCAAAAAGATTCTTCTCATGTTGTGTGTTTGATACCTAATCTTTGGTCTAGAGAAGGTTTGTAGTGCATAACTGACACCCAAAATACTCCTTTTCATCACCATGACAGAAATGTGTGTATTCTCAAAAATGCTGTGCTCCGTGTTTTCGTACAAAGCACTGTGGGTGTCATTTACATAAGTCAAATCCACTATGCTCTACAAGTGCAGTGAAAAAGTGCCCTTGAAAAGAAACTTGCAGTGCAAACTGGACTTGCCTTTAGTAAATAACACCCATTGCCCCCCAAATCCTTTACATTTGACATACATAATGCATTTTGTTTTTTAAATAAGGAAGCCACACATTTTGAAAAGTAAAAAAGTTTACTTGCAAAACATTCACAAGTGCGTTTACAAACTTCTTGGCCAAACTGACAACATCTTGTTTATTTACAACATTGTTTACAAACATTCCACATTTTGTAAAACCAGGCATGGAGCAAAACAGAACCTAGGAACTAGGAAAGTTCAACTTTCTAAAGTGAAGACAAGATCAGACATGACTATATGTTCAAAGTGTGTTTGATCTTGCCTTCATCACATGGGGGGGTCACCCCTGGAAACTGGAAATTTAGAACATGCACACAATTTGGGTCTGAAAATGGTCATTAGATGGTAAAACACATGCCTCGAATCTTCAAAAGTGCCATTTTCCATCATGGGGATGAATGGACGTTTTTTGGGGGTGCAACCCCTTCACCACAACCACTTTCGTAGTTCGTAAAGTGGTTGCACCCCCAAAAAAACTTTGTCATTCATCCACCATGATGGGAGCTAGCACATGTGGACACAATGTGTGCATGTTCCAAATTTAACACAGTTCTTAACTTGCAAATGTGGTCAGAAGCAGCCACAAATGTGTGTTAATTACTTGGTGCGTTTTCAGATTTTTCCTAAAACATCAATGATGTTCTTCAATTTTTGTTGAACATCATTGATGTTTTGCTTTATGTAATCTAGATCTCTATTGCAGACCATTATCTCCCTGATGAGTACGTGGGCACTCTCTGTGGTAAAGTGCGATTTTTCTTCCACAACATCCACGTCACCTAAAAACCAAAAACAAAAAAAAATAGGGTCTTGGAAATGAGGCAGCCATACATTGATTAGCTTACCAGTAGCTGTGTTCTCCCACACTCACCTGTTGTGGTGACAAGTTCGCCAATTTCTATGATCTCTCCTTCCTCCTCCTCCTCCTCCTCTGCTTCTGCTCTTTCCCCTTTTTTGGGAGGTGTTGGTTTTGGGGTTTCATCAGACGTCCCAAGTTTTCGCTCCCCTATGAGAATGTACAAAAGGAAGATTTAGCAACACAATCTATTGAGGGCAGAAATAGGGACAATATTTTTGGGTGTCCAGTTACAAATGACACCAACATGAATGTAGTCACTTTGTAAAGGTCATAAACTTATAGCTTTTTGGTCAACGTTTGGGTGATGGAGACCCCCCTCTAATATCCACTGGAGCACATGTGTGGAAAAGCCTAATAAAAAGGGGGTTTAGGTGTCCCAGCACTAGTGCTCTAGAGTCCAGATGGGTAAACAGCTACTGGGTGACGTCTCCTTTACATTGAATAAATTGGCTGGACAGTCTTGATGACATTTCTAGAGAGAACAAACTTCCTTTCCCCCAAAAAAACAACAAACATCGTATTATAAGTGGCCAAACGATCGAGGTTGAGTACGATCGAATGGACACACACACACACGAACATGACAGTGGCAGAAAGATCGAGGTTGAGTACGATCGAATGCACAGACGAACCTGAAAGTGGCCATTTTGGAATGTACAACTTTGTAAAAATCCAAACACATGGAGCAGTATGCAAGCAAGAAATCAAACACAAAACACAACTACTTACTTTTTTGAAGAACTCGCTTGATCTTTCTGTACTGATCGGCCTCCCTCAGTTTCAGGTCTGACCAGCGTTTCCTCAGTTGCTCCTTGGATCGTTGTACCCAAAATGATTGTACAGCCTCCTCACAACTTTAGACATGATCTTGGCCTTGCGGACATTGGGGTTGAGGTAAGGCCCATACTTCCCATCATAGTCGCTCCTCTTTAATATGTCCACCATCTCCAACATTTCTCCAAATGACATATTGGAGGCCTTGAATTTCAGGCTCCGGGATCGGGACGTTTCTGCCTCCGGACTTTCCTCGTCCTCCTCCTCGTTGGTGGGATATTTGGGGCGCACCTGCTGTGTCCCCGCCATGTGCTCTCCCCACTGCGCCGTAAAGTGAAGGGGTGGGGAATAGACGAGAAAGATCGTCAGGGGCGGGCGGAGTTTGACGCATGCGCACTGTATATAAAACGTCACACGCCTGTGTCGTAGCCACGATCTGTGAGACGAGGGGAGAGAAAGCTCACGCACGAGACGATCGCTATAACGAAGGTACAATTTGACGTTGGTACATAACTAGCCTAGACTGATTAGACCTTGAGGCTTCTTTATGGAGAAGATTAGGAGACTTTGGACTGACATTATTTATAGTGTTTTGTGTGGTGTTGTGTCTTGCAGAGATTATGGAGGGCTTCAACGATGTGAGTTTTCTCCCCCTCTTCATTGATAAATACAGGGAACTTCCCCTATTATGGCAGGCAAAACACCGCGACTATAGCAACAGACCAAAGAGATACGCAGCCATGCAGAAACGTTTGGCATTTGTAAAGCCAACGTTCCCCACGGCAACTGTTCGTAAGTTAAGAGTAAAAATTGCTAACCTGAGGACTACCTATTTCCGGGAGCGCAATAAGGTCCGGAAGTCCCAAGCATCTGGAGCTGGAGCAGCACAGGTCTATGCCCCCACGCTCTGGTACTATGAGAGTCTCCACTTTCTCAAAGACCAGGCTAATGTCAGGAAGTCACTCTTGACTCTTCCTTGCACGCGTCTTTCCGCGTACGCCACCCCTGATGAGGCTTCCGAGGACCAACCTGGGCCTTCCAGTATGGAAGATGTGCAGGAGCCCAGCTTGAGCCAGGTATAGTAGTTTTGTTACTATTTTTGGGAATAATGAATGATGTTCAGTTAATTCAGGATCCCCAATTGCTTAGTTCCTAACGTGATTGACATATCAACTGACAGTAGTGTTGGAGACATTTTTGGGAAGAATCTAAACTGCAGGGCTGAGAATTGTATGGTTTTCTATTTGTAAACATTTTGCAACAGTCACTAGATGAAAATTGTGTGTTTTTGATGAACAAATAACTGAAACTATGTCCCTTTTTCATACACAGGAAGACCTCAGCCAGGAGGTGGCTGTGGAATGTGGCAGTCAGGAGGAGGCAGGGGTTTAGCGGCAGCCAAGAGGTGGGTAGTGGCAGCCAACAGGGGGGTAGGTGTAGGAGCCTGACTGTCTCCCAAGTCTCTCCCCTCCGCCTTCCCTACAGAAGGGCGAAAAGGATGGGGGAGGTGGGAGAGTCAGCGCTCCAGCTGATCCGAGATGCTTCAGCCTCCCTATATGCCACACCCACCTACGAGGAGGCCTTTGCCTCCTTGGTTGCCAATAAAATGACGGGTATGGAGGCGGGGCAACGCAGCATGTGTGAGGATGTCATCCTCAAAATCCTAAATGAGGGGATGGCTGGGGGGATGACCCCACTCACACATGTTTGCGATAGTGACATTGCTCTGCCTCCTCCTCCTCCTCCTTCTGCCACCCCACCAGCACCACAGCGTGGAAGGAAGCGTACAAGGAAGACAAGAGAGTGACGACCTGGATTCAGTCGGGTCTGAGAGAAGATGGAGCCTCTCGTAGTACCAGAGCCTGGGGACCTAGATGGCATCTGCTGCAGTTCCGGATGTTTTGGACTTCAGGACCAGATTGCACTCCCTTATTATTTAGATAGGTACTCCTCAGGCCCCCAATTTTCTAAGCTTGAAAAATGATGGTTGCCGTGGGGGGCCAAGGCTTTGCAAATTCCCCAAGTTTCACCATGGCTGCGTTCATCTTTGGTTTGTTGCTGAGACCTAAATAAAGTTTTTTTTGATTTGAAATAATCATTGCCTATTGTGTTTTACTTTTCTACAATGACAGTTTTTCTAGTAGGCAGGTACATTTCACAAATAATAAAGTATAATTAACAAGGGGCACCAACAACCAACAAACTCCTAGTAAATTTAAGCAACAAATACAAATGTTAATAATGTGGTTTTGCTAAGTTGAGACACAGCCCCCCTCCAAAAAAAAAAATTAAAATCTCCTTCAAATATGTATTCACAAAAAAAAAAAAAAAACAACAGAAAAATATAACAAAGATTCTTTTACGATCTGAGTAAAAATAAACATGTAGTGTATAAATCCTGAAAAGTAATAAAGAACTAAGTTTGTGAGAAGTGCGGGTGAATAGGAGCAGCTAAAACATGTCATTCTTGTTGCATTGTAAAGAAAAAGAGAATGCGCTGCATTAAAGACATTTTAACATTGCAGCGTGACGAATGTGCTGTGTCGATTAGGAAAGGTAGTTTTACCTGACCGAGCGCTTCCGTCACAGAATTTCTTCTGAGCATGCGTAGCACTTTGTCCGTCGGACAACGCTACACACGATCGGATTTGGTGTGATCGGACCGTGTTGTCCAAAAATCTATCCAGCAGGAGATAGGACTTTGTCCGTCGGACAATCCGACGTACACTGTCCGATGGTGCATACACACGGTCGGATTTTTCAACAACATTGTCCGATCGGACAGAATCCATGCGAAAATCCGACCGTGTGTATGGGGCTTTACGTGTTGCCAGTAATATATGAGTGATTATTGCCCTGCAGTCAGGTGGGAATTTTTCCACACCAATATTGAGGATCGCTAAGGCTGGGTTTGGTTTTGTAATAATTCCTGTGGTTGAGGAAATTTGTCTAAAGATGTCATTCCACAGGCCAGTTAAGTTAGGGCATTGCCATAATGTATGCATTAAGTTGCCAATTTGTCCACATAGCCTCCAACATAGAGCAGTGGTATTGGGGAAGAATTTGGCTAGTCTATATGGCGTGTAGTGCCACCTATTGGTAATTTTAAGTGTCATCTCCCAATGATTATTGCAATGAGAGTATTTTTGTATTGCTGCAAAAGCCTGTTGCCATTGTTCATCTGTGAATACAGTATTCATCTCCATTTCCCATTTCTTAATGGCCATAGTTTTTTCAAAGGTACGCTTGTTGTGAAGCAGGTTATAAAAAATGGATATACCTCTCTTGGAGTTAGGCATTTTCATGTAGAAATTCCAAGCAGCAGATGGTATGATATGTCTAGGTAATGGGCACTTCCTTAAGAAATGGGAAACACGTAAGCACGAGAATAACAGATTGTCGTGTAGCTGGTAGGTGGATATAAGTTGTGCTGCGGATTTGGGGATTTGGCCTATGAATAGATCACTTAAATGTGTTATACCTAGTTCTATAAAACTGGTAATGAATAACATGGGGATTTTAGTCTGTAATATTTCTATAGGCAGTTTATACTCAATGTCATGTGTATCTGCGTCACTTTTATGTATGAGAAGTCTCCAGGCTTGTAGAGAGGTTTGGATTGTTGGAGGCATTGTACTGGTTTCCCATGGGTCCCATTCTTTACTTAAGAGAAATGTGATGGGATCATTTATAGGCATCATAGAGCGTTCAATTTCTACCCATAGAGGACTTTCATGGTCATGGAACCAATGTTTGAGCTGATCTAGTCTAATGGCCCATAGGTAATCATGTAGGTCTGCTAGGCCAGCCCCTCCTGCTTTCTTGTGTAATATGAGATTTTTGCGTGGACATCTAGCCCTTTTACCTCCCCAAGTGAACTTCCAGAAAATATTGGTCAAGGTTCGAATGAAGGAGGACGGTATGTTGATGGTATGGAGCGAAACACATACAAGATTTGTGGAAGGATAGACATCTTAAATGCCGCTATTCTACCTAGCCAGGATATTTCAGTCTTGGAGATTTGTCTGAGCTGTTGTTCTATTTTGGCTATAAGTGGTTTAATGTTGGTTTCCGTTAGGGACGAGATTTTGTTAGTTAGGGTTATTCCTAAATACGGGATACCGTTAGTTGGCCAGGAGTAAGGTAGAGAGGCTTGTAGTGTATTTTTTAGAGTCTGGGAGATTTCAAGATTTAATATCATGGATTTGGTGAAGTTGACCTTATAGTACGAAATATCACCAAAGTCTTGTAGAATTTTATGTGTCTGAGGTAGAGAGGTGCGCGGGTTAGACAATAACAGTATGACATCATCCGCAAATAGATTAATGACATGTTTGGTAGAATTAAATATGAAGCCTGAGATAAGAGGGTCAGATCTTATTGATTCAGCCAATGGTTCAGCCATAAGATTGAAGATTGTAGGGGAGAGAGGACACCCTTGTCGGGTGCCATTGGAAATATCAAACGTTTTTGAGAGGAACCCAGATGTGTGAACCTGAGCTGAGGGTTTTGAGTACAATGCCAGTATAGCATTCAAGATATGTCCTGTAAAACCAAATTTGGATAGTACCATTTGCATGTAGGTCCAATGGACCCTATCAAACGCCTTCTCTGCATCTATGGAGAGCAGCAGAGAAGGCGTTTTGGTTGTAACAGTGTGATGTATGACATTTATAATAAGCCTAGTAGCATCTGAGGTCTGTCTCCCCCTCACAAAACCCATCTGGTCACGCTTGATGAGAAATGGAATGATATCTGATAGGCGTTTTGCTAATAGTTTGGCGTATATTTTGGTGTCCGAATTGAGGAGTGAAATCGGCCTAAAGTTAGCTGGAGTAGTAGGTTCTTTCCCTGGCTTGGGTAACGTAACAATGTGTGCTCTCAGCATCTCTTGGGGAAAGGTAGAGGTGTCAGTAGCTCGGGTGAAGACTGATTGCAGGTGTGGGGCTAAAGTTTGTTTGAAAGTTTTGTAATATTCATTGACAAAGCCGTCGGGACCCGGTGATTTGCCATTTGGTAGTGTACTAGTTATCTGTTCAATTTCTAGTGTTGAGAAGGGAGCATTCAAGTCTTTAAGGTGGTCTTCTGTCAGTGATGGTAAATCGATACCCCTTAAGAATTGTTGTATCTTGGGAATGTCTGGTTGTGTAGTAGATACGTCCTCATTCAAATTATAGAGCGCACTGTAGTAGTCCGCAAACTGATTGGCTATGTCTTGTGGGTTAGTGATTTTATGGAGTAGGGTAGGATGTTGTAGAAAGGCTATTCTATTTCTAATGCGTGCTGTTTTAATTCTATTGGCTAAGTATTTTCCTGCTCTGTTTGCGTTGGCGTATGAGTTTAATTGTAGTTTCCTTAGATGTCTGTCATATTGTTGTGCTAAATGTTCTCTCAGGGATTCTCTGAGTTTAGTCAGAGTATTCGATAAGGTCGTGGATGGAGAGCTTTTGTTCAGTGTTTCTGTTGTGTGTATGTCTGACAGTAAGATTTTTAGTTTCGTGGCGTATCGTCTTTTTTCGCGAGCACCTAGTTGTATTAGTATGCCTCTCATGTAGGCCTTGTGTGAGTTCCATAGTGTAAATGGATCTATTGTTGGTGTGGCATTGTCGTGAAAGAAGTCACGGAGATGCTGAGAGATCACAGAATTTGTGTGGGGTTCGTGTAGTAGTCTGGTGTTGCAGCGCCAGATGGGGGGTGAGGAGGAGACACCCTGTTCCTTAAAAGACATTGAGATAGCGGCGTGGTCAGACCACGTAATGTCATGTATTTTTGTATCATTAACACGTTGTAGAAGCATTCGGTCCACAAGGAACATGTCAATACGTGAGTATGATTTGTGCCTGGAGGAATAAAAGGTGTAGTCCCTTTCGTTGCCATGGAGACACCTCCAGGCATCAAACAGCAGGTGTTGTAGAGTTGAGTGTTTTTTAGGTTTAACTGTAGTCGTGTCCAGTAGAGGATCCACTATGAGGTTAAGGTCACCTCCGATTATAAGGTTACCGTACAGCATGGACTGCACTTTTCTCAGTACTTTACGTAAAAAACGTATTTGGTGGCAATTTGGTGTATACACCGCGGCAATTGTGTATGGTTTGGAGTTAATATCTCCCGTAACAATGAGGAATCTGCCTCCTTCATCCGTGTATGAATCTTTAATTTGGAAGGAGAGTGAGTCTTTCAAGGCAAGCATTACTCCACCTTTTTTGCTGTTCGGAGTGCAGGCTAGAAAGATGTGAGGAAATGACCTGTGCGCACAGCGTGGCGCTTTGTTTATTTGGAAGTGGGTCTCCTGTACATAGAGGATGTCAGCTTTTTGCTCAATCGCTTCCTTCCAAAGTGAAAATCTTTTTGCCGGGTGGTTTAGGCCCCGGGCATTGATAGATAAACAGTTAATAGCCATTTGTGTTTTGGAGAGATGTGTAGGCTGGCTGTGTGGAACTAGTACTCACTGCAGTCCTGTTTGTGTTGTTTGAGTCTTCCGGCATGTGGCAAGGAGGGTTTGGAAACTTGGTATTCCTGACATATGAGGAATTCAGACGGTCATAGTACCTGTGTATAAAAAGGAGATAACAAAAAGAACGAAAAAGACAAAACGAACATATTGAGAACTGCTGTTCTATAAGAAAAGACCTTAAAACTGGTCTGCGTGCAGACATATCAGCGTAACTGAGTAAGGCGATCGGAGACTAAGTGATAGACTCCTATTCCGGAGAAAAATAAGATGTTGTAGGTGTGGACTATTTAAGAGCTTGCACCTGTGTGTTTTTTGGTGGATCGCTTGTGGGACACTACTTGCCATTCCGTGTTCACCATTTGAGGTTGAGGCTGGAGCGATGAGATGGGTTGTAGTGTTTGGTCAGGCAGAATCCCCCAATGTCGCAGGGTGGCTATTCCCTCCTCTAAAGTAGTGATGGTCTTTGTGGTACCGTTGTGTGTTATGGACAATGTGGCTGGGTACTTCCACTTGTGCAGGATCTTGTGATTCCTTAGGGCTTTGGTGATCGTTGCTAAGTTGCGGCGTCTTTGCAGGGTGTGTCTGGAAAGGTCTGGGAGCAAGAGGATATCTGCGTATTGTGCCGGGTTAGAATCAGGTTTACGGGCCGCCTGAAGGATCCGTTCCTTCACGTGGTAAAAGTGGACTCTCAGGAGTATGTCCCTCGGGGTACCTTCTGGTAAGAAGGCGGGTTTCGGAATCCTGTGGATTCTATCTACCAGTAAGTCCTGTGCAGTTAACTCAGGGACCAGGGTCGAGAACAATGTGTGGGCATATTGCAGGAGATGTGTGGATGGGACGGATTCAGGGACTCCCCTCAGCTTTATATTGTTCCTCCTGCTTCTGTCCTCGAGGTCAGCGACCTTACCTTTTAACCAGGCAATGTCCTCCCCCTGAGCAGTATGGGCATCTACCATGGTGTTATAGGTGGAGGCATAAGTGTCCATTTGGGTTTCCATTTGATCTACTCTCACCCCCAAGGCCTGCACTTCTTTGTGGCATTGGTTTATTCCTGTCACCATGTCAGCTTGCAAAGAAGACCTCAGTGACAGCAGCATTTCTTTGAGCATGGTATCAGAAATAGGCCTGTCTGCAGTAGGGAAGTCAGCTATAGGGTCAGTCAGTGGATTAGCCTGTCAGTCAGTGGATTAGCCTGTGAGGTGCTGTAACAAGCCTTGTGTTGCTTGAAAATATGAGATCCAACAGAACATTCTTCCTTGTTGGGGTTTGCACCATCTGCTCCATTAAATTTTCCTGCAATCTGTTTAAGAAATGGCAAACCAGACATTTCAATCTACAAAAGGAGCTGAGACTCTTCCTTATCTTTTGTTAGGGGGCCTATTTACTATGCTTCAGTTATAAATAGACACAGGAGCAATTGGTACCGATCTCTCACTGCGTTCATTCAGGAAAGGAAGGGGTTGGTACATATTTACCACCCCCTTTCCCATTCTCCATCCTGAAGAGGAGAGAAGCCGCTGCCAGTGCTATCAGCCACTGCAGGCAGACCAGGGGAACACACAGGGGGGCTGGGCACCAGCAGGGAGGGAAAGTTGGACAAGAGGGGCAGTAGGGCAGGCATTTACTAGAACAGTTCAGCTGTATTTTTCTTCTGCAGCCACTGAATGCTAGCAGGAGGGAGAGGAGGAGAACCAGGCAAGCAGCGGCTACAGGAGGAAAATACATCTGATCCATTCTAATAAATTCTGACCCTGCTGCCCCTCCTGTTCAGGTGTGACAGAGAAGCCACATGGGCCCCCTGGAGCATGAGGATGGCGGAACCCCTCTCAATGCCCCCTTCAAACTTTTAGCCCTGAGCCATAATCATCATCGTCTACTGTTAGCAGTTCCTTATAGGCCTCCAGGACATTGTTTCTCAGATACTGGGCCCTCTGCATCTGCGGCAAGTGATAATGATTATGTTTTTTCAAGAATAGGAAATGATCAATATTACAGTCCTTCTCCATTGATGGGTATTTGAGTGCATGGTTCACAGCCAATGGTGCTTCCCTGTTCTCAGTTGAACCAAGGGCACTTTTGTTGGAGCTTAGTAATTTCCAGGTTGTGCTAATGGACAGTTTCCCTCTGAACCCAGCATTCCACAAGCAGTGCTGACATCGCTGGATTCCAGGACAGGTGGGGTGTGGCTACCACACGGCTGAATGGAAGCTTGAACACATAGCTCCGCTCTAGCAACGGGAACTGACCGACTTTGGGACGATGCTGCTGGCCCATACAGCCACCACTGACTGCCTAAAGGTGCTGACATCCACAGGATGACCCACAAGCGCAAAGAAGCGGTACAACCGAAGAAACTAAAAGATTTCTTCATGCCGGTGGGCCGTGATCCTCGCCAAAATGTCTCCGGCGCCGGGGATTTCTCTCCTTCACCCTCCAGCAGCTCTCGCTCAGCCGCATCAAGCCCAGAATCACAGGCAGATACCGCTCACCACTCTGATGATGCCTCAACACCTCTCTCTCACAGCCCTGCTAAATTAAAGCCTCGCATGGTGGAAGACATCCGTCAGGTGAGCACATGTCAGAACTCCATGGAGGACATGAGGGAACTAGTAGATCCTTTCACTGCATTCCCCACCATTGATAAGCCAGTGTCAGACACCATGCTTAAGGACATGCTTGTCTCCCTCCACAGCTCCATGCATGCTGACATGCTACAGTGTATAAACAACTTTAAAGCAGAAGTGGGAGAACTGGGTGGGAGAGTGGATCATATTGAGAAAAAAAATAGGAGACTTTGCAGCCTCACACAACACTTTGATCGATGCCCATAAACATCATGCCGATGACATCAAATGGCTCAAAGCCAAGGTGGTGGACCTCAAGGACAGGTCCAGGAGGAACAATGTCAAGATTAAAAGGGTCCCTGAAGTTATTCTCCCTGCACAACTTCAACAATATGCCCATGACCTCATAAAAGTGTTCCTACCCTCCATACCTGAAACTAAAATGCTTGTCGGTCGCATCCATAGGCTACCAAAACCATCCCATCTCCCAGATAACATACCCCGAGATGTCCTGATGCGGGTGCATTTTTATCATACTAAAGAGCAACTCATGTCTGCTTTATGCAAAAAACAGCAACCTCCAGAAAAATTTGCATATATCCAACTTTTTGCGGAAACGTAAATCCCTACTGCCTGTGACCAAAGCCCTATGCAATCACAAAATGGGGATACCCAGTAAAGCTAACGGTCACACACAAGGGGAATACCACTGTGATTGCTTGTGTGGAGAACGGATTAGCACTACTACGCTCCCTAAACATCCTTTCTGTCAAAACAACTGAAGGCCCCTCTCCCTCAGCACGGATGCACACACAGTATGACTGGCAAACAGTGTCAAGAAAGAAAAGCAACAAAAAACACATAATCAACACAAACACAAACTCCTAATCACCCATTTCTGGAAATAAGAAATTGATACATTCAACAAGGTTCCTGAAGCACCCTGGAGTTCTCAGTGCACACTTTTCTGCTCCTGAGTTATGGGTAGCTGTTCTGCCTTCAGATTCAAATTTGAATCCACCTTTTTACTGAACTATTTGCTTTTATGTGGTTTGACTTTGTTTTTCCTCCCATCCCTATTTCTCTTCCCCTATTACCAGTCTGACCTGCACAGCACCTGTATTACTACCACCATAATCGGAAAGAGAAGTCTACTCTACTTTGCCTTTCACCAGAGACCTACTGCAAAAAATCCCACACCGCAACATCTAAGGTATTGTCAACATCCTCACCTTCCCCGCACATATGGCTCTTAACATAGTTTCTTTGAATGTTAACGGCCTCAACCACCCGGCTAAAAGGGCCTCAGTCTGGAGAAAAGCGCTCAAACTCCAGGCTGATGTCCTCTGCATTCAGGAGACAAATTTTTCAGCCAGCAATACTCCCCACTTTCAGCACAAGAAACCCCCTCATATTTTTCTGGCCTCCGCTCCCACAGCACAGAAGGGAGTTCTCATCGCCATTAGGGACAGTGGCCTTCAACCTGAAAGAAATCCACACTAAACCAGCAGGGTGATATCTCATACTGGTGGGAGAACTGAACAATAAACCTTTCACCATTGTAAACTTGTATGCGCCTAACTCCCATCAAATCTGCTTCTTGAAAGGGCTATACCGAAAAATTGCCACCATCCAAAAAGGATCTCTGGTGATATGTGGAGACCACAATATAACACCAGACTACACGATAGACACTACCTCCAGAGCTAAACGCCCTCCACCTATACTACAACCCTTTCTAAACTCAGAAGACGTCTATGATACGTGGAGGTGCCAACACGCAAACAAACTAGATTACACCTCCCACTCCTCTAGACATAACTCATATTCTATAATTGACTTGATATCAGTATATAAGTTACTTATTCAGGCAGTGTCCTCCTCCACCATACATAACATCATGTGGTCAGACCACGCACCTATGTCTATAACTGTGGTGGAGGGGCACACACCAAGTCCTGCCTATCTATGGCGGGCTAACTCCCCTATTTTCCAAATGTCTTCTCATGCCACCGGCATTGTAAACAACCTATCGGAGTTCTTTTCTTTAAATAATCACTCTGTATCTGATCCTGCAGTGTTGTGGTGTGCCCACAAGGCCTTTATTAGAGGGATTATTTTACTAATATGTGCACGGGAAAAAAGGCAGAGGACACAAAAACTGAACCAATTCCTTAATGATATTAAAACACTAGAGACCCTGAAAAAAAACACCAATACACATCTAGCTCAAAAACTCTCCCAACACCGCTCTGATCTCAGGCTCCTACTCATCAAACAATATGACAAACACACTCAGACCACAACCTGCTACCCTCCCCCTCCCCCTTACTCCCAGCCTACACTATATTTTATTTATATGTTCTTCTCTGTATATATTCAACACCATATTGCAATTAATAGCTGATGGCATAGAAAAAACCTCCCCATACAGTCCCTTTTGATCCAATGGTCATTTACGTTATGGTTAAGACAAGTAGGTGGACTATCTGGGATGGAGGGGTCCAAACTACTCAATGTTATATGAATAAATTCTTGTGCCTTGAGATTATATCTCCAACAAACGATAACGAACGTGCAGAATCTGAAAACTGAAAGATCCGACATAAACAAATGCTTTATTTCCGTTTTCGCTGCAACAGTTCAATATAGATAGGAGATTCGACATGACGCTGACACTAGCGATCTGTGTCCATCGAACCTGTGGTTGAATGTGCCTAACCTTAGCTCTATTAGTTCAAGATTATTCTACATAGAGAGAAAAGATTTGACATAGAGAGAAAAGTTTCGACATTATAGAGACAATAGCAAAAAAGGTTGAATGTGCCTAACCTAACTCTATTAGTCCAAGGTCATTCGACATGATGATTCGACAAAGCAGTCACTGCGAGCGGACTTTTATGGTCAAATGCTCCGCCCCTAGGCTATAGAAGAATTCTAATGTTGGTTGACTAGTAATAATAATTAATAAATATAATTATTACTAGTGTCATACAACTTTAGAATTCTACTATGGCTTGTTAGCGGAACATTCGACCGGAAATCTTCTTAGAACATTCGACAGACAAGCCTTCAATGACAGATTCAACCTTAATTATTTTGGATTTTCGGACGAATGCATTTTTTAACAAAACAAAATAAATAAAAACGAATTTAGGGAGAAACTAAATAAATTTATTTTTTGGACGAAAACGAAATTCCGAAACTAAATATTTCAGTGTGCACCTGTCTAGTAATTAGAACGTTTTTCAATAAAAAGAAATTGAAAAAAAAAAAAAATCAACAGCTACAGTATGTATAATTGCTGGCTTTTAATTTTTGGAGGGGAAGGCCGGAAGCCACTTTAATCCTTAAATGTACCATAACCGAATCCTTTAATAAACCCTTGCTTGTTAACCTGAATTCTATCCTTTAAACATAACACTATCCTAACCCTAACATTTAACTTATCCCTTAAGACTATACATCCTAACTCCTAACTTTAAAGTTACTGCTTAAAGGTAATCACGTATTCATGGACCTCAAACTAACATTTAGCCTAATCTGTAAAGCTAGAATATCATCTAAAGCAATATTAAAAGTTTTTTCACCTTAATGCATTCTATCGCCCCTGATGTCGCCCCCGACATCCTCTTCGCCGCTCACCCTGGCCGTTGATTGGCTAGAGTGGATGGATTAAAAGTAGCGCAGCCATTGGCTCGCGCTGCTGTCAATCACATCCAATGATGCGGCGCGCTGGGGGGCGAGGCCGAGTGATACAGCGAGCAGCTATAGCTGCTGGCTGTATCACGGAAGCTTGCCCGCAAGTACTCCACACCATCCGAGGAAGCTCGCATTTAGGTGAGAAGAACTTGTGGGGAGGAGCCGAGACAGCCGCCGAGGGACCCCGGAAGACCAGGTTCGGGGCCACTCTGTGCAAAACGAGCTGCACAGTAGAGGTAAGTATAGCATTTTTATTTAAAAAAAAAAAAAAATTTTACCAAGAAATAAATACAGAAGGAAAAAGAAATACCATGAATGTAGTAAGGTACATTAACAATATACAATAACAATGTAAAGATAAAGTCAGTCCTTATAGTGATCAATGATTTGATTGATATAATATCTCTAAAGAATAGTCCCTTTTACTCTCGGTAATGTGAGAAGGAGTTAGCTAGTTACCCCCCCCCCCCCGACACCCCTATTGGGTTCACACTGTGTCTCCCGGGAAGAGGTCCACCGATCCCCCCTTTGATAACTATGGTTATAATTGAGTTCAGTAGACCAGTGAACATTATGTTCTATATAGTAGAAAGCAATCAACATCATCTCTTGTTAAAGTGTTGTACAAAGACATGTAGCCATACAGTCGTATTAAACTAAGATTAAATTAATAGGGGTGAGAGTCATAATAAACAAGGAAAGGAAAGAAAAAAAGGCAAATAATAATAGTCAAGGTGATTGTCACTATGTCTCTTTTGTTCCAAGAGGTCACCCTTCCAATGCTCATATGTCTATTTGGCTCTATTTTTGTACCATTTATTCCAGGGGTCCCAGAGTTTCTGTGTAGTGGTGTATTTCCCCAAGGTTGAGGCGTGCATTACCTCAAATGAACCATTAGTATTTATAAGTTGGATTACTTCTGTGATTGTCGGGATTGTCATTGTCTTCCAATATCTCAATATAGTCAGTCTGGTGGCCAGTAATATGTGGGATACTACGACTCTATAGTGTGTAGGAATAGAATGCAGTTCCAAGGATAACATAGCCATCTTCGGAGAAAGCTTCTGTGGAGTGCCCATAATTTCCGAGATCAACCCCTCTACCCATTGCCACAGTGCCTTTAGATTAGGGCACGACCAGAGTATATGGATTAGTGTTCCTGTATTTCCACAGTCCCTCCAGCAGTTAGAGGAGGCACCTGGAAAAATCTTAGCTATTCGGTGGGGGGTCAGGTACCATCTGAGTAGTATTTTTTGTTGCATTTCCCCTAGATTAGTGCTCTTGGTGGATGAGTGTAATAGTCTTAGTGATTTTTCCCAGTGTGATGGTGTGAATTTTCTTCCTACGTCTTTCTCCAACACCAACATAGACATAGATTTAGTGCATGTATTTTTTTCTTGTAGGCTTGAGTAAATAAGTGATACACCTTTGTTCTTATCTGTAGGTGTTTGGAAGAATTGTGTCAATTTCAGTGGCAGTTCTATAGTGAGATGGGGGTGCTTTTTGACTAAGTGAACTATTTGTGAGTGTTTATAGATCTCTGTATTTGGCAATCGGTATTCATGTTGCAATCTGGTGAATTTTTTAACTAGGTGCCTGTCCATTATATCACATAGCCACTTTATTCCTCCGTCTCCCTACTTGGAAAGGTTAAGGTCAGGTATTATGTGCTCTAGTGCAGAAATTGGGAACTTCAGCAGCAATGTTGCGCCACTCCATTCCCGACTTCTGCACAGGTGTGTCCACGCCCTGACTGATGAGAGAATTGGAGGTGACAGTTTCTTGTGGAGTGATTAGTTGTGTTGAGCAGTCATTATGAAGTCTTTAAGATTCCCTTTTGGAATTTGTGTACTTTCAATGTCTTTCCATATAGTGTTGGAGGCTTCTCTGAACCAATGTTGGAGCTAGGCCAAAATTACTGCAAAGTAATAGTCTTGCAATTGGACATGTCCCACTCCTCCCGCTTTTTTTGCTTAATCAGCCTGCTGAAGGCACACCTCGCTCTCTTACCCATCCACAAGAATTTGTTAATGATGGATTGTAAAGAGCGAAAATAGGAGTTAGGAAGAGGAATCGGTAGTGTTCTGAACAAATACAGCAGCTGTGGGAGAATTTGCATCTTGAA
This sequence comes from Lithobates sylvaticus, assembly GCA_028564925.1. Lineage (NCBI taxonomy): Eukaryota > Metazoa > Chordata > Amphibia > Anura > Ranidae > Lithobates > Lithobates sylvaticus. The sequence continues at coordinate 94,817,150 of CM053035.1, forward strand.
AGCCGCTAATCTTCCAAGCCAGGACAGTTCATTAAGAGCTATCTTATTGAGTTTATTTGCCATAGAATTCAAGCAAGGTATGTAGTTTGCGGCAATCATGCCTTCTGTTTTGGGGGTAAGGATAATGCCTAGATATTTGATGCCCTCTGTTTTCCAGGTGTATGGGAATTTTTGTTTTAGTTTTTGACAGTCCCCTTCTGGTGTACCTAAGTTCAGTATGTAGGATTTTGTTTCGTTAACTTTGTAGTATGATACACTGCTGAAGAGTAGCAGAGCTTCATGCACACTGGGGAGGGATACACCTGGATTGGAGAGCATCAAAATTATGTCATCGGCAAAAAGACTTATGACATGGGTTCTCTTACCAATTGTTATTTCAGATATTTGGGGATGTGAACGTATGTAAGCAGCGAGTGGCTCCATCAACAGATTGAAGATCAACGGGGAAAGGGGACATCCCTGTCTAGTTCCATTCGAAATCTCAAATGGAGTAGACAGGGCCCCTGAGGCCCCTGAGATGTATACCTGTGCTGATGGGCAAGAGTAAAGTGCCATTATTGCATCGTAAATAAAGCCGATGAATCCAAATTTCTTTAACACCATCGCCAAGAAGTCCCAGTGGATCCTGTTGAAACGCCTTCTCCGCGTCCAAAGCCAGGAGCAGAGAAGGCGTCCGACTCTCCCCACACATATGTACAACATTTATTAGTCGCCTAGTGGCATCAGCGGTCTGTCTGCCCTTGGTGAACCCTGATTGGTCCATATTTATAAGAGAAGGTAGTATGTCCACCAACCGTTTTGCCAAGAGTTTTGCATATAGTTTAACATCATTATTTAACAATGAGATGGGACGAAAGTTCTGCGGTACATCAGGTTCCTTACCCGGTTTCGGCAATGCAACAATTAAAGCCTGAAGCATCTCTTCAGGAAAGGAGGAGGAAGCAACAGCAGCGTCAAAAACTTTTGCCAAATGTGGCGCTAGTATGTCTTGGAATGTTTTGTAGTATTCCCCTGTGAACCCGTCAGGGCCGGGTGATTTGTTAGAGGGGAGTGTCATTATAATTTGTTTGATTTCATCTACATGTATTGGGGTATTTAGTGCTGCCAATTGTTCTTGTGATAGTGTGGGAAGTTTAATTTGTTCTAAGAATTTTTGTATTGAATCTTGTGAGGGCTGTGTAGTTGTGTTATCATTTTTGATGTTGTAAAGTGAGCTATAGTAATGACTGAAAGCATCCGCTATGTGTTGTGGGTGGTACTGTTTATCATGTGAGGTGGGATGTTTTACAAAGGGAATTTGAGTTCTGTACCTATGGCCCTTGATTTTGTTGGCTAGTAATTTCCCCGCCCTGTTGCCACTGGTATAATATGACAGTTTGAGTCTCCTATTTGCTTTCTCATACTCATCCATAAACAGTAGTCTCAAGTCATTTCGTAAAAATTAGAGTTGTTCAATGAGTTTGTGGGAGGTGTGAACTTTATTTTGCTGTTCAATTTGGTCTATTTGAGTCACTAACCTCTCGACCCGCTGTCGCCTCCTCCTCCGGAGCCTAGCTCCTTGTTGAATCAACATAACCCTGGTGAATGCCTTATGGGCGTTCCAAACAATGTTAGGACTTGACACCGAACCCGCATTATTCTCAAAGAATTCCAACAATTTTTTTGAATATGGCCCTTAATGGCCTTGTCCTGAAGTAGTGTAGGGTTAGCCCTCCACACTAAGGGAGGACCCTGCGTGGAGAGATCGCCCACCACCAAGCTCACAGATGCGTGGTCAGACCATGTAATACTATTAATAGTAGCTGATTTACATTGGAACAAAGTTCTCTTATCTACTAAGAATAGGTCAATCCTGCTGTAGGATTGATGGACGCTGGAAAAAAAAAAAGAAAAGTCTCTCAGTAGCATTAATGCATCTCCATGCATCATACAATTCGTGAGCTCTTATGGCAGCCTTCAGCGAAGGTGGTGTGCGCTTCGGGTTAGATGTTAAGTCAATCGTTGGATCAGGGGTGATATTAAAGTCTCCACACATTATCAGCGTGCCTTTTTTTTCTGATTGTATCTTCCTCATAGTTCTATGAAAGAATCTTATTTGCCTGGTGTTAGGGGCGTAGATATTGACGACCGTGTAGGTAGTGTTATTGATGTCGCAGATCAGGATGATGTACCTCCCTTGAGGGTCACATATGACCTTTTGGAGGTTGAAAGCCACTGTGTCTTTTATGGCTATCATCACTCCCTTCCTCTTGGACTCAGCATTGGCGTAGAAGGTAAATGGAAACCTAGGGTGGGTACACCTAGGAGGTGATGTGGCACTAAAATGTGTTTCCTGGTGCACACAGTATGTCACATTATTCTGTGTATAGCCTCCCTCCACAGTGACCTCGCTTCGCAGGGTGATTGAGGCCCTTGGCGTTGATAGTCAAAACTTAACAGCCATTAGGTGGGTCTCGGGGTTGATGTGTGTTGCGGACAGATTGTATTTCACTTACTTTAAAGCTGCGCCTGGCTCTTGCCTGGTAAGGTGGTAGGACTTGGTGATTTTTGGTGTGCACTCCTGGAACTTCTGGTAATGTGGAGGTCATCCTTGACTAAGAAGAGGAAAAAAAAGTCAACTTATGCAGCAAAAAAAAGCAAACAAACCCGGGCTTCCAGCCCAACTGTAGACAATATGGGGTGAAATGGCCACTCAGTAAGCAATAGGGGAAAAGGTGGTCCGACTGACCAACAACTGGAGAACCGAGCAAAGGAAAAGTGGGTGTTCCCCACAGCGGGTAATAATCACTTTTTAACCGACCCCTGTTACATTTGTGGGAGCGGGCGTTTTGTGGTTAACATGTGCCATCCCAGTCTAAGTCATGAGTGTTGTTGTTGGAGGCAAAGCTGGGTGCAGTGTCTTGCTCAGGTATAATGCCCCAGGATTCCAAGAGAGCTATGCCTTTAGCCATTGAATCCATTGTGTATCTTTGCCTTCTCTCGTGACAATTAGCTTTGTGGGGAAACCCCATTTGTAGCTCAATTGTGTTTTCTGACACTTTCGTAATGGTGTTTAAGTTCCTGCTACTTCTGAAGGTGTACTGAGACAATCAGCGAATATTTGCAGGTCAGCATATGGTGGAGGAATATGTTCCTTCTGACGGTAGATTTGCATCAGTTTTTCTTTGGTGTGGTAGAAGTGGAGTCTTCAATATAACGTCCCTGGGTACACTAGCTGGAAGGTGGGTGGGCTTGGGGAAGGCGGTGAATTCTGTCCACCGTAAAGTCCAGGGCGGTCAGTTCTGGAAGAACTGTGGTAAAAAGTTGCTGGCATAGTCTCAGAGATCATGTTGCAGGACCGATTCTGGTATCCCGCGGATCTTTAACGTTGTTCCTCCTGGCCCTATCTTCCATATCCGCCATTTTAGCTTTAACGCTCTCAATGTCATGCTCATTATCCTCATTTGCGTCTACCAGGGCATTAATAGTGGAAGCAAACTCCCCCATCTTGTTTTCTACATGGGTCACTCTTTCTGTTACTGCATTAAGTCCTTGCTGAAAGAGTGCATGCAAGATACCATGTCTGAGTGAAGGGAACTCCTTAGGGACACCAGCATCTCCTTGAGCACAGTATCTATAACCGGCTGGTTGTTAGTGGGAAATGGTCTATAGAATCTGGCAACTCTCTGGTGTCCTCCCCAGAATCATGTGCAGAGCTCACCTCAGTGTCTTCCTCTGCTGCCATCCATCCTCACCCTTGCTTTCTCTGGGCTGCCTGATGTGGTGTAGCTGGTGGGGATAGCGAGTTCCTCTGTGGGTTCCTTCTTTTGTGCGCCTTGCTCTCCTGTGCAAGGCCCTGTGTGTGCCTTGCTGCTGGCGTGGCTGACGCTCCGGCGCCATTTTATTTGCCATTCTGTATTTTCAAGATCCTCCTGTAACGTTACTATATCCTGCGCTGAGGTTATTCCCTTGCACAATTTGGTATCATCTGCAAATACCAAAATAAGACTCCTGATTCTAAGATAGAACCCAGCGGCAACCACTCACCACCTTAGAGTATACTCTTTACATACATTCCTAAAGTTAACTTTTTATCCATGAGCATAAAAATCGCTTCCACACCTATATATATATCAGTTTGTAAATAAAACATTTGTGAGGCACCGTGTCCAAATGTCTTTGCAAAATCAAGATAAATGACATCTACTATCTGACCCTTACATTAAAATTTCTTAAGCTAACTACTTTATGCAGCTTGTGAAACAGATGGCTACAGGTTGCCTGATTCCTGATTCTTTACAGCACCATGGCGTCTACCTCCTCTACCCCCCACAAGCCCAGAAAACCATTGGAGTTTTGTAGTAACAGTGTCTACCACATATCAATAAGATGGAAATGTTACCACCTTCTGCACCCTACTAAGACTCCCAACCAAACATGTTGCTTGGTAAAAAAAAAATGATGTAATGAACTGCTTGGTGTGTGAACTGGACCAGTAATCTGAGCTGTTTTAGATTTGCACTAAAAACTTGACTACATGCTTGACTTATTCATTTCCTATGGAAAAAAGTTTTACAATATAGAACTGGCATGGTCACCTCCAAATAAACTAAATTGTCAGCACAAAACAGATTAGCCTTTTGAAATTAATCAGTCTTGGATAAGTGATTTTTAGTTATTTCTCCTGGATACATTTTTTCTATTTTTATGTCAGACAACCGTCTGTCATGCCTTCTGTGGCTGCTGGTACTGCATGGTAAAAAAAGATGTCCCATTACAAAAAACTAAAAAAAAAACACATTAGCTCCACTTTTCATGCCTAAAACATACTGCTGTAGCTATCAACTTTTTAGAAAAATATATATTTTTTTCAAAATAATAAAATAATATTCAATTTTAAAGCACCTCCAAAAATGAATTTGTCCCACTAACCTTAGCAAAACTCACCCCCCCCCCCTATATTTTCACCCAGATACCGTATATACTCGAGTATAGACCGTCCCGAGTATAAGCCGAGGCCCCTAATTC
>CM053035.1:94822342-95030605 GCA_028564925.1 Lithobates sylvaticus
AGTGATAATGATTATGTTTTTTCAAGAATAGGAAATGATCAATATTACAGTCCTTCTCCATTGATGGGTATTTGAGTGCATGGTTCACAGCCAATGGTGCTTCCCTGTTCTCAGTTGAACCAAGGGCACTGTTGTTGGAGCTTAGTAATTTCCAGGTTGTGCTAATGGACAGCTTCCCTCTGAACCCAGCATTCCACAAGCAGTGCTGACATCGCTGGATTCCAGGACAGGTGGGGTGTGGCTACCGCACGGCTGAATGGAAGCTTGAACACATAGCTCCGCTCTAGCAACGGGAACTGACCGACTTTGGGACGATGCTGCTGGCCCATACAGCCACCACTGACTGCCTAAAGGTGCTGACATCCACAGGATGACCCGCAAGCGCAAAGAAGCGGTACAACCGAAGAAACTAAAAGATTTCTTCATGCCGGGATTTCTCTCCTTCACCCTCCAGCAGCTCTCGCTCAGCCGCATCGAGCCCGGGATCACAGGCCGGTACTGCTCACCACTCTGCTGATGCCTCAACACCTCTCTCTCACAGCCCTGCTAAATCAAAGCCTCGCATGGCTGAAGACATCCGTCAGGTGAGCACATGTCAGAACTCCATGGAGGACATGAGGGAACTAGTAGATACTTTCACTGCATTCCCCACCATTGATAAGCCAGTGTCAGACACCATGCTTAAGGACATGCTTGTCTCCCTCCACAGCTCCATGCATGCTGACATGCTACAGTGTATAAACAACTTTAAAGAAGAAGTGGGAGAACTGGGTGGGAGAGTGGATCATATTGAGAAAAAAAAATAGGAGACTTTGCAGCCTCACACAACACTTTGATCGATGCCCATAAACATCATGCCGAAGACATCACATGGCTCAAAGCCAAGGTGGCGGACCTCAAGGAAAGGTCCAGGAGGAATAATGTCAAGATTAAAAGGGTCCCTGAAGTTATTCTCCCTGCACAACTTCAACAATATGCCCATGACCTCATAAAAGTGTTTCTACCCTCCATACCTGAAACTAAAATGCTTGTCGGTCGCATCCATAGGCTACCAAAACCATCCCATCTCCCAGATAACATAAAGCATAAAGCAACTCATGTCTGCTTTATGCAAAAAACAGCAACCTCCAGAAAAATTTGCACATATCCAACTTTTTGCGGATCTTTCACAATTCACAATGCAGAAATGTAAATCCCTACTGCCTGTGACCAAAGCCCTATGCAATCACAAAATGGGGATACCCAGTAAAGCTAACGGTCACACACAAGTGGAATACCACTGTGATTGCTTGTGTGGAGAACGGATTAGCACTACTACGCTCCCTAGACATCCTTTCTGTCAAAACAACTGAAGGCCCCTCTCCCTCAGCCAGGATGCACACACAGTATGACTGGAAAACAGTGTCAAGAAAGAAAAGCAACAAAAACACATAATCAACACAAACACAAACTCCTAATCACCCATTTCTGGAAATAAGAAATTGATACATTCAACAAGGTTCCTGAAACACTCTGGAGTTCTCAGTGCACACTTTTCTCCTCCTGAGTTATGGACAGCTGTTCTGCCTTCAGATTCAAATTTGAATCCACCTTTTTACTGAACTATTTGCTTTTATGTGGTTTGACTTTGTTTTTCCTCCCATCCCTATTTCTCTTCCCCTATTACCAGTCTGACCTGCACAGCACCTGTATTACTACCACCATAATCGGAAAGAGAAGTCTACTCTACTCTGCCTTTCACCAGAGACCTACTGCAAAAGATCCCACACCGCAACGTCTAAGGTATTGTCAACATCCTCACCTTCCCCGCACATATGGCTCTTAACATAGTTTCTTTGAATGTTAACGGCCTTAACCACCCGGCTAAAAGAGCCTCAGTCTGGAGAGAAGCGCTCAAACTCCAGGCTGATGTCCTCTGCATTCAGGAGACAAATTTTTCAGCCAGCAATACTCCCCACTTTCAGCACAAGAAATCCCCTCATATTTTTCTGGCCTCCGCTCCCACGACACAGAAGGGAGTTCTCATCGCCATTAGGGACAGTGGCCTTCAACCTGAAAGAAATACACACTAATAGGGATGAGCCGAACACCCCCGGGTTCGGTTCGAACCAGAACCTTCGAACGGACCGAAAGTTCGCGCGAATTTTCGAACCCTATACGTTATAATGGACGCGAACGTTTGAAATCAAAAGTGCTAATTACAACGGCCAATATGCATGTTAATGTCATAAAACAGGTTTGGGGACCCGGGTCCTGCCCCAGGGGACATATATCAATGCAAAAAGAACTTTTAAAAACTAACGTTTTTTCAGGAGCAGTCATTTTAATGATGCATAAAGTGAAAAAAAAAAAGTGAAATTTTCCTTTAAATATGGTACCTGGGGGGTGTCTAAAGTATGCCTGTGAAGTGGCATGTGTTTCCCGTGTTTAGAACTGTCCTTGCACAAAATGACATTTGTAAAGGAAAAAAAGAAGCCATTTAAAACCACTTGCGGCTTTAGGTTTGATCTTAAGTAGAATCTGAACAGGTACATTATGAAGTGTAGCTCCATCCCAAAAAAATCTATTTTTAAGCTTTTTGGAGAACATAGGGAGGGGTTATCACCCCTGTAACATTTGCTGTCTTTGCACATCTGTTCAGAACATGTCACCTCACTTTCCGTCCCAATGACAAATGTTTTTGGAAAAGTGGGGTTTTAATTGAAACAAGGATTGGTGATAAAGTATCAGTAGAGAGGAGATACCTTTTTCCCAAATTAAATCTAACAGGATAGAATTTCCCTTCCTAGGGGTAGATTTCCTCTCACTTCCTGTTTTCTCTTTCCATTTGCAAGTAGGAGTCGTTTGTAAGTTGGATGTTTGAAAGTAGGGGCCTGGCGTATATACTCTGCAGAAATTTGCCCTATTAGATGTTGGTGTAGCCACAAGACTGGTGGGCACAGGAATGGGCCCTGCTGTGAGTTAATAGATCAAGATTTGTAATTGCATGCACCTGTTGAACAGGGCAGAAAAATTGGGGGTGGTGGTGGTGGTGGTGGACGGTTTTGCCACAAGACTGTAAGCTCTCACAGTTACTCTTGGTGGGCGCAGGAATGGGCCCTGCTGTGAGTTATTAGATCAAGATTTGTAATTGCAAGCACCTGATGAACAGGGCAGAAAAATTGGGCCTTTGGCGGTGGTGGTGGACGGTGTTGCCACAAGACTGTAGGCCCTCATAGTTACTCTTGGTGGGCGCAGGAATGGGCCCTGCTGTGAGTTATTAGATCAAGATTTGTAATTGCAAGCACCTGATGAACAGGGCAGAAAAATTGGGCCTTTGGCGGTGGTGGTGGACGGTGTTGCCACAAGACTGTAGGCCCTCATAGTTACTCTTGGTGGGCGCAGGAATGGGCCCTGCTGTGAGTTATTAGATCAAGATTTGTAATTGCAAGCACCTGATGAACAGGGCAGAAAAATTGGGCCTTTGGCGGTGGTGGTGGACGGTGTTGCCACAAGACTGCAGGCCCTCATAGTTACTCTTGGTGGGCGCAGGAATGGGCCCTGCTGTGAACTATTAGATCAAGATTTGTAATTACCCGCCCCTGTTAAACAGGGCTGAAAAATTGTGCCTTAGGCACTGGTGCTGGTGCCACAACACTGCAACCCCTCACAGAGACTGTACTTGGAGCACAGCAGTCACACGTGTTGCGAAGCATTTTTTTAAAAAATTGTAAGTACACGCCCCTGTTAAACAGGGGCTGAAAAATTGTGCCTTAGGCACTGGTGCTGGTGCCACAACACTGCAACCGGCCCTCACAGATACTGTACTTGGAGCACAGCAGTCACACGTGTTGCGAAGCATTTTTTTAAAAAAATTGTAAGTACACGCCCCTGTTAAACAGGGGCTGAAAAATTGTGCCTTAGGCACTGGTGCTGGTGCCACAACACTGCAACCCGGCCCTCACAGATACTGTACTTGGAGCACAGCAGTCACACGTGTTGCGAAGCATTTTTTTAAAAAATTGTAAGTACACGCCCCTGTTAAACAGGGGCTGAAAAATTGTGCCTTAGGCACTGGTGCTGGTGCCACAACACTGCAACCCGGCCCTCACAGATACTGTACTTGGAGCACAGCAGTCACACGTGTTGCGAAGCATTTTTTTTAAAAATTGTAAGTACCCGCCCCTGTTAAACAGGGGCTGAAAAATTGTGCCTTAGGCACTGGTGCTGGTGCCACAACACTGCAACACGGCCCTCACAGAGACTGTACTTGGAGCACAGCAGTCACACGTGTTGCGAAGCATTTTTTTTAAAAATTGTAAGTACACGCCCCTGTTAAACAGGGGCTGAAAAATTGTGCCTTAGGCACTGGTGCTGGTGCCACAACACTGCAACACGGCCCTCACAGAGACTGTACTTGGAGCACAGCAGTCACACGTGTTGCGAAGCATTTTTTTAAAAAATTGTAAGTACACGCCCCTGTTAAACAGGGGCTGAAAAATTGTGCCTTAGGCACTGGTGTGGTGGCATGGATCATTGAGGAGGAGGAAGAGGATAGTCAGTGAACATAAGAGGACAGTCACTCAGCATCAGCATAGGCAGTCTTGAAGGGATGTGACATTAAAAATTATTCGGTTATATCCGCCTCAGGTGCCTGGTAGCTGGTGGTGATCCAAGACTGATTCATTTTGATGAATGTCAGTCGATCAACCGAGGCGGTGGACAGGCGCACCCTATGATCAGTCACAAATCCTCCAGCAGCACTGAATGTGCGTTCGGAAAGAACGCTGGAGGCAGGACAGGCCAGTAGCTCAATTGCATACTGTGCAAGCTCTGGCCAGTGATCCATCCTCAGGACCCAGTAAGCCAGAGGATTTTCGGTGGGAAAGGTGTCCAAGTCTGACCTTGCCCCAAGGTATTCCTGCACCATGTATATCAGACGCTGGCGATGGTTGCTGGAACCGATCATACCTTGGGGCTGCGGACTAAAAAATTGTCTGAACGCATCGGTCAGACGTCCACCTTCCCCACCGCTCCTTCTGCCACTGACCGAAGCCTCAGCAACTCGTCGCCCAGGACCAGGAGTTTGTAGCCTCCCAGTTTCTGGGAACGCGTTGCACAGACCTTTCTGCAAGGCCTCCCTGAGATGTCTCATCCTCTGCTCCCTCTGCAACGGCAAGATAAGGTCCGCAACCTTACCCTTGTACCGCGGATCAAGGAGAGTGGCCAGCCAGTAATGGTCCCTCTCCTTGATCCGAAGAACACGAGGATCCTTCCGCAGGCTTTGCAGGATCAGGGAGGCCATGCAGCGTAGGTTAGCTGAGGCATTCGGTCCGGAGTCTTCTGGGTCACTGAGGATGACATGATCGCCAGCCACCTCCTCCCAGCCACGTACAAGTCCACTGGCTTGTTGGGACTGTACATCATCCCTAAAAGACTGCTGCTGCTGATGCTGAGTGCCAGGCTCCACCTCCATGCTCACACAATCCTCCTCCTCCTCCTCCTCCTCCTCCTCATCCTCTTCCTGTGTGATGGGTGGGACAGAAGGAACACTGTCCGGATAAAGGGGGCCTTGAGAGGCAAGGAAGTCCTCCTCTTCCTGCCTCTGTTCTGCCTCAAGTGCCCTGTCCATTATCCCACGCAGCGTATGCTCCAACAGGTGGACAAGAGGGACAGTGTCACTGATGCATGCACTGTCACTGCTCACCATCCTCGTGGCCTCCTCAAATGGTGAGAGGACAGTGCATGCATCCCTGATCATGCTCCACTGACGTGGGGAAAAAAAACCAAGCTCCCCTGACCCTGTCCTGGTGCCGTAGTCGCAAAGGTACTCATTGATGGCCCTCTGCTGCGTGTGCAGTCGCTGCAGCATGGCCAACGTTGAGTTCCACCTGGTGGGCATGTCAGATATTAGGCGGTTCTTGGGCAGGTTCAGCTCCTTTTGCAGCTCAGTCAGCCGAGCACTGGCATTATAAGATCGGCGGAAATGCACACAGACTTTCCTGGCCTGCCTCAGGACATCCTGTAAGCCTGGGAACCTGCCCAAGAACCGCTGCACCACCAGGTTGAGGACGTGAGCCATGCAGGGCACATGGGTGAGCTGCCCCTGTCGCAGGGCGGAGAGGAGGTTGGTGCCATTGTCAGAAACGACCATTCCTGGCTTAAGCTGACGTGGCGTCAACCACCTCTCGGCCTGCCCCTGCAGAGCTGCCAGAACCTCTGGCCCAGTGTGGCTCCTGTCCCCCAAACACACCAGCGCAAGCACGGCATGGCATCTTTTTGCCTGCGTACTTGCGTAGCCCCTTGTACGCCTACGGAGCACCGCTGGTTCCAAGGACAGAGCACTGGAGGAAGAAGAAGAGGAGGGGGTGGAGGAGAGAGGTGTGTCACAACCAGTAGCAGTAGTCGCGTTTTGGAGGCGTGGTGGCGGAACAACCTCCAACACTACTGCACCTTGTCCTGCATCCCTCCCAGCTGCCAATAGAGTGACCCAATGGGCCGTGAAAGAAAGGTACCGTCCCTGTCCATGCCTGCTGGACCATGAGTCAGCGGTAATATGCACCTTACCGCTGACCGCCCTGTCCAGCGAGGCATGGACATTGCCCTCCACATGCCGGTAGAGAGACGGAATCGCCTTCCGCGAGAAAAAGTGGCGTTTGGGAACCTGCCACTGAGGAACCGCACATTGAACAAACTCACGGAAGGGGGCCGAGTCTACCAACTGAAAAGGCAGCAGTTGAAGTGCTAGCAATTTAGCAAGGCTAGCATTCAACCGCTGGGCATGTGGATGGCTGGGAGTGTACTTCTTTCTACGGTCCAGCAGCTGGGGCAGGGAAATTTGCCTGCTGCATTCGGACGTCGGTGTACTGCAAGTACTTGGTTGTGACACACCGAATTCTACACCTTCAGTCCTCTCAGAGCAGCTTTCAGAGAGGACTGAAGGTGTAGTGGGGATGGAGATCCCAGCTGAGGAGGAGCAAGGAGAGGTCCGCTTAGTTCTTTGGTGTGGGTCTTTTATGTGTGCCTGCCAACGAGCTGCATGGCAGGTCGCCATATGTCTGGTCATGCTTGTCGTGCCCAAGCGGCTGATGTTTTGGCCACGCGAGATACGCTTGAGACAAATATTGCAAATAGCAGTGGTGCGATCTGCTGCACTCGTCTCAAAAAAGGCCCACACCAAAGAACTTTTCTGATAACGTGCAGAGGCAGCGCCCTGCACAGGCGGAGCTCTGCGGTGTTGTACAGTTGCTGTGCTGGCCTCTACCTGGCCTCCAGGGGGCATCCTGCCTCGTTGGACATGTGACGCCGCATCCTCCTCCTCCTCGTCCTCCTCCTCATCCTCTCTCCCTTGAGGCACCCACGTGGAGTCAGTGACCTCATCATCCCCTCCCTCTTCACCACTAGAGCAAACCTGGCAGTAAGCTGCAGCTGGTGGAACTGTACTGCCAGATTCCTCAAGCTGGGTATCGTCATCCGAGCCTTCGAATCGTTGGGCATCCTCCTGGAGCATGTACCCAACACTGTGCTCAAAGAGTTCGGGGGACTCCTCAGGAGGACATGGTGGGTCTAGGGAAGGGGTGGCTGATGATGCTCTGTCAGTACCCTGAGCCTGGGTGAGAGAGGATGAGGAGGATGAGGAGGGCTTGGTCATCCATTCTACCAAGCCTTCAGCATGATGCGGCTCCACATGTCCAGCTGCCGAAAACAAAGACGCGCGTGTCCCATGGCCACGTGCTGATGACGATGCACGACCACGTCCACGTCCACGGCCACGTCCACTAGAAACAGAGCCTGCCTGCCCTGTGTTCTTGGCTCTGCACGCTCTGCCTCCCCTTGGCGGTCTTCCAGCCATTGTAGTCGGTAGTCCTGTGGGTGCTGCTGAGAAGAAAATATAGGAGCTCTGTGTGATGCCACTAACACACTAGAAGTCCTGTGGGTGCTTCTGCAAAGAAAATAGAGGAGCTCTGTGTGATGCCACTAACACACTAGAAGTCCTGTGGGTGCTTATGCAAAGAAAATAGAGGAGCTCTGTGTGATGCCACTAACACACTAGAAGTCCTGTGGGTGCTTATGCAAAGAAAATAGAGGAGCTCTGTGTGATGCCACTAACACACTAGAAGTCCTGTGGGTGCTTCTGCAAAGAAAATAGAGGAGCTCTGTGTGATGCCACTAACACACTAGAAGTCCTGTGGGTGCTTATGCAAAGAAAATAGAGGAGCTCTGTGTGATGCCACTAACACACTAGAAGTCCTGTGGGTGCTTATGCAAAGAAAATAGAGGAGCTCTGTGTGATGCCACTAACACACTAGAAGTCCTGTGGGTGCTGCTGAGAAGAATATATAGGAGCTCTGTGTGATGCCACTAACACACTAGAAGTCCTATGGGTGCTTCTGCAAAGAAAATAGAGGAGCTCTGTGTGATGCCACTAACACACTAGAAGTCCTGTGGGTGCTTATGCAAAGAAAATAGAGGAGCTCTGTGTGATGCCACTAACACACTAGAAGTCCTGTGGGTGCTGCTGAGAAGAATATATAGGAGCTCTGTGTGATGCCACTAACACACTAGAAGTCCTATGGGTGCTTCTGCAAAGAAAATAGAGGAGCTCTGTGTGATGCCACTAACACACTAGAAGTCCTGTGGGTGCTTATGCAAAGAAAATAGAGGAGCTCTGTGTGATGCCACTAACACACTAGAAGTCCTGTGGGTGCTTATGCAAAGAAAATAGAGGAGCTCTGTGTGATGCCACTAACACACTAGAAGTCCTGTGGGTGCTTATGCAAAGAAAATAGAGGAGCTCTGTGTGATGCCACTAACACACTAGAAGTCCTGTGGGTGCTGCTGAGAAGAATATATAGGAGCTCTGTGTGATGCCACTAACACACTAGAAGTCCTATGGGTGCTTCTGCAAAGAAAATAGAGGAGCTCTGTGTGATGCCACTAACACACTAGAAGTCCTGTGGGTGCTTCTGCAAAGAAAATAGAGGAGCTCTGTGTGATGCCACTAACACACTAGAAGTCCTGTGGGTGCTTATGCAAAGAAAATAGAGGAGCTCTGTGTGATGCCACTAACACACTAGAAGTCCTGTGGGTGCTTCTGCAAAGAAAATAGAGGAGCTCTGTGTGATGCCACTAACACACTAGAAGTCCTGTGGGTGCTTATGCAAAGAAAATAGAGGAGCTCTGTGTGATGCCACTAACACACTAGAAGTCCTGTGGGTGCTTCTGCAAAGAAAATAGAGGAGCTCTGTGTGATGCCACTAACACACTAGAAGTCCTGTGGGTGCTGCTGAGAAGAATATATAGGAGCTCTGTGTGATGCCACTAACACACTAGAAGTCCTATGGGTGCTTCTGCAAAGAAAATAGAGGAGCTCTGTGTGATGGGACTAACACACTTCAAGTCCTATAGGTGCTTCTGGGAAGAAAATATAGCTCTGTGTGTGTGATGGGACTAACACACTTCAAGTCCTATAGGTGCTTCTGGGAACAAAATATAGCTCTGTGTGTGTGATGGGACTAACACACTTCAAGTCCTGTGGGTGCTTCTGGGAACAAAATATAGCTCTGTGTGTGTGATGGGACTAACACACTTCAAGTCCTATAGGTGCTTCTGGGAAGAAAATATAGCTCTGTGTGTGTGATGGGACTAACACACTTCAAGTCCTATAGGTGCTTCTGGGAACAAAAATATAGCTCTGTGTGTGTGATGGGACTAACACACTTCAAGTCCTATAGGTGCTTCTGGAACAAAATATAGCTCTGTGTGTGTGATGGGACTAACACACTTCAAGTCCTATAGGTGCTTCTGGGAAGAAAATATAGCTCTGTGTGTGTGATGGGACTAACACACTTCAAGTCCTATAGGTGCTTCTGGGAACAAAATATAGCTCTGTGTGTGTAATGGGACTAACACACTTCAAGTCCTATAGGTGCTTCTGGGAACAAAATATAGCTCTGTGTGTGTGATGGGACTAACACACTTCAAGTCCTATAGGTGCTTCTGGAACAAAATATAGCTCTGTGTGTGTGATGGGACTAACACACTTCAAGTCCTATAGGTGCTTCTGGGAACAAAATATAGCTCTGTGTGTGTAATGGGACTAACACACTTCAAGTCCTATAGGTGCTTCTGGGAACAAAATATAGCTCTGTGTGTGTGATGGGACTAACACACTTCAAGTCCTATAGGTGCTTCTGGGAACAAAATATAGCTCTGTGTGTGTTATGGGACTAACACACTTCAAGTCCTATAGGTGCTTCTGGGAACAAAATATAGCTCTGTGTGTGTAATGGGACTAACACACTTCAAGTCCTATAGGTGCTTCTGGGAAGAAAATATAGCTCTGTGTGTGTAATGGGACTAACACACTTCAAGTCCTATAGGTGCTTCTGGGAACAAAATATAGCTCTGTGTGTGTAATGGACTAACACACTTCAAGTCCTATAGGTGCTTCTGGGAACAAAATATAGCTCTGTGTGTGTGATGGGACTAACACACTTCAAGTCCTATAGGTTCTTCTGGGAACAAAATATAGCTCTGTGTGTGTGATGGGACTAACACACTTCAAGTCCTATAGGTTCTTCTGGGAACAAAATATAGCTCTGTGTGTGTGATGGGACTAACACACTTCAAGTCCTATAGGTGCTTCTGGGAAGAAAATATAGCTCTGTGTGTGTAATGGGACTAACACACTTCAAGTCCTATAGGTGCTTCTGGGAAGAAAATATAGCTCTGTGTGTGTGATGGGACTAACACACTTCAAGTCCTATAGGTGCTTCTGGGAAGAAAATATAGCTCTGTGTGTGTAATGGGACTAACACACTTCAAGTCCTATAGGTGCTTCTGGGAACAAAATATAGCTCTGTGTGTGTGATGGGACTAACACACTTCAAGTCCTATAGGTTCTTCTGGGAACAAAATATAGCTCTGTGTGTGTGATGGGACTAACACACTTCAAGTCCTATAGGTGCTTCTGGGAAGAAAATATAGCTCTGTGTGTGTAATGGGACTAACACACTTCAAGTCCTATAGGTGCTTCTGGGAAGAAAAATATAGCTCTGTGTGTGTGATGGGACTAACACACTTCAAGTCCTATAGGTGCTTCTGGGAAGAAAATATAGCTCTGTGTGTGTAATGGGACTAACACACTTCAAGTCCTATAGGTGCCTCTGGGAACAAAATATAGCTCTGTGTGTGTGATGGGACTAACACACTTCAAGTCCTATAGGTGCTTCTGGGAACAAAATATAGCTCTGTGTGTGTGATGGGACTAACACACTTCAAGTCCTATAGGTGCTTCTGGGAAGAAAATATAGCTCTGTGTGTGTGATGGGACTAACACACTTCAAGTCCTATAGGTGCTTCTGGGAAGAAAATATAGCTCTGTGTGTGTAATGGGACTAACACACTTCAAGTCCTATAGGTGCCTCTGGGAACAAAATATAGGAGCTCTGCCTGCCTGCCACGAACACACTACAAGTCCTATAGGTGCTTCTGGTAACAAAATATAGGAGCTCTGCCTGCCTGCCACGAACACACTACAAGTCCTATAGGTGCTTCTGGTAACAAAATATAGGAGCTCTGCCTGCCTGCCACGAACACACTACAAGTCCTATAGGTGCTTCTGGTAACAAAATATAGGAGCTCTGCCTGCCTGCCACGAACACACTACAAGTCCTATAGGTGCTTCTGGTAACAAAATATAGTAGCTCTGCCTGCCTGCCACGAACACACTACAAGTCCTATAGGTGCTTCTGGTAACAAAATATAGTAGCTCTGCCTGCCTGCCACGAGCACACTACAAGCCCCTCTTTCTCAATCAATCTTTGTAACTGAATCTATCTAACTCAATCTCTGTAAGTGAATCTCTCTAACTATCTAAATGCAGCAGAGTGTCACAGAATCAGCCTGCTCAATCTGCGCCGGAACAGCATGTGACCGGCGCAGACGGCGTGGCGGCGTTTTATAGGGGGGGCGTGTACTACAGCCCCTGAGCTGTAATTGGCTACAGGCGTCCTGCCTGTAGCCAATTATGGCTCTTCGAGTTTCCGGGGCTGTGATTGGCCAAGCATGCGGGGTCACAGTGCATGCTTGGCCAATCATCAGCCAGCAATGCACTGCGTCGGCCGCGCCGGCCGCAATGCATTGCGGGGCCGCTCGCATCACACGAACGTGATGCGAGCGGCCAAAATAGTTCTGGGCTCGCCGAGCGAGCGAACGCCCGGTGCTCGATGCGAACGTGGGTTCGCATCGAGCACCGGGCCCATCCCTACACACTAACCCAGCAGGGTGATATCTCATACTGGTGGGAGAACTGAACAATAAACCTTTCACCATTGTAAACTTGTATACGCCTAACTCCCATCAAATCCGCTTCTTGAAAGGGCTATACCGAAAAATTGCCACCATCCAAAAAGGATCTCTGGTGATAAGTGGAGACCACAATATAACACCAGACTACACGATAGACACTACCTCCAGAGCTAAACGCCCTCCACCTATACTACAACCCTTTCTAAACTCAGAAGACGTCTATGATACGTGGAGGTGCCAACACGCAAACAAACTAGATTACACCTCCCACTCCTCTAGACATAACTCATATTCTATAATTGACTTGATACCAGTATATAAGTCACTTATTCAGGCAGTGTCCTCTTCCACCATACATAACATCATGTGGTCAGACCAAGCACCTATGTCTATAACTATGGTGGAGGGGCACACACCAAGTCCTGCCTATCTATGGCGGGCTAACTCCCCTATTTTCCAAATGTCTTCTCATGCCACCAGCATTGCAAACAACCTATCGGAGTTCTTTTCTTTAAATAATCACTCTGTATCTGATCCTGCAGTGTTGTGGTGTGCGCACAAGGCCTTTATTAGAGGGATTATTTTACTAATATGTGCACAGGAAAAAAGGCAGAGGACACAAAAACTGAACCAACTCCTAATGATATTAAAACAACATACAGATTTGGTAGAGTGGATTTGCGCTAATTCTGGCAATATCTGTTTATCATCTAATTGCTACTGGGAAGGGAACAAATGGGTTAGTGAAAGGTATGGGGGAGATAAAACTTTGGGAAGGGAAAAAAAGCACAGGTGAAGGATGGGCCAATCAAACTTGCATGTGAATTGTCACCAAAATAAAAAAGCAATAGCTTAAAATATTGTTCTGTGACAGTCCATGTCATATGGTTTGGAGAATAATAGCAGCAGTTTTTAGAAGGCAGCCCAGTTTGAAGATCTAAGAAGCGGCAAAGAAATCCTCTGGAGGTACTGGGAAGAGAAACAGAAGGCGCCACTCTAAGTGCAATAAATAGTGGAAATCTTCAATGTAAAGGGTTAAAAATAGCTGTACTCACAAAAGTACTATGTCCAAGGGCGTGTAAAACTGAGATGGTGAGCCGGATGTCCATGGAGGGTGTAGAACAAGCGATTTCCGTATCCTGGAGGTGCTGTCTTGTTGCTAAAAAAAGAGCTGGGGCATCCACTGCTGACACTTCCTGGTCAGTGGAGCGCACACCAGCAACCAGGTGGATCGGTTTACTTCCGGGGGCAGGAGCCGGTCTCGTCAAATAGGCAAACGTTTTCAGAGCATGCGCTCTTTCCTCAGGCCTAGAAAGAGCGCATGCTCTGAAAACTTTTTTAGCAACAAGACAGCACCTCCAGGATACGGAAATCGCTTGTTCTATACCCTCCATGGACATCCGGCTCACCATCTCAGTTTCACACGCCCTTGGACATAGTACTTTTGTGAGTACAGCTATTTTTAACCCTTTACATTGAAGATTTCCACTATTTATTGCACTTAGAGTGGCGCCTTCTGTTTCTCTTCCCAGTTAATGATATTAAAACACTAGAGGCCCTGAACAAAAACGCCAATACACATCTAGCTCAAAAACTCTCCCAACACCGCTCTGATCTCAGGCTCCTACTCATCGAACAATATGACAAACACACTCAGACCACAACCTGCTACCCTCCCCCTTACTCCCAGCCTATACTATATTTTATTTATATGTTCTTCTCTGTATATATTCAACACCATATTGCAATTAATAGCTGATGGCATAGAAAAAACCTCCCCATACAGTCCCTTTTGATCCAATGATCATTTACGTTATGGTTAAGACAAGTAGGTGGACTATCTGGGATGGAGGGGTCCTAACTACTCAATGTTGTATGAATAAATTCCTGACGCACCATGGCAGCACACACATTGGGTTGTGACTCCGCCTCCACAACCTGATAGGACTGGTTAGCTATAAGATTTGAAGAGGAGTCCCCTGTTGCATTCTCCTTTTTTTCCTCACCTGATAGTCGATCGTTTTTGATCAAGAGGGATCGGTTAGATTATAGGACCCCCCTTACCGCTTCGCCCCACTAGGTTCAGCCTCTCCTAGCTGGAAGCCCTATCTGTACAGTCTCTAAATGAGCTAAAACGAAGGGAAGCCCCACTCTGGTGGTCTCAGGGGCTAAAAAGAAGTGGATGCCTGACAAACCTTAAATAGGTTTTATACGGTATGCAGCGGTCATCCTGTTCTATTTTTTCTTTTATCTTCTCTTATCCATTGTATACACTATTTACTGCAAGTTCACCTCTGCATCCTGTGTCTCAAATCCCCCTCTCGGCCGCGCTGGGCCTTGTAGTGCCTCGGCTGGCTTGCCTCCTCCATCATGGCGGCCGCACAGTACTCCCTCGGCACTCAGGAAGTGACACAAGCGCTATCCCCATAGCTGCCAGCTTCCAAAATGGCGCCGAGCGTCGCGGACCGCTACGGCGCATGCGCGGCGGTGACGTCATCACTCCCGCGACGGCGGCAAATTTAAAAGGCGATCTGAGCCTTTTTTCATTGACATGCTGCAAACAAACACTCTCCATCTCGGTTTTTCGCCCCAAAACGCTGTCCTGTTGGCCACATTTTCTTCAGTCTCTGGTAAGCAATACCTTATCTCTCTGTTACTTAAACCAGCACCTGCTGCTCACTCTGCAATGCATTTAAAAAAAAAAAAAAAACACATACACCTTTTACTCTCTCAGGTATACCTTACCTTTTTCTATGGAGGCCGCTGCTCCAGCAGACCAGCCGCGAACTACAAGGTAAGGGGGCAACATGACTAGGTAAGTAAGAAGAGGAGAAAAAGAGAGCATTGCCACTAACGCCATTCTTTCTCTGGCAGTTCCGGCAGATCATCGGGGTCATCGCATTCTAAAAGAAAAGAGCGCTCCCCCTCAAGGCATTCACACTCCCATAGGAGTCGGTCAAGATCCTCTCACCACAGAAGCTCATCTTCTGCTCACCCACAGCGCGACGGAGGACATACTCGTCCTGCGCCTAACACCTGTTGGGTTTGCGGAGCGCAAGCCCTACCAGGCAAACTAGCATGCCAAGCATGTTTAGAGGAAGCAACCCGGGACAAGGAATCCGATGCAAGAGAGGCATCCAATATAATAAGGGAATCAGTAAAGGAATCAATTATGCAAGTAGCAGCCTATGAGCCGGTCGGACCCGCTAATTCAGCCTCTACCTCCTATTCCCAACAAGAACAGGAGGATTCCCAAGAGGAAGAGGAAGTGTTACCACCCACGGCCTTTGATTTTGCGTTCATAGAACCGTTCGCAAAATCGGTAAAGGAGGCGATTGGATGGGAGGAGCAGGGGGAATCCCCCCCGAAGCTAAGGAAATATTTTCCAAACCTCAAGAAGGACCCGGAAACATTTCCGTTCATCGAAGAACTCGACGAACTCATAAAAGACGAGTGGCAGAAACCAGATAAAAAATCAGGGTTAAACAATAGGCTAAATAAGCTCTACCCGCTGAAGGAAACATCGGTGAGTCCCCTCATTACAGCCCCGGTAGTGGATTCCTCACTTATGCGTTTAGCACGCCACGTAACCCTGCCAATAGAAGACGCAGTAACATTTAAGGACGTGATGGACCGCAAGATAGACCTATTCAGCGGCAGGCCAGCAATCACCTTGGCAGCAGTAGGTAGAGCCATCTCATGCTGGGCCACCAGCACAGAGAAACTGCTACTGGAGGCGGCAGATCAAGAAAAGATCATATCCGCCCTACAGGAACTTAACCTGGCAGGGGACTTTGTAGCAGAAGCAGCGGTGGATGTAATCAGGTCCTCAGCGAGAGCAATGTTGTCCTCCGTGACCGCTCGAAGAGCACTATGGTTAAAGCCCTGGGTGGCGGACACAACTTCTAAGTCCAGCTGGTGTAGGATCCCCTACGATGGTATCAACCTTTTCGGCCCCAAGCTGGACTCGGCAATTTCTAAGGTCACGGGAGGAAAATCAGGCCTTATCCCGTCGGATAGAAGACCAAAGCAAAAAAACCCCCCCTTCAGACGCCATCTGCCCGAGAGGTACCGAGATGCAAGAGCATACAGACCAGGCAAGGAGTTCAAGCGGAACTGGCGGGGTACGCAGCCATCCTTTGTCAGATTACAAAAGGCTAAAGGCACAACCCCCGGGGACCAACCAAAGTCCTTTTGATGCCACGACCGCCCAGCCCGCAATAGTAGGAGCGAGGCTGAGGCTATTCGCTCAAATTTGGATAGATCACATTCAAGACCATTGGACGTTCAAGCACACTCCTCCTCAAAATTACTACAGGGTCACCAGACTTCCATCTTCAATCATGAAGCACAAGCTTCTAGTCAAATACATCATAGAGCTTCTACAGAAGCAAGCAATTACAGAAGTTCCAAAGGAACAGAGAGGTGCAGGTTTCTACTCCCCCCTTTTTCTAGTCACAAAAAAAACGGGCGATCTAAGACCAGTGCTAGACCTGAAACGACTCAATCGATCAATACAAGTCGAATCATTCAAGATGGAGAGCCTTCAGTCCATATTGCTAGCAACAGGGGTAGGAGACTGGATGCTCTCAGTCGATTTGTCCGACGCTTACTTACACATACCAGTCCACAAAACCTTTCAAAAATACCTGCGCTTCGCTATCGGTCAACAACATTTCCAGTTTCAAAGTCTCCCATTCGGGATTTCAACGGCACCCAGGACCTTCACGAAGGTACTGCTTCCAGTTATAGCACATCTGAGGGAGAAGGGACTAAGAGCCCTACACTATTTAGACGACATTATCCTCCTGGCGGACAGTCAGGAAATGCTTTTACAACATCGAGCCGTGTTTATCTCTACGCTCCAACAGTTTGGTTGGCTAATAAACTGGAAAAAGAGCAGCCTGATGCCAACACAGAAGATGGTCTTCTTAGGAGCCGAATTAGACACCAGTTCCAACACGGTGGGCCTTCCCCAAGAGAAACTGCACCCACTTATCGGCAAAGTGGGAAGACTCCTGACAGCAGACTACCTATCCGCAAGATCATGCCTAAGCATTCTGGGGTCAATGTCCTCCACCTTCCTAATGATCCAGTGGTCCCAGTGGAACTCGAGGACTTTCCAGAACTCGTTCCTGAAGCAATGGAATGGACATTCGATGAATCAACGAATAGTGATCACGCAGGCAGTGAAGAATTCTGCAAGGTGGTGGACAAAAACCACCAACCTGACACGTCATCGTCCTATTGTACCCCCACTACCAGAAGTAGTAACGACGGATGCCAGCTTCCATGGGTGGGGTGCACATTACCAACACCAGGGAGTGCAAGGCCACTGGCCCTTTCGACCACAGGGCACAGTTTCCAATGTCCTAGAGCTCAGGGCCGCCTGGCAAGCCCTTCGAACCTTTTCACACCTCCTCACAGGGAAAAGCGTCCTTCTCCGAATGGACAACACGGTAGCAGTAAACTACGTGCAGAGACAGGGAGGTACCCGAAGCAACACTCTCATGCAGGAACTGCGACCCATACTCGAATGGGCACAAGTCCATCTAATGGATCTGAGGGCAATATACGTCCCAGCGGCACAAAACCAACTCGCGGACGACCTAAGTCGTGTGTTTGTTTCAAACAACGAGTGGTCCCTCAGCAATCAGGCTTTTTCTCTGCTAACACGCAGATGGGGAACGCCGGATATAGACTTAGCAGCAACACCAGAGAACAGCAAGTGTCCTCGCTTTCTAGCCAGAATAGCATACCCGACAGCAACTGGGATCGATTGCCTACACCATCCTTGGGAATTCCAGCTAGGGTACATATTCCCTCCAGTCCCTCTAATAGCCAGATTCTTGGCCAGATTGAGGAACTCGACGTCCACGGTAGTGGCGGTACTGCCATTCTGGCCGAGGAGGCCTTGGTTTGCAACCATCCTGCAACTCAACACCGAAGAGCCTCTTCCGCTTCCACTATACCCGGACCTACTCTCGCAGGGACAATTCCTGCATCCATCCCCAGAACGCCTTCATCTAGTGGCTTGGAGATTGAGAGGGAGAGGCTGTTGGATCAAGGGTGCTCGCTTAGAGTAATATCCACATTACAGCAAGCCAGGAAAAAATCAACCAACAATGTATACAGTAAGATCTGGGAAAGATTTTCCACCTTTTCTCTCCAGCAATCCTTGGATCCAATATCCCCTTCTGTCTCTCAAATCCTAGAATTCCTGCAACTAGGACTAGAAAAGGGCCTAAGTTCTAGCACCTTGAAAGTCCAGGTCTCTGCGCTGTCCGCCATGACAGGCGTCAAATGGGCCGCAAATCCTCTAGTGATTCAGTTCCAAAAAGCATGTCTGAAGATCAAGCCTCCCAGAAAACCAATCTTCCCGACTTGGGACCTACCAATTGTACTAGAAGCACTCTCAAAAGAACCTTTTTTTCCTCTGGATTTAACACCCCTGTGGGACTTAACTCTAAAAGTAGCTTTCCTACTGGCAATAACGTCGGCCAGGAGGGTCTCGGAACTCCAGGCCCTGCTAATCAAAGAGCCACATCTGGTATTTTACCCAGACAGAGTCATCCTCAGACCATCGGAGCAATTTGTACCCAAAGTGGCAACTACATTCCATTTCAGAGCAGAAATCAACCTTCCAGTACTCCTTAACGGTGAAGGGAATCCCCATCCCTTAGACGTCAAGTCAGCCATCTCCTCCTACCTGGAGATTACGCGCACGTTTAGAAAAACGGAACGCCTCCTGGTCATACCACACGGCACAAGGAAAGGCCAGGCAGCATCCTCAAGAACCATAGCATCTTGGCTGGTGAAGGTTATAAAAAAAGCCTACTCCGTTCAGCATCTCCCAATACCAGAACAGCTGAGAGCCCACTCGACAAGAGCAGTAGCAACCTCCTGGGCAGCATATTGTAAGGTTTCACCAGAGACCATTTGCAGGGCAGCAACCTGGTCCTCAAAGACCACCTTCATGGCTCACTACCGTATAGACCCGGCTCAGTTAACTACAGCCGAGTTCGGAAAATCAATTATCCAAACAAATTCATCCATACCTTGTACCTAAGTTAATAAATTTTTTTCTTGCAAGCAACCACCCATGTAGCGAGTTATTTCCCAATGTGTGTGCTGCCATGGTGCGTCAGGAAAACGGAAAATTGTATACTCACCTTTCCGTAATTTTCCTTTCCTGACGCACCCCATGGCAGCACACAGGACCCACCCCTCTAAGGTGATAGTTACCGAGAATGCAACAGGGGACTCCTCTTCAAATCTTATAGCTAACCAGTCCTATCAGGTTGTGGAGGCGGAGTCACAACCCAATGTGTGTGCTGCCATGGGGTGCGTCAGGAAAAGGAAAATTACGGAAAGGTGAGTATACAATTTTCCGTTTTCGCTGCAACAGTTCAATATAGATAGGAGATTCGACATGACGCTGACACTAGCGATCTGTGTCCATCGAACCTGTGGTTGAATGTGCCTAGCTCTATTAGTTCAAGATTATTCTACATAGAGAGAAAAGATTCGACATAGAGAGAAAAGTTTCGACATTATAGAGACAATAGCAAAAAAGGTTGAATGTGCCTAACCTAACTCTATTAGTCCAAGGTCATTCGACATGATGATTTGACAAAGCAGTCACTGCGAGCAAACTTTTATGGTCAAATGCTCCGCCCATAGGCTATAGAAGAATTCTAATGTTGGTTAACTAGTAATAATAATTAATAAATATAATTATTACTAGTGTCATACAACTTTAGAATTCTACTATGGCTTGTTAGCGGAACATTCGACCGGAAATGTACGATTGCGGCGTAGTACAGTTTAGCTGCTTCGTCAAATATTCTTAGAACATTCGACAGACAAGCCTTCAATGACAGATTCAACCTTAATTATTTTGGATTTTCGGACGAATGCATTTTTTAACGAAACAAAATAAATAAAAACTAATTTAGGGAGAAACTAAATAAATTTATTTTTTGGACGAAAACTTAATTCCGAAACTAAATATTTCAGTGTGCACCTGTCTAGTAATTAGAACGTTTTTCAATAAAAAGAAATTGAAAAAAAAAAATAAGTCAACAGCTACAGTATGTATAATTGCTGGCTTTTCATTTTTGGAGGGGAAGGCCTGAAGCCACTTTAATCCTTAAATGTACCATAACTGAATCCTTTAATAAACCCTTGCTTGTTAACCTGAATCCTATCCTTTAAACATAACCACTATCCTAACCCTAACATTTAACTTATCCCTCAAGACTATACATCCTAACTCCTAACTTTAAAGTTACTGCTTAAAGGTAATCACGTATTCATGGACCTCAAACTAACATTTAGGGGTTGTAAAGGTAAAAGTTTTTTCACCTTAATGCATTCTATCGCCCCTGATGTCGCCCCCGACATCCTCTTCGCCGCTCACCCTGGGCGTTGATTGGCTAGAGTGGATGGATTAAAAGCACCGCCAGCCATTGGCTCGCGCTGCTGTCAATCACATCCAATGATGCGGCGCGCCGGGGGGCGGGGCCGAGTGATACAGCGAGCGGCTATAGCTGCCGGCTGTATCACGGAAGCTTGCCTGCAAGTACTCCACACCATGCGAGGAAGCTCGCATTTAGGTGAGAAGTACTTGCGGGGAGGAGCCGAGACAGCCGCCGAGGGACCCCGGAAGACCAGGTTCAGGGCCACTCTGTGCAAAACTAGCTGCACAGTAGAGGTAAGTATAGCATGTTTGTTATTTAAAAAAAAAAAAAAATAATTCCTTTAGTGTTCCTTTAATCCTACTGAGTACCTAAACTAGCACTAGGTATGAGATTCAGGTTCAGGTTGGATCTGGGTTAGAGGAAAACCCAGCCTATTTGCTGTTCACCATTTGTTAAACTCTTTCTATTTCTTCTTTTTGATTGGTAGCTAGAATTGCACTGCATATTCAAGATGAGGCTGAATCAGTATTTTGGGGTAAAAGTAATGCTTGCTCCTTCAGATAAATACCTTTTTAATTTCAATAATTTTTATTACATTTTTCAAGAATTAGATACAGAAATAAAAGAAATACCATAAATGCAGTAGGGCACATTAACAATATACAATAGCAGTGTATAGGTATCATCAGTTCTTAATATACTGGTCATGAATTGTTTGATAGAGTATCCCTAAAGAATAGTCCCTTTTACTCTCGGTAATGTGAGAAGGAGTTAGCTAGTTAACCTCCCCCCCCCCGACACCCCTATTGGGTTCACACTGTGTCTCCCGGGAAGAGGTCCACCGATCCCCCCTTTGATAACTATGGTTATAAGTGAGTTCAGTAGACCAGTGAACATTATGTTCTATATAGTAGAAAGCAATCAACATCATCTCTTGTTAAAGTGTTGTACAAAGACATGTAGCCATTAAACTAAGATTAAATTAACAGGGGTGAGAGTCATAATAAACAAGAAAAGGAAAGAAAAAAAGGCAAATAATAATAGTCAAGGTGATTGTCACTATGTCTCTTTTGTTCCAGGAGGTCACCCGTTTGATGTTCAAAGATTTATTTGGCTTTACTTTCGTACCATTTATTCCAGGGGTCCCAGAGTTTCTGTGTAGTGGTGTATTTCCCCAAGGTTGAGGCGTGCATTACCTCAAATGAACCATTAGTATTTATAAGTTGGATTACTTCTGTGATTGTCGGGATTTTCATTGTCTTTCAATATCTCAATATAGTCAGTCTGGTGGCCAGTAATATGTGGGATACTACAACTCTATAGTGTGTAGGAATAGAATGCAGTTCCAAGGATAACATAGCCATCTCTGGAGAAAGCTTCTGTGGAGTGCCCATAATTTCCGAGATCAACCCCTCTACCCATTGCCACAGTGCCTTTAGATTAGGGCATGACCAGAGTATATGGATTAGTGGTCCTGTATTTCCACAGTCCCTCCAGCAGTTAGAGGAGGCACCTGGAAAAATCTTAGCTATTCGGTGGGGGGTCAGGTACCATCTGAGTAGTATTTTTTGTTGCATTTCCCTTAGATTAGTGCTCTTGGTGGATGAGTGTAATAGTCTTAGTGACTTTTCCCAGTGTGATGGTGTGAATTCTCTTCCTACGTCTTTCTCCAACGCCAACATAGACATAGATTTAGTGCATGTATTTTTTTCTTGTAGGCTTGAGTAAAAATGTGATATACCTTTGTTCTTATCTGTAGGTGTTTGCAGGGCCGGATTCCCCACAAGGCCACCGAGGCCAGGTCTCGGGGCGGCAGTGGGGCAGGGGCGGCTCTGCTCCCGCGGCCGGTGACTTCTCTGCTCCCCCCCCCCGCAGGCCGCAGTCGCAGGGCGGGCTGGGTGGAAATGCGCGTACATTATCTTTGAAACGTTTTTTTGTTTTTTTTTGTATTGCATGTCGGCCTCGGCGGCCGCTGATTGGCTCAATCCACCTGCGCTGGCAGAGCTGCATTGTGAGAGTTGTAGTCCGGCTGCGCTAAAGTTACTGGAGGTGTGAGCGCAGCCGGACTACAACTCCCACCTCCCAGGAGTCTCTCAGAGGCAGGGGAGGGGACGCCCGGCGTCAAGAACGTCACGTCGCACGTGATCTGCTGGGATTACAGAGGAGTGCAGGCTGCAGAGAAGAGAAGAAGACTCCAACCAAGATGTGCTTCAGAAAGAATCAACACCCCACCCCCGAAGAGTGGCAAGGATCTGTCTCCTCACTGAAACAACGCTCCCCAGCCTGAAGTAAGGCACATTTAATTAATCATGATATTTTAAATGTTGCAGTGTTGTTTTTTTTCTTTCTAGCACCCCCCCCCCCCCACCAGCAGACTCATCCAGCAGCAGACTAATCCCGCACCCCCCCCCCCCCGCAAACTAACTCATATATTAATGTATCAGCTATATTTGAAAAATTCACTGCACAGAAAATACACTGCACAGAGATTTTAATTGCTCTGTGTATGGGAGCTGGTCCTGCAGTAGCAATCAGGATTGCATAAAACTTCCTTTTGAGCACGTTTATTTTTGGACTATTTATTTATTGATGATTTTTTAACAATAGTTTTTTTGCACATTTTGGCATATACTGCACATCTTCAAGTCGCATGCATATTTTTGCACAGGTTCAGTCGCATTTATATATTTTTTGCACTTTATATTTATTTTTTCACGGAATTGTTGCTTGGCATATTTATTCGTTATTTTGCTATTTTGCACATATCAATATTGCACTTATTATTATCTATTTATTTGCACACATTTAATATTTATTGCACTAATACTATATATTTATTTATTGAGGAACTAGATACACTCGATTGATATTTTTTGCATGTGTGTGTATAGCACCGTCTTCATACTTGCTGTTACATGCTGACTATTGTTGACATTAATTTTTAGACGCTTCTTTGGAGCCTTCCTTGTTGGAGCCTCCCCTTGGAGTGGTATCCTTTAATACCTGCAAGCGCCACATATTTTACGTATTTATCATCTCTTATTTGTGTGGGAACACTTTAATGGTGGCTGCGGCAATTTGTGTATTTATTCACCTACTTTATTTTATCCCTTGTTGGTTTGCGCATTTGGTCACCCCCCTGTAAACACTATCTTCTGTAATGTGTTCACAGTCTCTGACTTCTATAATGTTTAAAAGGAGTATTTTTTGTCAATTTTTAGACAATTAAAGCCAGTTATTTTCAGTGTTCTTGTGTGTGGAGATATGTTTTTAATTGATCTATTGTAGCAGTCATTGATAAAGGATGAGAATGGTGGTGTGTGTGTGTGAAGCGGGGGGGGGGGGGCTGGGGCGGCATTGAAGGACCCGGCCTTGCGGTGGCAAAGGGAGTAAATCCGGGCCTGGGTGTTTGGAAGAATTGTGTAAATTTCAGTGGCAGTTCTATAGTGAGATGGGGGTGCTTTTTGACTAAGTGAACTATTTGTGAGTGCTTATAGATCTCTGTATTTGGCAATCGGTATTCATGTTGCAATCTGGTGAATTTTTTAACTAGGTGCCTGTCCATTATATCACATAGCCACTTTATTCCTCCGTCTCCCCACTTGGAAAGGTTAAGGTCAGGTATTATGTGCTCTAGTGCAGAAATTGGGAACTTCAGCGGCAATGTTGCGCCACTCCATTCCTGACTTCTGCACATGTGTGTCCACGCCCTGACTGATGCGAGAATTGGAGGTGACAGTTTCTTGTGGAGTGATTAGTTGTGTTGAGCCGAACACCCCCGGGTTCGGTTCGCACCAGAACCTTCGAACCGACCGAAAGTTTGCGCGAATTTTCGAACCCTATACGTTATAATGGACGCGAACGTTCGAAATCAAAAGTGCTAATTACAACGGCCAATATGCATGTTGCAATGTCATAAAACAGGTTTTGGGGACCCGGGTCCTGCCCCAGGGGACATATATCAATGCAAAAAGAACTTTTAAAAACTAACGTTTTTTCAGGAGCAGTCATTTTAATGATGCATAAAGTGAAAAAAAAAAGTGAAATTTTCCTTTAAATATGGTACCTGGGGGGTGTCTAAAGTATGCCTGTGAAGTGGCATGTGTTTCCCGTGTTTAGAACTGTCCTTGCACAAAATGACATTTGTAAAGGAAAAAAAGAAGCCATTTAAAAACACTTGCGGCTTTAGGTTTGTTCTTAAGTAGAATCTGAACAGGTACATTATGAAGTGTAGCTCCATCCCAAAAAAATCTATTTTTAAGCTTTTTGGAGAACATAGGGAGGGGTTATCACCCCTGTAACATTTGCTGTCTTTGCACATCTGTTCAGAACATGTCACCTAACTTTCCGTCCCAATGACAAATGTTTTTGGAAAAAGTGGGGTTTTAATTGAAACAAGGATTGGTGATAAAGTATCAGTAGAGAGGAGATACCTTTTTCCCAAATTAAATCTAACAGGATAGAATTTCCCTTCCTAGGGGTAGATTTCCTCTCACTTCCTGTTTTCTCTTTCCATTTGCAAGTAGGAGTCGTTTGTAAGTTGGATGTTTGAAAGTAGGGGCCTGGCGTATATACTCTGCAGAAATTTGCCCTATTAGATGTTGGTGTAGCCACAAGACTGGTGGGCACAGGAATGGGCCCTGCTGTGAGTTAATAGATCAAGATTTGTAATTGCATGCACCTGTTGAACAGGGCAGAAAAATTGGGGGTGGTGGTGGTGGTGGTGGACGGTGTTGCCACAAGACTGTTAGCTCTCACAGTTACTCTTGGTGGGCGCAGGAATAGGCCCTGCTGTGAGTTATTAGATCAAGATTTGTAATTGCAAGCACCTGATGAACAGGGCAGAAAAATTGGGCCTTTGGCGGTGGTGGTGGACGGTGTTGCCACAAGACTGTAGGCCCTCATAGTTACTCTTGGTGGGCGCAGGAATGGGCCCTGCTGTGAGTTATTAGATCAAGATTTGTAATTGCAAGCACCTGATGAACAGGGCAGAAAAATTGGGCCTTTGGCGGTGGTGGTGGACGGTGTTGCCACAAGACTGTAGGCCCTCATAGTTACTCTTGGTGGGCGCAGGAATGGGCCCTGCTGTGAGTTATTAGATCAAGATTTGTAATTGCAAGCACCTGATGAACAGGGCAGAAAAATTGGGCCTTTGGCGGTGGTGGTGGACGGTGTTGCCACAAGACTGTAGGCCCTCATAGTTACTCTTGGTGGGCGCAGGAATGGGCCCTGCTGTGAACTATTAGATCAAGATTTGTAATTACCCGCCCCTGTTAAACAGGGGCTGAAAAATTGTGCCTTAGGCACTGGTGCTGGTGCCACAACACTGCAACCCCTCACAGATACTGTACTTGGAGCACAGCAGTCACACGTGTTGCGAAGCATTTTTTTAAAAAATTGTAATTACCCGCCCCTGTTAAACAGGGGCTGAAAAATTGTGCCTTAGGCACTGGTGCTGGTGCCACAACACTGCAACCCCTCACAGATACTGTACTTGGAGCACAGCAGTCACACGTGTTGCGAAGCATTTTTTTAAAAAATTGTAATTACCCGCCCCTGTTAAACAGGGGCTGAAAAATTGTGCCTTAGGCACTGGTGCTGGTGCCACAACACTGCAACCCCTCACAGATACTGTACTTGGAGCACAGCAGTCACACGTGTTGCGAAGCATTTTTTTAAAAAATTGTAATTACCCGCCCCTGTTAAACAGGGGCTGAAAAATTGTGCCTTAGGCACTGGTGCTGGTGCCACAACACTGCAACCCCTCACTGATACTGTACTTGGAGCACAGCAGTCACACGTGTTGCGAAGCATTTTTTTTAAAAAATTGTAATTACCCGCCCCTGTTAAACAGGGGCTGAAAAATTGTGCCTTAGGCACTGGTGCTGGTGCCACAACACTGCAACCCCTCACAGATACTGTACTTGGAGCACAGCAGTCACACGTGTTGCGAAGCATTTTTTTAAAAAATTGTAAGTACACGCCCCTGTTAAACAGGGGCTGAAAAATTTGCCTTAGGCACTGGTGCTGGTGCCACAACACTGCACCCCCTCACAGATACTGTACTTGGAGCACAGCAGTCACACGTGTTGCGAAGCATTTTTTTATAAAAATTGTATGTACACGCCCCTGTTAATCAGGGGCTGAAAAATTGTGCCTTAGGCACTGGTGTGGTGGCATGGATCATTGAGGAGGAGGAAGAGGATAGTCAGTGAACATAAGAGGACAGTCACTCAGCATCAGCATAGGCAGTCTTGAAGGGATGTGATATTAAAAATTATTCGGTTATATCCGCCTCAGGTGCCTGGTAGCTGGTGGTGATCCAAGACTGATTCATTTTGATGAAGGTCAGTCGATCAACCGAGGCGGTGGACAGGCGCACCCTATGATCGGTGACAAATCCTCCAGCAGCACTGAATGTGCGTTCGGAAAGAACGCTGGAGGCAGGACAGGCCAGTAGCTCAATTGCATACTGTGCAAGCTCTGGCCAGTGATCCATCCTCAGGACCCAGTAAGCCAGAGGATTTTCGGTGGGAAAGGTGTCCAAGTCTGACCTTGCCCCAAGGTATTCCTGCACCATGTATATCAGACGCAGGCGATGGTTGCTGGAACCGATCATACCTTGGGGCTGCGGACTAAAAAATTGTCTGAACGCATCGGTCAGACGTCCACCTTCCCCACCGCTCCTTCTGCTAATGACCGAAGCCTCAGCAACTCGACGCCCAGGACCAGGAGTTTGTAGCCTCCCAGTTTCTGGGCACGCGTTGCACAGACCTTTCTGCAAGGCCTCCCTGAGATGTCTCATCCTCTGCTCCCTCTGCGACGGCAAGATAAGGTCCGCAACCTTACCCTTGTACCGCGGATCAAGGATAGAGGCCAGCCAGTAATGGTCCCTCTCCTTGATCCGAAGAACACGAGGATCCTTCCGCAGGCTTTGCAGGATCAGGGAGGCCATGCAGCGTAGGTTAGCGGAGGCATTCGGTCCGGAGTCTTCTGGGTCACTGAGGATGACATGATCGCCAGCCACCTCCTCCCAGCCACGTACAAGTCCACTGGTTTGTTGGGACTGTACATCATCCCTAAAAGACTGCTGCTGCTGATGCTGAGTGCCAGGCTCCACCTCCATGCTCACACAATCCTCCTCCTCCTCCTCCTCCTCCTCCTCCTCATCCTCTTCCTGTGTGATGGGTGGGACAGAAGGAACACTGTCCGGATAAAGGGGGCCTTGAGAGGCAAGGAAGTCCTCCTCTTCCTGCCTCTGTTCTGCCTCAAGTGCCCTGTCCATTATCCCACGCAGCGTATGCTCCAACAGGTGGTCTAGAGGGACAGTGTCACTGATGCATGCACTGTCACTGCTCACCATCCTCGTGGCCTCCTCAAATGGTGAGAGGACAGTGCATGCATCCCTGATCATGCTCCACTGACGTGGGGAAAAAAAAAACCAAGCTCCCCTGACCCTGTCCTGGTGCCATAGTCGCAAAGGTACTCATTGATGGCCCTCTGCTGCGTGTGCAGTCGCTGCAGCATGGCCAACGTTGAGTTCCACCTGGTGGGCATGTCACATATTAGGCGGTTCTTGGGCAGGTTCAGCTCCTTTTGCAGCTCAGTCAGCCGAGCACTGGCATTATAAGATCGGCGGAAATGCACACAGACTTTCCTGGCCTGCCTCAGGACATCCTGTAAGCCTGGGAACCTGCCCAAGAACCGCTGCACCACCAGGTTGAGGACGTGAGCCATGCAGGGCACATGGGTGAGCTGCCCCTGTCGCAGGGCGGAGAGGAGGTTGGTGCCATTGTCAGAAACGACCATTCCTGGCTTAAGCTGACGTGGCGTCAACCACCTCTCGGCCTGCCCCTGCAGAGCTGCCAGAACCTCTGGCCCAGTGTGGCTCCTGTCCCCCAAACACACCAGCGCAAGCACGGCATGGCATCTTTTTGCCTGCGTACTTGCGTAGCCCCTTGTACGCCTACGGAGCACCGCTGGTTCCAAGGACAGAGCACTGGAGGAAGAAGAAGAGGAGGGGGTGGAGGAGAGAGGTGTGTCACAACCAGTAGCAGTAGTAGCGTTTTGGAGGCGTGGTGGCGGAACAACCTCCAACACTACTGCACCTTGTCCTGCATCCCTCCCAGCTGCCAATAGAGTGACCCAATGGGCCGTGAAAGAAAGGTACCGTCCCTGTCCATGCCTGCTGGACCATGAGTCAGCGGTAATATGCACCTTACCGCTGACCGCCCTGTCCAGCGAGGCATGGACATTGCCCTCCACATGCCGGTAGAGAGACGGAATCGCCTTCCGTGAGAAAAAGTGGCGTTTGGGAACCTGCCACTGAGGAACCGCACATTGAACAAACTCACGGAAGGGGGCCGAGTCTACCAACTGAAAAGGCAGCAGTTGAAGTGCTAGCAATTTAGCCAGGCTAGCATTCAACCGCTGGGCATGTGGATGGCTGGGAGTGTACTTCTTTCTACGGTCCAGCAGCTGGGGCAGGGAAATTTGCCTGCTGCAATCGGACGTCGGTGTACTGCAAGTACTTGGTTGTGACACACCTAATTCTACACCTTCAGTCCTCTCAGAGCAGCTTTCAGAGAGGACTGAAGGTGTAGTGGGGATGGAGATCCCAGCTGAGGAGGAGCAAGGAGAGGTCCGCTTAGTTCTTTGGTGTGGGTCTTTTATGTGTGCCTGCCAACGAGCTGCATGGCAGGTCGCCATATGTCTGGTCATGCTTGTGGTGCCCAAGCGGCTGATGTTTTGGCCACGCGAGATACGCTTGAGACAAATATTGCAAATAGCAGTGGTGCGATCTGATGCACTCGTCTCAAAAAAGGCCCACACCAAAGAACTTTTCTGATAACGTGCAGAGGCAGCGCCCTGCACAGGCGGAGCTCTGCGGTGTTGTACAGTTGCTGTGCTGGCCTCTACCTGGCCTCCAGGGGGCATCCTGCCTCGTTGGACATGTGACGCCGCATCCTCCTCCTCCTCGTCCTCCTCCTCATCCTCTCTCCCTTCAGGCACCCACGTGGAGTCAGTGACCTCATCATCCCCTCCCTCTTCACCACTAGAGCAAACCTGGCAGTAAGCTGCAGCTGGTGGAACAGTACTGCCAGATTCCTCAAGCTGGGTATCATCATCCGAGCCTTCGAATCGTTGGGCATCCTCCTGGAGCATGTACCCAACACTGTGCTCAAAGAGTTCGGGGGACTCCTCAGGAGGACATGGTGGGTCTAGGGAAGGGGTGGCTGATGATGCTCTGCCAGTACCCTGAGCCTGGGTGAGAGAGGATGAGGAGGATGAGGAGGGCTTGGTCATCCATTCTACCAAGCCTTCAGCATGATGCGGCTCCACATGTCCAGCTGCCGAAAACAAAGACGCGCGTGTCCCATGGCCACGTGCTGATGACGATGCACGACCACGTCCACGGCCACGGCCACGTCCACTAGAAACAGAGCCTGCCTGCCCTGTGTTCTTGGCTCTGCACGCTCTGCCTCCCCTTGGCGGTCTTCCAGCCATTGTAGTCGGTAGTCCTGTGGGTGCTGCTGAGAAGAATATATAGGAGCTCTGTGTGATGCCACTAACACACTAGAAGTCCTATGGGTGCTTCTGCAAAGAAAATAGAGGAGCTCTGTGTGATGCCACTAACACACTAGAAGTCCTGTGGGTGCTGCTGAGAAGAAAATATAGGAGCTCTGTGTGATGCCACTAACACACTAGAAGTCCTATGGGTGCTTCTGCAAAGAAAATAGAGGAGCTCTGTGTGATGCCACTAACACACTAGAAGTCCTGTGGGTGCTTCTGCAAAGAAAATAGAGGAGCTCTGTGTGATGCCACTAACACACTAGAAGTCCTGTGGGTGCTGCTGAGAAGAAAATATAGGAGCTCTGTGTGATGCCACTAACACACTAGAAGTCCTATGGGTGCTTCTGCAAAGAAAATAGAGGAGCTCTGTGTGATGCCACTAACACACTAGAAGTCCTATGGGTGCTGCTGAGAAGAAAATATAGGAGCTCTGTGTGATGCCACTAACACACTAGAAGTCCTATGGGTGCTTCTGCAAAGAAAATAGAGGAGCTCTGTGTGATGCCACTAACACACTAGAAGTCCTGTGGGTGCTTCTGCAAAGAAAATAGAGGAGCTCTGTGTGATGCCACTAACACACTAGAAGTCCTATGGGTGCTTCTGCAAAGAAAATAGAGGAGCTCTGTGTGATGCCACTAACACACTAGAAGTCCTGTGGGTGCTGCTGAGAAGAAAATATAGGAGCTCTGTGTGATGCCACTAACACACTAGAAGTCCTATGGGTGCTTCTGCAAAGAAAATAGAGGAGCTCTGTGTGATGCCACTAACACACTAGAAGTCCTGTGGGTGCTTCTGCAAAGAAAATAGAGGAGCTCTGTGTGATGCCACTAACACACTAGAAGTCCTGTGG
The DNA here is from genome assembly GCA_028564925.1 of Lithobates sylvaticus. Taxonomy (NCBI): domain Eukaryota; kingdom Metazoa; phylum Chordata; class Amphibia; order Anura; family Ranidae; genus Lithobates; species Lithobates sylvaticus. Next base: position 94,853,480 of record CM053035.1, read on the forward strand.
GTGCTGCTGAGAAGAAAATATAGGAGCTCTGTGTGATGCCACTAACACACTAGAAGTCCTATGGGTGCTTCTGCAAAGAAAATAGAGGAGCTCTGTGTGATGCCACTAACACACTAGAAGTCCTGTGGGTGCTGCTGAGAAGAAAATATAGGAGCTCTGTGTGATGCCACTAACACACTAGAAGTCCTATGGGTGCTTCTGCAAAGAAAATAGAGGAGCTCTGTGTGATGCCACTAACACACTAGAAGTCCTGTGGGTGCTTCTGCAAAGAAAATAGAGGAGCTCTGTGTGATGCCACTAACACACTAGAAGTCCTGTGGGTGCTGCTGAGAAGAAAATAGAGGAGCTCTGTGTGATGCCACTAACACACTAGAAGTCCTATAGGTGCTTCTGGGAAGAAAATATAGGATCTCTGTGTGATGGGACTAACACACTTCAAGTCCTATAGGTGCTTCTGGGAAGAAAATATAGGATCTCTGTGTGATGGGACTAACACACTTCAAGTCCTATGGGTGCTTCTGGGAAGAAAATATAGGTCTGTGTGATGGGACTAACACACTTCAAGTCCTATGGGTGCTTCTGGGAAAAAATATAGGATCTCTGTGTGATGGGACTAACACACTTCAAGTCCTATGGGTGCTTCTGGGAAGAAAATATAGGTCTGTGTGATGGGACTAACACACTTCAAGTCCTATAGGTGCTTCTGGGAACAAAATATAGGATCTCTGTGTGATGGGACTAACACACTTCAAGTCCTATGGGTGCTTATGGGAAGAAAATATAGGTCTGTGTGATGGGACTAACACACTTCAAGTCCTATAGGTGCTTCTGGGAACAAAATATAGGATCTCTGTGTGATGGGACTAACACACTTCAAGTCCTATGGGTGCTTCTGGGAAGAAAATATAGGTCTGTGTGATGGGACTAACACACTTCAAGTCCTATAGGTGCTTCTGGGAACAAAATATAGGATCTCTGTGTGATGGGACTAACACACTTCAAGTCCTATAGGTGCTTCTGGAACAAAATATAGGATCTCTGTGTGATGGGACTAACACACTTCAAGTCCTATAGGTGCTTCTGGGAACAAAATATAGGATCTCTGTGTGATGGGACTAACACACTTCAAGTCCTATAGGTGCTTCTGGGAAGAAAATATAGGTCTGTGTGATGGGACTAACACACTTCAAGTCCTAGAGGTGCTTCTGGGAACAAAATATAGGATCTCTGTGTGATGGGACTAACACACTTCAAGTCCTATAGGTGCTTCTGGGAAAAAAAATATAGGTCTGTGTGATGGGACTAACACACTTCAAGTCCTATAGGTGCTTCTGGGAACAAAATATAGGATCTCTGTGTGATGGGACTAACACACTTCAAGTCCTATAGGTGCTTCTGGGAACAAAATATATGATCTCTGTGTGATGGGACTAACACACTTCAAGTCCTATAGGTGCTTCTGGGAACAAAATATAGGATCTCTGTGTGATGGGACTAACACACTTCAAGTCCTATAGGTGCTTCTGGGAAGAAAATATAGGTCTGTGTGATGGGACTAACACACTTCAAGTCCTATAGGTGCTTCTGGGAACAAAATATATGATCTCTGTGTGATGGGACTAACACACTTCAAGTCCTATAGGTGCTTCTGGGAAGAAAATATATGATCTCTGTGTGATGGGACTAACACACTTCAAGTCCTATAGGTGCTTCTGGGAACAAAATATATGATCTCTGTGTGATGGGACTAACACACTTCAAGTCCTATAGGTGCTTCTGGGAAGAAAATATAGGTCTGTGTGATGGGACTAACACACTTCAAGTCCTATAGGTGCTTCTGGGAACAAAATATATGATCTCTGTGTGATGGGACTAACACACTTCAAGTCCTATAGGTGCTTCTGGGAAGAAAATATAGGTCTGTGTGATGGGACTAACACACTTCAAGTCCTATAGGTGCTTCTGGGAACAAAATATATGATCTCTGTGTGATGGGACTAACACACTTCAAGTCCTATAGGTGCTTCTGGGAAGAAAATATATGATCTCTGTGTGATGGGACTAACACACTTCAAGTCCTATAGGTGCTTCTGGGAACAAAATATATGATCTCTGTGTGATGGGACTAACACACTTCAAGTCCTATAGGTGCTTCTGGGAACAAAATATAGGTCTCTGTGTGATGGGACTAACACACTTCAAGTCCTATAGGTGCTTCTGGGAACAAAATATATGATCTCTGTGTGATGGGACTAACACACTTCAAGTCCTATAGGTGCTTCTGGGAAGAAAATATATGATCTCTGTGTGATGGGACTAACACACTTCAAGTCCTATAGGTGCTTCTGGGAACAAAATATATGATCTCTGTGTGATGGGACTAACACACTTCAAGTCCTCTAGGTGCTTCTGGGAAGAAAATATAGGATCTCTGTGTGATGGGACTAACACACTTCAAGTCCTATAGGTGCTTCTGGGAACAAAATATATGATCTCTGTGTGATGGGACTAACACACTTCAAGTCCTATAGGTGCTTCTGGGAAGAAAATATAGGTCTGTGTGATGGGACTAACACACTTCAAGTCCTATAGGTGCTTCTGGGAACAAAATATATGATCTCTGTGTGATGGGACTAACACACTTCAAGTCCTATAGGTGCTTCTGGGAACAAAATATATGATCTCTGTGTGATGGGACTAACACACTTCAAGTCCTATAGGTGCTTCTGGGAACAAAATATATGATCTCTGTGTGATGGGACTAACACACTTCAAGTCCTATAGGTGCTTCTGGGAACAAAATATAGATCTGTGTGATGGGACTAACACACTTCAAGTCCTATAGGTGCTTCTGGGAACAAAATATATGATCTCTGTGTGATGGGACTAACACACTTCAAGTCCTATAGGTGCTTCTGGGAACAAAATATATGATCTCTGTGTGATGGGACTAACACACTTCAAGTCCTATAGGTGCTTCTGGGAACAAAATATATGATCTCTGTGTGATGGGACTAACACACTTCAAGTCCTATAGGTGCTTCTGGGAAGAAAATATATGATCTCTGTGTGATGGGACTAACACACTTCAAGTCCTATAGGTGCTTCTGGGAACAAAATATATGATCTCTGTGTGATGGGACTAACACACTTGAAGTCCTATAGGTGCTTCTGGGAAGAAAATATAGGTCTGTGTGATGGGACTAACACACTTCAAGTCCTATAGGTGCTTCTGGGAAACAAAATATATGATCTCTGTGTGATGGGACTAACACACTTCAAGTCCTATAGGTGCTTCTGGGTTGAATATATATGATCTCTGTGTGATGGGACTAACACACTTCAAGTCCTATAGGTGCTTCTGGGAACAAAATATATGATCTCTGTGTGATGGGACTAACACACTTCAAGTCCTATAGGTGCTTCTGGGAACAAAATATAGGATCTCTGTGTGATGGGACTAACACACTTCAAGTCCTATAGGTGCTTCTGGGAACAAAATATATGATCTCTGTGTGATGGGACTAACACACTTCAAGTCCTATAGGTGCTTCTGGGAAGAAAATATAGGTCTGTGTGATGGGACTAACACACTTCAAGTCCTATAGGTGCTTCTGGGAACAAAATATATGATCTCTGTGTGATGGGACTAACACACTTCAAGTCCTATAGGTGCTTCTGGGAAGAAAATATATGATCTCTGTGTGATGGGACTAACACACTTCAAGTCCTATAGGTGCTTCTGGGAACAAAATATATGATCTCTGTGTGATGGGACTAACACACTTCAAGTCCTATAGGTGCTTCTGGGAAGAAAAATATAGGTCTGTGTGATGGGACTAACACACTTCAAGTCCTATAGTTGCTTCTGGGAACAAAATATATGATCTCTGTGTGATGGGACTAACACACTTCAAGTCCTATAGGTGCTTCTGGGAAGAAAATATATGATCTCTGTGTGATGGGACTAACACACTTCAAGTCCTATAGGTGCTTCTGGGAACAAAATATATGATCTCTGTGTGATGGGACTAACACACTTCAAGTCCTATAGGTGCTTCTGGGAAGAAAATATAGGTCTGTGTGATGGGACTAACACACTTCAAGTCCTATAGGTGCTTCTGGGAACAAAATATATGATCTCTGTGTGATGGGACTAACACACTTCAAGTCCTATAGGTGCTTCTGGGAAGAAAATATAGGAGCTCTGCCTGCCTGCCACGAACACACTACAAGTCCTATAGGTGCTTCTGGGAACAAAATATAGGAGCTCTGCCTGCCTGCCAGGAACACACTACAAGTCCTATAGGTGCTTCTGGGAACAAAATATAGGAGCTCTGCCTGCCTGCCAGGAACACACTACAAGTCCTATAGGTGCTTCTGGGAACAAAATATAGGAGCTCTGCCTGCCTGCCAGGAACACACTACAAGTCCTATAGGTGCTTCTGGGAACAAAATATAGGAGCTCTGCCTGCCTGCCACGAACACACTACAAGTCCTATAGGTGCTTCTGGGAACAAAATATAGGAGCTCTGCCTGCCTGCCACGAACACACTACAAGTCCTATAGGTGCTTCTGGGAACAAAATATAGGAGCTCTGCCTGCCTGCCACGAACACACTACAAGTCCTATAGGTGCTTCTGGGAACAAAATATAGGAGCTCTGCCTGCCTGCCACGAACACACTACAAGCCCCTCTTTCTAAATCAATCTTTGTAAATGAATCTATCTAACTCAATCTCTCTAAGTAAATCTCTCTAACTAACTAAATCCAGCAGAGTGTCACAGATCTATCCTGCTCTATCTACGCCGGAACAGCATGTGACCGGCGCAGACGGCGTGGCGGCCTTTTATAGGGGGGGGGGCGTGTACTAAAGCCCCTGAGCTGTAATTGGCTACAGGCGTCCTGCCTGTAGCCAATTATGGCTCTTCGAGTTTCCGGGGCTGTGATTGGCCAAGCATGCGGGGTCACAGTGCATGCTTGGCCAATCATTAGCCAGCAATGCACTGCGCCGGCCGCGCCGGCCGCAATGCATTGCGGGGCCGCGCGCATCACACGAACGTGATGCGAGCGGCCAAAATAGTTCTGGGCTCGCCGAGCGAGCGAACACCCGGTGCTCGATGCGAACATGGGTTCGCATCGAGCACCGGGCCCATCCCTACTCTCCTGTACCTAAGTTCAACCTATAGGATTTTGTTTCGTTAACTTTGTAGTATGAAACACTGCTGAAAAGGAGCAAAGCTTCATGCACATTGGGGATAGATACCTCTGGGTTGGAGAGCATCAAAATTATGTCATCGGCAAAAAGACTTATGACATGGGTTCTCTTACCAATTGTTATTTCAGATAATTGGGGATGTGAACGTATGTAAGCAGCGAGTGGCTCCATCAACAGATTGAAGATTAACGGGGAAAGGGGACATCCCTGTCTAGTTCCGTTCAAAATCTCAAACGGAGTAGACAGGGCCCCTGAGGCCCCTGAGATGTATACCTGTGCTGATGGGCAAGAGTAGAGTGCCATTATTGCATCAAATATAAAGCCTATTTAATTTCTTTAACACCATCGCCAAGAAGTCCCAGTGGATCCTGTTGAAACGCCTTCTCCGCGTCCAAAGCCAGGAGCAGAGAAGGCGTCCGACTCTCCCCACACATATGTACAATACTTATTAGTCGCCTAGTAGCGTCAGCTGTTTGTCTGCCTTTGGTGAACCCTGATTGGTCCATATTTATAAGAGAAGGTAGTGTGTCCACCAACCGTGATGCCAAGAGTTTTGCATATAGTTTAACATCATTATTTAACAATGAGATGGGACGAAAGTTCTGCGGTACATCAGGTTCCTTGCAATGCGACAATCAGAGCCTGAAGCATCTCTTCAGGAAAGGAGGAGGAGGCAACAGCAGCGTTGAAAACCTTAGCCAAATGTGGCGCTAGTATGTCTTGGAATGTTTTGTAGTATTCCCCTGTGAACCCGTCAGGGCCGGGTGATTTGTTAGAGGGGAGTGACATTATAATCCGTTTAATTTCATCTACATGTATTGGGGTATTTAGTGCTGCCAATTGTTCTTGTGATAGTGTGGGAAGTTTAATTTGTTCTAAGAATTTTTGTATTGAATCTTGTGAGGGCTGTGTAGTTGGGTTATCATTTTTGATGTTGTAAAGTGAGCTATAGTAATCACTGAAAGCATCCGCTATGTGTTGTGGGTGGTACTGTTTATCATGTGAGGTGGGATGTTTTACAAAGGGAATTTAGGTTTTGTACCTGTGGCCTTTGAGTTTGTTGGCTAGTAGTTTCCCCGCCCTATTACCACTGGTGTAATATGACAGCTTGAGTCTCCTGTTTGCTTTCTCATACTCATCCATAAACAGTAGTCTCAAGTCATTTCGTAAAAATTAGAGTTGTTCAATGAGTTTGTGGGAGGTGTGAACTTTATTTTGCTGTTCAATTTGGTCTATTTGAGCCACTAACCTCTCGACCCGATGTCGCCTCCTCCTCCGGAGCCTAGCTCCTTGTTGAATCAACATAACCCTGGCGAACACCTTATGGCCGTTCCAAACCATGTTAGGATTTGACACCGAACCTACATTATTCTCAAAGAATTCCAACAAATTGCTTCTGTATGTGCTTCTTAATGCATTTGTCCTGAAGTAGTGTAGGGTTAGCCCTCCACACCAAGGGAGGACCCTGCGTGGAGAGATCGCCCAGCACCAAGCTCACAGATGTGTGGTCCGACCATGTAATGCTATTAATAGTAGCTGATTTGCATTGGAACAGAGTCAACTTATCTACTAACAATAGGTCGATCCTGCTGTACGATCTGTGGACGCTGGGAAAAAAGGAGATGTCTCTCAGTAGAATTGATGCACCTCCATACATCATACAATTCGTAAGCTCTTATGACAGCCTTTAATGGTGATGTGCGCTTCGGGTTAGAAGTCAGATCAATCGTCGGATCAGGGGTGATATTAAAGTCTCCACACATTATCAGCGTGCCTTTTTTTTCTGATTGTATTTTCTTCATAGTTCTGTGGAAGAACCGTATTTGTCTAGTGTTAGGGGCGTAGATATTGACGACCGTGTAGGTAGTGTTATTGATGTTGCAGATTAGGATGATGTACCTCCCTTGAGAAATTACCTTTTGTAGGTTAAAAGCCACCGTGTCCTTTATGGCAATCAACACTCCCTTCCTCTTGGACTCAGCGTTAGTGTGGAAGACAAAGGGGAACTTAGGATGGGTGCATCTAGGTGGTGACATGGTACTAAATTGTGTTTTTTTGTGCGCACAGTACATCACATTTGGTCTGTAAGGCTTCCCTCCACATTGACCTCCGCTTTGCCAGGTGATTGAGGCCCTTGGCGTTGACAGTCAAAATTTTAACAGCCATCATGTGAGTCTCGAGGATGATAATCGATGTGGACTGAATGTATGGCACTTACTTGTAATGGCGCCTGGACTCTTGCATGGTATTTGGCAGGAACCTGTTAAGTTCTGTAGTATGAACTCCTGGAACATCTGATAAAAGTAGAAACAGTCTTGACTAGAAAAAAGAAAATAAGTCAATTTTTGAATGGTACGCCAGCCTAGGTCCTGAGCATTATTGTTGGAGGCATAACTGGGTGAAGTATCTTGTTCAGGTATAATGCCCCAGGATTCCAAGAGAGCTAAGCCTTTAGCCATTGAATCCATTGTGTAGTCTTTACCTTCTCTCGTGACAATTAGCTTTGTAGGAAAACCCCATTTGTAGCTCAGCTTGTTGTTTCTGAGCACTTTCGTAATGGTGTTTAAATTCCTGCGCTTCTGGAGGGTATACTGAGATAGGTCAGCAAATATTTGCAAGTCAGAATACGGTGGAGGAATATGTTCCTTCTGACGGTAAACTTGCATCAGTTTTTCCTTAGTGTGATAGAAGTTTAGTCTCAGTATCATGTCTCTGGGTATACTAGCTGGTAGATGTGTAGGCTTGGGGAGGCGGTGGATCCTATCCACCGTAAAATCCAGGGCGGTCAGTTCTGGAAGGACTGTGGTAAACAGTTGATTGGCGTAGTCCCTGAGGTCATGTTGCAGGACCGATTCCGGTACCCCACAAATTTTAACGTTGTTCCTCCTGGCCCTATCTTCCATATCCGCCATTTTAGCTTTAATGCTTTCAATGTCATTTTCATTATCTTCGTTTGCATCCACTAGAGCATTGATAGTGGAGGCAAACTGTTCCATCTTATTTTCTACATGTGTCACTCTTTCTGTTACTGCATGTAAGTCCTTGCTGAGAGAGTGCATGCAAGATACCATATCTGAATGTAGGGAGCTTCTTAGGGACACTAGCATTTCCTTAAGTACAGTATCTATAACCGGCTGGTTGTTAGTGGGGAAGTGGTCTATGGAATCTGGTAGTTCCCTGGTATCATCCCCCGAGTCATGTGCAGAGCTCACCTCAGTGTCTCCTTCTGCAGCCTCCATCTTTACCCTTGCTTTTTCTGGGCTTCCTGATGTTGGTGTGGCCGGTGGCGACAGTGAATTCCTTTGTGGGTTTCTCCGCTTGTGTGCTTTGCTCTCCTGTGCCAGGGTCTGTGTATGCCTCGCTGCCTGTGAGGCAGACGCTCCGGCACCATTTTGCTAAGTCCCCGGCAGGAAGAACTTTGTCAGCCTTTGTGGACAGGTCTCCACTGTTTTTTGCCTGGTCATCCTCGATTCATGATCCGGAGGGTCTAGAGAGCTAGAACGCTGTGGTACCGAGTCTGGATGGGGATTAATGGCAGGGATTTTGGCCGTTTTTGTCCCGCTGTGGACAGAGCTCTGCTAGATTGCGGCCATCTTGGACACCGGCAAACTCCGCCCCCGATAAATACCTTTTTTAATGCATGTATTATTCTGCTTACTTTTCTAAGTCTGTGGTCTACAAGTACCCCCCCCCCCCCAAATATTTTTCCACACAGATTCCCCCAGTGTGGCAACTTTTAATCAGTACTTTGCATGCAAATTGTTAGACCCAAATTGCTTATATTTTTAAATATTGTGCTTTATTTGCCATTCTGTATTTTCAAGATCCTCCTGTAACGTTACTATATCCTGCGCTGAGGTTATTCCCTTGCACAATTTGGTATCATCTGCAAATACCAAAATAAGACTCCTGATTCTAAGATAGAACCCAGCGGCATACCACTCACCACCTTAGAGTACTCTTTACATACATTCCTAAAGTTAACTTTTTATCCATGAGCATAAAATCGCTTCCACACCTATATATATATCAGTTTGTAAATAAAACATTTGTGAGGCACCGTGTCAAATGTCTTTGCAAAATCAAGATAAATGACATCTACTATCTGACCCTTACATTAAAATATTCTTAAGCTAACTACTTTATGCAGCTTGTGAAACAGATGGCTACAGGTTGCCTGATTCCTGATTCTTTACAGCACCATGGCGTCTACCTCCTCTACCCCCACAAGCCCAGGAAAACCATTGGTGTTTGTAGTAACAGTGTCTACCACATATCAATAAGATGGAAATGTTTACCACCTTCTGCACCCTACTAAGACTCCCAACCAAACCTGTTGCATGGTAAAAAAAAAAAATGATGTAATGAACTGCTTGGTGTGTGAACTGGACCAGTAATCTGAGCTGTTTAGATTTGCACTAAAAACTTGACTACATGCTTGACTTATTCATTTCCTATGGAAAAAAGTTTACAATATAGAACGTGGCATGGTCACCTCCAAATAAACTAAATTGTCAGCACAAAACAGATTAGCCTTTTGAAATTAATCAGTCTTGGATAAGTGATTTTTAGTTATTTCTCCTGGATACATTTTTTCTATTTATGTCAGACAACCGTCTGTCATGCCTTCTGTGGCTGCTGGTACTGCATGGTAAAAAAAGATGTCCCATTACAAAAAACTAAAAAAAAAACACATTAGCTCCACTTTTCATGCCTAAAACATACTGCTGTAGCTATCAACTTTTTAGAAAAATATATATTTTTTTCAAAATAATAAAATAATATTCAATTTAAAGCACCTCCAAAAATGAATTTGTCCCACTAACCTTAGCAAAACTCACCCCCCCCCTATATTTTCACCCAGATACCGTATATACTCGAGTATAGACCGTCCCGAGTATAAGCCGAGGCCCCTAATTCACCACAAAAAAATGGGAAAAACGTATTGACCCGTGTATAAGCCAAGGGGCAAAAATGCAGCAGCTACTGTAAGTGGAAAAAAGGTCAGCAATGCCCATCTGCAGCTGCATGTCCCCTGTACAGACCCCCGTGTCCCCATTGCACCCCGTGTCCCCATTGCAGCCTACCTGTGCCGATCTGTGCCGATCCGCCGATCCGCCCATCTGCCCATTTGCCCATCTGCCCATCTGTAGGTCCTGTGTGGCTTCCAACTTTGCAGGCGATGCAGTCCCGCTCTGTGCCCCCACAGCGTGTACGGCGCCATTCAAATATTACAAAAACTGCGCCTCCTCCTCCTCCTCGTCCATGAGATGAGAATGACAGGACGTCCGTGATAGGCGGAACACTGCACTGACTTACTGCTGGGAAAATTGGTGTTCCTCCTATCATGGACGAGGAGGAGGAGGAGGCGCGGCTTTTGAAAACTGCCGTCTGTCTGCATGACACGCTGTTCATGTAGGCAGACGGCGGTGACTCGAATATAAGCCGAGGGGGGGACGGCTTATATTCGAGTATATATGGTAATTCTCTAGTTATGTATTCTAGACAATGTACGAATAGCATTTATGAATCAAAGAGAAAGCATATTTTTGATTTTTATCAAAAATTATAAAAACACACAGTGGAAGAATTTCTACAGTGGGGCATTTTATTATGATAAATAGATCAAAGGTTAATTACCGTAAAATGGAGTACTGTAAAGTCATCCACCTTCAATACATATCTTGTTGTGCGTGCTGTTTGTCCTTTCAGTGTAAACATCCTCCCAATGGAAATGATCTACACAGGCGAAGAGATAAATAAAGAATCAGAAACATATAAAACATTGCTACACTGAAATAAAGCAACTGATACACAGTGCACTGGACACAAAATTACTTTATCTTATAATAGAAAGACATTTTTTCCACTACAATTTCACCAAGGAGACAGGTATGTCATTAAAAAAAAAAATTATTCATATAAAGACTAATTGCAATTTTACCATTTGGCGTGCTAAAAATGAATACTGTATATATATATATATATATATATATATATATATATATATATATATGTATGTGGAATATGGATATAAGGGTTTTATATTTTATGGATACATTTCTAATTTCTAACAAAATTAGGGACAGTTGGCAGATAAAACTACAGAATTTTTGCATTTCTTTCATCTTTTCTGAAGAGAATCCTCACAGCTTTGACTGTGTGAATGAATGTGTGTCCTGAGTTACACTCCAGTGTGAGAAATGCGCATAAAGGCTTTGCTGGTTTAACCCTTGGTTTGCCACCTTCTTACAAGCTTCATGTCATACAATCATGGCTAAATTGCACCAGCCAGCTTGACAATGCTTATCAAAAAAGCCTCACCACCACATGCAGAACAAGCAATAATGCGTTGTCCTTAAAATATCACCCCACCCCCCTCCCACTTCTCAAATATTACACCTTTTTTCTTAGAAAAGCATAAACAAGGTGTACAGTGTATCTGTTAATCAGGCCATTGGCAATGCCCCAGATTCAACTTTGTACGGTATATCCTCATTTTTTTGCAAAGAAATATTGTAATGAGACAGCTAGGTTAGTGGAACATAAAACGCTATTTAATAGCATTATAAAATAATATCCTAAGGCTCAATTACAATCAGTGTGATTAACATTTGTATTTTCCTTTGTCTCCCCCTAGTGGTATACTTATTCTATTGTACTTTATTGCTTCTCCATACATAGATAAATGCATATGCATTTTTTTTTCAGTAAAGCCTAAAAATCTATATGAACCAATTAGATTTCGGTTTACTGTATACAGATCAGTTAGGAGATGATGCTGTGAATGACTGACTAGAGAATTAACATTTCATTATTTATTTTTTTTGCAATATTGAATAAACCTGTTATGGTGTCCCTGTTGCTAAATCTTGGCTGTATTTTGCAACGCTGTCTCATATATGAAAACAAAAGCAAAGTGTAGCAATTAGGGATGAGACCTGGATTAGCCTGAATTTAAACCTGCAGAAAATGTCTTTGAACTGTTGGATTTCTGGCAAATTCGCAGTAGGCATTTTGGTGCTGACTCATTACGCTCTGACTGTGCAGCCTTTGACTATGGTAACCAGTAAGTGAACGAGCTGATTAACTCAGCCCCTCAAAATAAATAGGAGGCCTAAGAGCAGTCATAGTTTCAGCATGTTGGGGCTGCTTTAGTGACAGCTGACTGACAACATAGGGAGAGATTTGTTACGTGGGGTATTACCTCTTATGTAACTGTGAACATTTTCACATATCTTAACTTAAAGCCTAACATGTTTTATTTTAATGCATTCCCTGCATTAAGGTAAAAACATTTTGGTAACAGTATCGCCCCCCCCCCATACTTACCTCACTTGATCCAGTGCTGTACCCATCTGTAGTGGCTCTCCCCCCACTCTCCCTTTGGCTTGCACTGCTGTCAGTCAAATCCTGTGATGAGGGAGCTGGTGTCTATGGACCCAGATAGCATGGCTTGGAAGTGGGTCGGCAGGTGGTACCCCATAGGAAGCAGCCTCCTATGGGGTACCGCCGAGAAGAGGAGGAGCCAGGACTGCCAGCCGGGGACCTGAGAAGAGGGAGTTCAGCTTCACTCTGTGCAGAACCATTGCACAGAGCAGGTAAGTATGACATGTTTGTTATAAAAAAAAATAAAAAAAAATAATACTTTACAATCACTTTACCCTCCTGAGTACCCAGGACTTTTTTACCCTAAACCCCCTTGAGTCCCAGAGCAATACTTTACTTTTAGCAATGTCTCTGTTCTACACATAATATATTTTAAAGCGGTTCTGCACACATTTCATTTAGTAAATCTCTTTGCCCTCCAAATCAGGCAAAGAGTACTAAATGAAATGTGTTTTTATTTTTTTCACTTACCTTGATAATCGCCGACTTGCTGTCCTCTGTGTCTGTGGCAGTGGGCGGGGTCTGTGCGGGGATCCTCGTCATGCCGCACTGTCTCCTGGGATCTGGTGTCATTGATCCCAGGAGTCTGTGCGGGCATCTTCCGAAATCTCGCGAGATGTCGGCCACATCTTCCGAAATCTCGCGAGATGTCGGCCACATCTTCCGAAATCTTGCGAGATGTTGGCAGATGTGCCGACATCTCGCGAGATTTCAGAGAACGTGAGCTGCACTTCGCCGTTACTGCGCACGCTCGAGATCGGCGCAGTAACGGCGGTGCATGCTGGGCCATCTGGAGTGCCTGTGTGGGTTCAAATGCCCACAGGCAAGATGGCCCCCAGCATTAAAAAATGTCCAGAAACAATAAATCTATTTGAAAGAAGCTGCTGCCGATTTACAGCCAAGGACACGTGAGTACCTAAACTGCATTGTATAAGCCATTGCATTGCAATAAAAAAAAAAAAAACATAAAGACAGTGCAGAACCGCTTTAAGTTTTGTAGTTTACCCATTATACATTTTTTTCTTCAGGACAGATAGGGCTTTAATTTGGTAGCAAATGTAGATACATATTTTTTTTGCTTGGTTTTAGTTGGGAATAAATAGTAAAACATTAGAAAGAAAATGCACGTTCCTGTAATTTTTCCCAGCATAACATTACATAATTTGAGTACTTCTATATATTTACGAAAAGATATAACCATAATAAGTGTAAATTTTATGTAACATAACAGAATGGTGAAGCTCAAAGTGAATGTATCTGTTTTATTTTAGGAGAGCTTTATTCCCCTTTTAAAGCTACATGCAAGGGGAAAACAATGATTTGTGTAAGTTTTTAGTGTAACATTATGATAAGATTAAAGCAGGACTTTACCCATAACTGTTTGATAACAATTAATGTTCAAAAGAACATGAATTCCACATTAATAATTATGCTACCAAATTAGTGTGTACTATAAATGGACTCTAGCATTGCTCCGGTTTCTTCTTGCTGGAGGCCGCCATTTTGTTGAAGCCCAGAGCAGTCTGTTCTGAAATTAGAACATGTACATTTCCAGCCTTGATTGTACGTCTTGGCTCAATTAGAAATTTAAGGATGACAGAAGCTTTACAGTGCTGAAGTTCATGAGAGAGAATGAGATATTGAGGAGATAAGATAAGACAATATACTTGTAAGTGTTTTATGTCTTCCTGACAGCAGAGTTTGTCCTGTCACCTCTCCTGCTTTTATTTCCCCCCTTCCTAATCTGTGTTCCAACCACAAAGTCTGTGTCATTCCCAGTGAATGAATGAATGAATGATTTGTATAGCGCTGCAAATGCGAACTGAATTGCCTCAAGGCACTTGGTCTGGTCGGTCTGCCTGTTCTGAAGGCCCAATGGTTTTCTTCCATGCGGATGTTGGTGGGTAGAGCGTTCCATAGCCGAGGTCAGTGGTGGCTGGTGCTTTTTTTTGGGGGGGGTGGCAAGCACCCCCCCCCCCTCCCTGGGCTGCTGGTGGAGCAGCACTACCCCCCCCCCCCCGCGGCACTAACACACTTCCCACCACCACCCCCTGTCCTTACCTTGGATGCAGGCAGTGAGAGCATCGTGGGCTTGGGAAAAGCTGCTCCGGTGTCCTCTCCTGAAGCAGCTTCTGCGGTATCTCCTCTCTCCTCCTTCCGGTGCTAGGCATCCAATAGGATCGCCAGACTATTTGGCCAATCGGGAAGCAGATTTCATACCTGCTTCCCGATTGGCCAGGAGTAGGATTAGTGTTGCAACACACCTGGGTGGGCTCCAGACGCAATGCTCTGTGCCCCGAGTCCACCCTATTTTGAAGCCTATTAGAGCCTATGGCTCTAATCAGTGCTTAAAAATCAAAAAACCTGGTCGCTGTAATTCATATGCCTGGTGACCCGAAAGGGGCCAGACACATGAATAGCTATGCAATGATTATGCATATAGGGGGTGGCAAGGATGGGGGGGGGGTGGCTGGTCATTTCTGTTGTTTTCTCCCCCCCTTTAGCAACAGTAAATCCTAAAGCTGTCAGCTCTGAGAATGTGCACAGCAGAGTGAGACAGGGCCTTACTGCATTTTAAACAGTATATGTATTTATTTTTAATGTTTTATGTAGCTATAACTGCAAAGGGGGCCAGCATGAACTGATCCATCGGGTTCTCATTTTCTGATTGAAGATACATTTTATGTTGTGTTGATGAGGGCACAAATTTTAATTAGCATTTTTTCACAGGTTTATAATTGCTAAATATTTAAATAAAATGTTTTCACTTACATGAGTAAGCGGTGCAGTGAATGAAAATGTCACCTAGATCATCATTGCTGAGACCTGAAGATTACATTTGGGAGGAGCCATATATATATATATATATATATATATATATATATATATATATATATATATGCATATACTATATGTGTACACTGTATATATACACTGTACGTTTATTTTTTACAGTTTTTTACTATTTTTTTCATGGGGGTCTGTAGCTGGTCAGTGTAGACTAGATTCAGACCCCCCACCCCCCCCCCGCCCCTCATGCAAATTTTTGAAAGATAGCTGCATGTGTCTCCACATTTAAGTCTGCTGTCACTGCTGTTAAACTTTGATACCACTGTCCAATATTTACCCACATATACCTAAAAGCTGTATCTAGAATATTTGCTAAAGAATTGGGTATATAGTAAAGGAGGCTAGTTGTGGGGAATGTTTAGTTGTGTGAAGTATTATTTTCTGCACTGTTATTACATATTTTGTTTACTTTACAAATTAAACAGTGTGGTGCCTAAGATCCTCAAGAGAAAAAACTTTTCATTGCCTCCTGCTACTCAGCTATTCTTCAGCACGCTATGTAAAACATAATTTCTCTTTATACTGCTTATTATCTTGTAAAATTCTTCCGCTAAGGCTACATTCAAAGGGGATTCTCAGAAAAAAATGTCAACACCAGCCAAGCACCTGCCAACCATTGGGTTTGAAGTGGAGTCAGATAGTTTGGTACCCACTTCTGAATGTGACTCTCAGGTAGTATTTCAGGCCCTGCCTTTACCAATATTATGTGAAATGTTCTGGCTGTATTATCCAATTGATTTAAATTGTTTTGGCCCACTAGGAGAGCATTATTAGCTATAATGGAGTCTAAAATACATGGGTGTTGTATGCCAAAACCTAGGTGCTGCCTCTCAAAAAAAGAGTCACTGGGTTACTCACTTGTACTGCATATAATTCAACAATAGAGCTGCTCATATGACTTCCATTGTCTTACCAGGTTATAATAAAAAGTTGCCAATTAATTACCAATACGGTTGAAAAAAAGAGGAAGAAGATCCAAAGGCAATAAATCTAATTTCAGTTTTACTTTTCTGCTGCAGGTTTAAAAATTAAAGGGAAACTATGACTGATTGCAGGGGCATCATCTCAACATTTTCAATTGTGATGGAATATATCTACTATATTGCTGACAACAATCAATCCGGATGAAAATTTACTTTGACTTTTGTCCGATGAACTTCTGTACACATGATCGTAAAGTCCGACAACAAACATTTGTTGGCGGAAAATTTGAGAACCTGCTAGCCAACATTTGTTGGCGGAAAGTCAGACAACAAATGTCCGATGGAGCATACACACGGTCGGACTTTCCACCAACAAGCTCACATCCAACATTTGTTGTCGGAAAATCCGATTGTGTATACGGGTAATTAGACCATCCGTCAGCGCCAGTGTGCTTACGTGCAACTATGAACCTCTCTTAGTTCTCCAAGAGCTTTCTCTTGCAGCTCCCTGATGCTCTGACCCATGCCCTGGCCTCTGGGTAGATGACCTACTGCCTTCTTGGTGGAGCCCTGAACTACTGCCAGGCCCTTCATTATAAGAGCTGCACACACACAGCCTGATAGTCTCTGTTAAGACCTGGACATAGGGTGAGAGGCTTCATCCCTCCCAAGTCTCTTTGAGGCCTTTGGACTGCAGAACCCAATCTCGGATTTACAAAACCCAGTGAAAACTGAAAAATTATTATTATTTTCATAAAAGCATTTAATTTTCATAAGAGCCCATCAGTCTGCCTCCTTGAGACACCTGCTTGCCATTTACCACCTTTTTACACTGTGGTAGGACCTAGCGCTGTCACAATACATATAAAGCTTTTTTCTGAATATGACCCAAAATATTTCAGCATTTATATAACAATGTGTTGTTCATTCTGCTCATATAAACACACATATCTACATGAAGTGTACATACCTAGCGCTGCCACGTATTCTACAGGCACATTATAGACCAGGACATTTCATATCCAGAATCTCATTAATCACTGTAATATTATCATACATTCCTGATAAATGTAAATTTATGTATGATCGTTCACCAAATTTGATCGCAGGCTAGCGCAGTACAAGAATCTCTGGAAAACTAAGACAAGCTTTGAGTGTGACTGCCAACACTCTACATGGAAACAGTTATATTCTCCACATGTACTAAAATAAATAGCTTGACCCTAGGACAAATATCTAGCAATCCTATGAATGTTACCAAAAGTCAGTTTTTTGTGGCATGCTAGTCTCATGTGGAAAGTGAAGAGGTTACTCCCAATACAAAAATGCTCAGACGACAGAATATAACGTCAGAAGTGACGTAATGTGTTGAATAGTTTTGTATGTGTTCTTTTGTTTATGAGCAAGCGTAGTCTTGCTCTTACAATGTTTTTTGTACGAAAACCCTACTAATGAAATGAAAATCTGACGTTGGGTTCACATCCAGCAGCAGATGTCAGCAGTGACATGTCCGCTGACATCTGATCCGATCCTGTACCCGAAATCCAGACGGATCGAAACCCTAATTTCGATCCGTCTGGAGAAATGGATGGAATAGGATCGGAAGAAAACGAATAGATGGTCCGTTTTCATCCTATCTCCATAGAGGACAACAGGGCTTTGACAGGTCCATCTCTGCACAGTGAGCGGAGACGGATCTGTCATCCGTCTGCTCAGTGGGAATCAGCGGAGCGATCCATGCTGAGCAAAGCGGAGTCAGTACACAGACAAGCCCGCCTGAAATGGGCCTTAAATGACTCCGATCATAAAACAAATTTTATTATTACACAAAGATAACCAGAGTAAATACAAAATGCAGGTTTTAAATGATGGTTTCATTTATTAAGGCAAAAAGCTGTCCAAACCTGCCTGGCTTTATGTGAAAAAGCAATTGCCCCCTAAACCTAATAACTGGTTGTGCCACTCTTGGCAGCAACAACTGCAATCAAGCATTTGCAATAACTGGCAATAAGTCTTTCACATTGCTGTGGAGCCATTTTGGCCCACTCTTCTTTGCATAATTGTTTTAATTCAGCCACATTGGAGGGTTTTCCAGAATGGCCTGCCTGTGTAAGGTCATGATACAGCAACTCAATTGGATTTAAGTCTTAGCTTTGACTAGGCCACTCCAAACCCTAAATTTTGCTTTTTTTGAACCATTTGGAGGTGGACATGCTGTTTTGTTTTGGATCATTGTCCTGCTGCATAACCCAAAGTTTTTTTCCCTTATTAATGAAATAATAATTTAAAAACTGCACCTGGGATTTACTCGTGTTATCTTTGTGTAATATTAAAGTTTGTTTGATGATCTGAATCATTTAAGTGTGAGAAATATGCAAAAAAATTAAAATCTGGACGGGGACAAATACTTTTTCACAGCATTGTACGTACTACTAAAGAAGGATCTCTCTAGCTGCTTTTGCCCCTTTTTTTCCCTTGTCTCTGCTCATCTGGAGCACTATTAATTTATCAATAAAATCCTGACAACTGTTCTAATCCATTTCCACTCTATACAAAACTGAAAGAAAAAAAATTGCCTTAAATTACACTAATTTTTGCCTGTAGCAAAACTGGAAGTGCATGTGCAGAGTAACTGCAAAGGAGGGAAACAAGCATTGTCACCCAATATAAGAAAGTGCCTGAACAAGGACCTAAAAAGCAGGAATACTGGGTATTATTTTATTAAAAGATATGTTACCATGTTAGCAATTATATTAGATTGATGTAATTGTGGGAGATCAGCTTTAACTCTTCTCTTACTACATGAACTGTTTACTACTTAAATATTGTTCAGCTTTTCTGCAGTATTTATTACAGGCCAGTGAGCCAATTCAGTATCCTACCGTCTTCACTACTCTAACTCCGGACCTCTTTCACTGCTCCCCCAACCCTGGGTGTATCTGTATGATGGGTAACAACATCTCACTGAATTAAATTTATAAACGATGGTGAATTCAGGACCAGAGGAGAGCTAATCAAATTGGATTAGTTAGTTTCAGACTTCAGTGCTTTTTGTTTGGTCTAGATTATCAGAATCTTTATTAGATAAGCTTGAATTGGCAACATTTGTAGGTGCTGCAAGCTTCTACGTGATATCCATCTGTAACAAACGTTCTGCTCCCTGCAGCTCAAGAGAGAAAATGCCAAGCTCAGCTCATACAACCTCAAGATAATTGTCTTTCAACACAATACTCCTTAGTATCAGCTCTAAATAAACAGGTCATTGTAATAATTCTGGGTAAAATATATATACATGTCATTAAAAACCACAAGTTTTAGCTGCAATCGTTAGTAAGAAAAAAGGGACATACTTGGCTAGGATCATTACAGAAGTTACCTTAGAGATATGCATCTCAATAAATGATTTGAACATTTAAATAACTGTTAAAGCTTCAGATTTTTTCTCACTTATAAATGACTTACTGCTGTAACACAACATAGTCTGCAAGATAAATAAACTCATACCATCTGTGATGCAGCTTAATGATGCTGTACGCAAAGTTTGACAATGTATAAATGTAAGCCGAGTACTTAAAATAGACATATAAATAGCAAAAACTGTATTTTTAACGGTCAATAAATAAATATAGCCTGTCTACCCATTTATTGTTAAGCCCTCTAAGGTAATGTCACAAATGTCTGCATGCAATAAAGTGTTCCTCAATAAAGACCTTCTGAATGAGGTATATAGAAACATCCATCATAGAGATAAGGTTTAATTATGATCTAGTGGCCACAAAGTTGGGGAAAAAGTGTCCGATATAGGGCCCCATGACATAATTATTGAACCCCAATATTCTCAGTTTTCATTTTAGTGCAGTGGTTCTCAACTCCTGTCCTCGGGACCCAGTAACAGGCCAGGTTTGCAAGATAACTGAAATACATCACAGGTGATATAATTTACTGCTCAGTGATTGCAGTATTCTAGTCTGCATTTCCCCAAGCTAATACTTAAAATCCGGCCTGTTAGTGGGTCCTGAGGACCAGAGTTGAGAACCACTGTTTTAGAGAATTAGGTAAAATAAGGTCACCAGATTTTCAAAATGTAATTTGGGAACACCATAGAGAGCACACAAAATTTTAACCACTTAAGCACTGGAAGATTTGCCTCCTTAATGACCAGGCCATTTTTTGCGAACTGCGTTGATTTAACTGACAATTACGCGGTGATGCGATGCTGTACCCAAACACATTTTACGTTCTTCTTTCCCCACAAATAGAGCTTTCTTTTGGTGGTATTTGATCACCTCTGCATTTTTTTTTTTGCGCTATAAACAAAAAAAGTGCGACAATTTTGAAAAAAAAAAAACAATATTTTTTTTACTTTTTGCTATAATAAATATCCCAAAATTAAAATATATATATATATATATATATATATATATAGTCTGCATATTGGCTACAGAGTCCAGCAGCGCCATATTTGGGTGGCCACAGAGTTTGCCAGTGTGGATCAGATGTAGACATCGTTAGAAAATCGTTATGTTACTAATTTAGTTCCATTGATTCATTTTGGAATTTGTTTAGTTTCCTATCATTTACCATAAATACTTGAGTATAGGCCGACCCGAATATAAGCCGAGGCACCTAATTTTACCATAAAAAACTGGGAAAACGTATTCACTCAAGTATAAGCCTAGGGTGGGAAAATGCAGCAGCTACTGGGTAAACAATGACCATCTGCAGCCTCACTGTGCCAATCTGCAGTCTCACTCTACCCACCTGCAGCCTCACTCTGCCTATTTGCAGCCTCACTCTGCACATCTGCAGCTGTACCTTTGATTAATAAAACAGCGAGTGTCTCCCGCTGTGTTATGCAGTCTGTTCGGCGGCCATCCATTGTAACAAAGCCCCACCTCCTCCTCGCCCATGATAGATGGAACACTGATACAGTTTCTCAGCATTGTATCAGTGTTCCTCTATCATGGATGAGGAGGAGGCAGGGTTTTGTTACAATGGACGGCCGCACAGACTGCATGACAATGCAGGAGACACCCGCTGTTTTAGTAATAAAAGTTACGGCTGCTGTCGAGTATAAGCCGAGGGAGGGGGGGGGGGGGGGGGGGGGGGGGGGGGGGAGGGGCCGGGGGGGGGGGTTCAGCATAAAAAAAGGTCTGAAAGACTCGGCTTATACTCAAGTATATATGGTAATTATGTTCATTCATTTCTAAGAAAAATCTAACAACCGATGACTCATCAGCTATCAGCAGGCTTGCCGGGCCACTCCGTCACCTGACCCCGCCCCCCTCTGATGTAACGGAAACCTGCATTACATCAGAGGGGGGCGGGGTCACCGTATGTCACTGGGGAAACCCAGGCTTTCCCAGTGATGTACGGGTGACCCCCGCCCCCTCTGATGCAACGCAGGTTTCCGTTACATCAGAGGGGGGTGGGGTCAGGTGACGGAGTGGCCCGGTCCTCCTCTGCAGACGGGATTCCAGCAGTGTCTCTGTGGAGACAGGATGCGCTGCGATGGACGTCAGAGAAGAGATCAGCCACCGCTGGACCCCGGAGCAGACACCACCCGTCGCTGGATAGCAAGAGTGGATTAACACCCTTGGAATCTTTTTTTTATTTTTAATAAAGGACTTTTCCCAACGGTGTCAATGTATTTTTTAACTATTTTTTACGCTTTCTTTGTGAAATGGTAGGGGTACTTTTGTATCCCCTTACCATTTCAAACAGGGGGGACGGGATCTGGGGGTCCCCTTGTTAAAGGGGGCTTCCAGATTCTAATAAGCCCCCGCCCGCAGACCCCCACAACCACCAGCCAGGGTTGTGGCGAAGAGACCCTTCTCCTCATCAACATGGGGACATGAGACTTTGAGGGGTCACAGACCCCCAAAGCATCCTCCCAATGTTGAGGGCATGTGGCCTGGTACGGTCAAGAAGGGGGCGCTCTCTTGTCCCCCCTCTTTTCCTGCGGCCTGCCAGGTTGCGTGCTCGGATAAGGGTCTGGTATGGATTTTGAGGGGGACCCCCACGCCATTTTTTTTTTTTAATTTGGCGTGGAGTTCCCCTTAAAATCCATGCCAGACCTGAAGGATCTGGTATGGATATTTAGGCGGAACCCCACGTCATTTTTTTTAATTTGACCCGGGGTTCCCCTTAATATCCATACCAGACCTGAAGGGCCTGGTAATTAAATTTCGGGGGAACCCCACGCTTTTTTTTTTTTTTATCAATGACTTTCAATGACTGTTCTCTGTATTACGGGAGCTGGCAATTCATTATAAATATTTTCATTTTAAATAGCTTTTTTTCCTGCAAAAATGACACTTTGTGCAGGGACAGTTCTAAGCACGGGAAACATGCGCCCCTTTACATGCATACTATACACACCCCCCAGGTACGACATTTAAAGGAATATTACACTTTTATTATTTCACTTTAAGCATTATTAACCACTTCCCACCCGGCCAATGTACATATACGGCCGGGTGGGAGCCGTCTACTTCTGAATGGACGTTCCGGAACGTCCTTCAGAAGTAGAGGGATCGCGCGCGCTCGTGCCCGCGCAGCGGCGCGATCCCGATGCGGCCGTGTCACCTGGACACGGCGCATCTCGGATCGGCAGGAGGGCTCGGTGATTGGCCCTCCTGATCACATGACGGCCGTGACGAATCACAGCCGTCATGTGATGTAAACAAACAGCCGGTTGCTAGGCAATCGGCGCTCCTCTCCTCACACGGAAGTCGTCGGTGAGGAGAGGAGAGCGGATCGCTGCAGCCGGCTGGTGATCAGTGAGTATTAGCTGTTTTTTTTACAGCTTTTTATTCACTGATCACCAGTGTAGTGTCCCCATAGTAAAACACACATGTCCCCACAGTAAAACACACATGTCCCCACAGTAAAACACACATGTCCCCAAAACACACATGTCCCCAAAACACACATGTCCCCAAATAATAAAAACACATGTCCCTCACATATGTCCCAGTAAAATAACATGTGCCAATGATTATCTGCACACATATGTCCGTGATCACCTGCACACCCCTTTTACATGATCATTTGCGTACATATGTCCGTGATCACGCGAACCAATTATTATACACTTAACGGAATTTTTTTTACAAAAAACATGTAGCAGAATACATTTTGGCCTAAATTTATGACAAAATTTGATTTTATTGGATTTCTTTTAAAAAAGAAAGGAGAAAATATTGTTTTTTTTCAAAATTTCCGCTATGTTTTCGCTTATATCGCAAAAAAAAAAAAAAAGGAGTCGCGAATAAATACCACCAAACGAAAGCTCTATTTGTGCGAACAAAATGATAAAAAATTCATTTGGTTACAGCATTGCGTGACCGCGCAATTGTCACTGAAAGTGCGAGAGCGCTGGAAACTGAAAATTGGTCTGGGCAGGAAGGGTGTTTAAGTGTACAGTAAGCAAGTGGTTAAAATCACTGCTCCTGAAAAAACGTCCGTTTTTAAAACTTTTTTTGCATTGTTACATGTCCCCTGGGGCAGGGCTCAGGTCCCCAAATACTTTTTATGACAATAACTTGCATATAGTCTTTTAAAATTAGCACTTTAGATTTCTCCCATAGACTTTTACAGGGTGCTCGTGGCTTTTCGAATTTGCCGAGAACACCCCAAATTGTTCGCTGTTCGGTGAACAGGCGAACAGGCAATGTTCGAGTCGGACATGAGTTTGACTCGAACTCGAAGCTCATCCCTAACAAATACAATTTCCAGAGGTCTCTAGCGCACTTTCGAGTGGGTCTGTATCATTCAGATTGTCAAGATATTTATATTCATTTGATTTGTCTGAGAAGAATCCAGGGGTCCCACTGTTTGTGGAAACGAGGGATGTTTCCTTATTTGTGGGCCATAATTTGTTCGTATTTAAAGGCTTCATCAACTTTTTTGACAACTTCACTAATCTTTGGGGATAAGTTAGATTTCCAATTTCTAGTAACTGTCAGTCTAGATGCCATTCGAATATGTATCATTACTGCCTGGTCTAAGAGTTGGTGGGTATTGGTCTAAGTGTATACTTAAAATGGCCATTTCTGCACTGCATGAGTGGATGATGCCTGTGATTTTAGATATTAGGCAAAAAACTGCTCTCCAAAAGCTCCTAAGATCAGGGCATTCCCATAGCATATGTAGTAGGGTGCCCACTTTGCCATATCCTCGCCAGCATTCATTTGAGTTAGAGTTGGAAAATGTTGCAATAATGAAAGGGTGTAGTACCATCTGAGTAGTATTTTTTGTGCCATCCCAGTTTGTAGTGGATCTTGTGTAACATTGGTCATATTTAACAGCCTTTTTCCATTGTTCTACTAAGAACGATGTTGCAAGATCTTTTTCCCACTTCTGAAGAGGTGAGGACTTAGTGAACGTTTTTTTTTTTTTTCTGTTGCAGTAAATTGTAAAATAAGGAAATCACTTTTGTAGTTTTATGAATGTCATTTCAAAAGGACCATGCTTCGTGTGGTATTCTGGTTGGTATCAAAGGGTGTGCTTTTAAGAATGTAGCTATCCTCATTTAAATGTAATGATCCGATGATAAAAGTGACTGTTTCTAAAGCAGACATTGGAATAAAAATTTTTTTCCCTTGTGCAGAAGGTCTGTGATTAGTGTGATCCCTTTTTGTTCCCAGGTAGAAATAGGTAAATCTGCTATATGGGTTTGAATAGATGATAAGGGAATTGGGATATCTGTTAGGTATGTTGTAGACTGCATAGATGAGCAGAATTGTTTCCATGTGTCAATCATCAGTTGTATAATGGGGTGGTTGGATTTGAAATGTGTGTTTGAGAAGGAGTTAGCTAGTAGTGTGGAGTTTAAAGAATTTGGGGAGATCCAGTCCCTCTCAATAGAAGTCCAATGTTTCAGTGAGATTGAATGAAACCAGTATTTAGTTTGGTCTAGTAGGCTTGCTGTGAAGTAGTCCCTCAGAATAGGGAGACCCACGCCACCCGCTGTTTTGTGTTTTTAGTAAGGAGGATTGGGAGCATCTCGGTTTTTTTGTCGGCCCATACAAGTTTATGGATTTGTGTTTGCATAGTCTTAAAGAATGGTGCTGAGATTGAGATTGGGAGAGCTTGAAAGTAGTATAACATTTTCGGTAGGATAAGCATTTTGTATTTTGACAATCTTCCTGACCATGATAGGTAGAAGGGTTTTAGCCTATTTAATTCAGACACGATATGAGAGATAAGAAATTAATTTTAAATAGGTTGGAACTTGGAGTTGTCAGACTCAGTGGCGTCACTAGGGCGGTGCGGGGGGTGCGGCCCGCACCCGGGTGACACCCGCCAGAGGGGTGACACCATCCCTTAGGGGGGAAAGCCCTGGCTCCCTTATGCATTTTTTTTCAGCCGGAACACTTCCCGCGTGCACCGCAGTTGCGCTTGGCTCTGTTTCCTCCGGGTGCTCCCCTCTCACTACTGCGCTGCTGAGCCTTTCACTTTGTTTCTCCACCTAGGCGGCGCGGCTGCGTGTGTTCCCTCCAGCTGCTGCCTGGGTGTAACGTGTACCAGAGACGCTCGCCCTGGCCCAGAGCTAGTGTAGTGACGGGGGGGGGGCGGCTTGTGATAGGGGTGTCCGAGGTGAGCTGTTGCTGCCTGCCCTGGGGCCGTTTTGTGGCTGCAGTGCTCCCCTGAGTCCCCTCTCTCCTCCTCCTGTGATCACGGAGCTGGCCGGGTCCGTGTTCTGCGGCCGCGCACCGCGCTGTAACACGGTCCCGCCCCCATAGATCGGCTCGTGTGATAGTAAATAGAATCAGTGTTCCACCTATCACACGAGCCGGTCTAGGGGGGCGGGACCGTGTTACAGCGCGGTGCGCTGCCGCAGAACACAGACCCGGCCAGCTCCGAGATCACAGGAGGAGAGATGCCTGTGAGTACTCCGTACAGCCCTAACTGACTGTGTGCCTGGATAGGGGGGATCAGCAGGGGGGGTGGCATATAGAGGAAATGAGCTTTCTATATTCCTCCATGCAGCCGCGGAATGCTTGGAGGAGGGAGAGGAGGAGAATCAAGCATTCAGCGGCTGCATGGAGGAATATAGAAAGCTCATTTCCTCTATATGCCGCCCCCTGCTGATCCCCCTATCCAAATTATTTTACTGCCCCCCCCCCAGTGCTCTCCTCCCCCACCAGACTCTCCAGCCCCCCTCCAGTTCTCCTTGTGCTCCCCCCAGTGCTGTCCAGCCCCCCGTGCTCCCCACCCCCACAGTGATCTACAGCCCCCCCGTGCTCCCCACCCCCACAGTGCTGTCCAGCCCCCCCCCCCCATGCTCCCCACCCCCACAGTGCTCTCCAGCCCCCCCCCCCTGTGCTCCCAACCCCCACAGTGCTGTCCAGCCCCCCGTGCTCCCCACCCCTGTTCTTTCTGCCCCCGGTGCTCTCCAGCTCGCCCCCCGTGCTCCCCACCCCCTACAGTGCTCTCCAGCTCCCCCATGCTCCCCACCCCCACAGTGCTGTCCAGCCCCCCGTGCTCCCCACCCCTGTTCTTTCTGCCCCCGGTGCTCGCCAGCTCTCCCCATCAGTCTCCAGCCCCCACCCCAGTGCTCTCCACCCCCCACAGTGCTCTTCAGCCCCCCATGCTCCCCTGTGCTCCCCACCCCTGTTCTTTCTGCCCCTCCGTGCTCCCCACCCGTTCTTTCTGCCCCCGGTGCTCTCCAGCTCTCCCCATCAGTTTCCAGCTCCCATCCCAGTGCTTCCCATCCCCCACAGTGCTGTTCAGCCCCCCCGTGCTCCCCACCCCTGTTCTTTCTGCCCCCTGGTGCTCTCCAGCTCTCCCCATCAGTCTCCAGCCCCCCCCCAGTGCTCTCCACCCCCCCCCACCGTGTGTGTGTGTATATATATATATATATATAGCCGTATGTGATTTCATATCTGTCTTTGCTGTATACAATACACTCAAATGTGCTTTAAAATGTATGGTTTTCCCTTTCATGAACCAGAAAATAATGCCGTTATGCTGTTGCGCTGGTATAATAACGCTGTGGGGCGGCTTGTGATGGGGGTGTCCGAGGTGAGCTGTTGCTGCCTGCCCTGGGGCCGTTTTGTGGCTGCAGTGCTCCCCTGAGTCCCCTCTCTCCTCCTCCTGTGATCACGGAGCTGGCCGGGTCCGTGTTCTGCGGCCGCGCACCGCGCTGTAACACGGTCCCGCCCCCATAGATCGGCTCGTGTGATAGTAAATAGAATCAGTGTTCCACCTATCACACGAGCCGGTCTAGGGGGGCGGGACCGTGTTACAGCGCGGTGCGCGGCCGCAGAACACAGACCCGGCCAGCTCCGAGATCACAGGAGGAGAGATGCCTGTGAGTACTCCGTACAGCCCTAACTGACTGTGTGCCTGGATAGGGGGGATCAGCCGGGGGGGTGGCATATAGAGGAAATGAGCTTTCTATATTCCTCCATGCAGCCGCTGAATGCTTGGAGGAGGGAGAGGAGGAGAATCAAGCATTCAGCGGCTGCATGGAGGAATATAGAAAGCTCATTTCCTCTATATGCCGCCCCCTGCTGATCCCCCTATCCAAATTATTTTACTGCCCCCCCCCCCAGTGCTCTCCTCCCCCACCAGACTCTCCAGCCCCCCTCCAGTTCTCCTTGTGCTCCCCCCAGTGCTGTCCAGCCCCCCCGTGCTCCCCACCCCCACAGTGCTCTCCAGCCCCCCCGTGCTCCCCACCCCCACAGTGCTGTCCAGCCCCCCCCCATGCTCCCCACCCCCACAGTGCTCTGCCCCCCCCCCCAGCCTCCCCCCCCCCGTGCTCCCAACCCCCACAGTGCTGTCCAGCCCCCCGTGCTCCCCACCCCTGTGCTTTCTGCCCCCGGTGCTCTCCAGCCCGCCCCCCCGTGCTCCCCACCCCCTACAGTGCTCTCCAGCCCCTCATGATCCCCACCCCCACAGTGCTGTCCAGCCCCCCGTGCTCCCCACCCCTGTTTTTTCTGCCCCCGGTGCTCGCCAGCTCTCCCCATCAGTCTCCAGCCCCCACCCCAGTGCTCTTCACCCCCCACAGTGCTCTTCAGCCCCCCATGCTCCCCCGTGCTCCCCACCCCTGTTCTTTCTGCCCCCCCCCCGTGCTCCCCACCCGTTCTTTCGGCCCCGGTGCTCTCCAGCTCTCCCCATCAGTCTCCAGCTCCCATCCCAGTGCTTCCCATCCCCCACAGTGCTGTTCAGCCCCCCCGTGCTCCCCACCCCTGTTCTTTCTGCCCCTGGTGCTCTCCAGCTCTCCCCATCAGTCTCCAGCCCCCACCCCAGTGCTCTACACCCCTCACAGTGCTCTTCACCCCCCCCCCATGCTCCCCACCCCTGTTCTTTCTGCCCCGGTGCTCTCCAGCTCTCCCCATCAGTCTCCAGCCCCCACCCCAGTGCTCTCCACCCCCCACCGTGTGTGTGTGTGTATATGTGTGTATATATATATATATATATATATATATATATATATATAGCCCTATGTGATTTCATATCTGTCTTTGCTGTATACAATACACTCAAATGTGCTTTAAAATGTATGGTTTTCCCTTTCATGAACCAGAAAAAAATTACGTTATGCTGTTGCGCTGGTATAATAACGCTGTGGGGCTGGTATGAAATTTTTTCCAGGGCTGAATTTTATTCCCAGTCCGGCCCTGCACCTGAGCCACCCAGAGCTGGTGTGATAAGAAGGAGTTCTTGTGTCTGGCATCCTGTGCCCTAAGCTGGATTGATAAGGGGGGGGGGGGGGGGGGGGGGGCAATGTGGCGACATTTGATGGGACAAAGTGGCTGCATATGATAGGGCACAGTGGCTGCATTTGTGGGCACAGTGGCTGTATTTGACTGACACAAGTAGCTGCATTTGATGGGACACAAGTTACTGCATATGATGGGCACAGTGGTGGCATTAGACAGGCACAGTGGCTGCATTTGATGGAGCACAGTGGCTGCATTTGATGGGGCACAAGTGGCTGCATTTGATGGAGCACAGTGGCTGCATTTGATGGGCACAAGTGGCTCCATTTGATGGGGTACAAGTGGCTGCATTTGATGGGGCACAAGTGGCTGCATTTGATGGGGCACAAGTGGCTGCATTTGATGGGGCACAGTGGCTGCATTTGATGGGGCACAGTGGCTGCATTTGATGGGGCACAGTGGCTGCATTTGATGGGGCACAGTGCCTGCATTTGATAATTTTTTTTCAGCATTTTTCTGAATTTTTTGTTTGTTTGCAACCCCCTCAACCCCCCAAAAAAATGTGAGCACCACCTGCCAATGTATATAGGTATAGTAGCTGATATGCCCACCCTGAGCTGTTCTGATAACCAGGGAGTGGGGGGGGGGGCTTGTCCGCAGCCAGGGCTGATGTTAGGGGGCTTACCACCAGGCCTCTTGTAAGGGAAAACAGCAGGACTAATCTCGGCAGCAGCATCCAAGCCAAGTGTCCCAGGTACCATATGCATTACAATATACTCCCACCACACTGACCTAACTATCCTGCACCTCCTGCTGTACAATCTTAAACCATGATCCTTATTCATCATACACCCAGTGTCACATCTCGCAATTACCCTTGGCTTTGCCTCCCACAGATACTGTATAGTCCATTGGTTTGTCAGCCCTTCAATCTGCAGTGCCAGATTTTCCTTGATCCAGGCAAGCCACATCTCTGCTGAGAGCTGTTATTGGTTTCTAGGACCAGCAGCATGCTAGCAACCAGTCACACCATGGGTCCCCCCCCCCCCCCCCCCTGCAGAGTGATTCTCCTTTTCAGCTACTGTCTTCTGCTTACTGACTACAAGGTTTTGTGGCAACTCACCTTTTTTTCCGCAGGTTAATGGCATTTTGCCATCTTGCCTGCGGCCATCATATCCCGTCCAGCAAGCAACACACCGTGTCAGCAGGACAGTTCCAAAATCAAATCAAAATTATTGGGGGGGGGGGGTGGGGGTGGTGGGGTGACACCATGTTTTACTGCACCAGGTGACACCAACCCTAGTGACGCCACTGGGGGATAATGGACACCCCTGCCATGTCCCATTGGTAATATTAAAGCTGTCCGAGAACATACCTTCTGAAAAAAACATAGCTGAAGGATTGGTGTATAGTGCTATAGCTGAACCAATTGTACCTACTATACCAAATTTAGATAGGACGTGTTTCAAATACCCCCAATAAATCCTATTGAAGGCCTTCTCTGCATCTAAAGACAGGAGCAGAGAAGGGACCTTCGATGACTCTGCTATATGAATGAGATTTATAATTCTTTGTGTAACATCAGGTGCTTGTCGGCCCAGGATAAAGCCGACTTGATCTTGTTTTACCAGACTAGGCAGAAACTGAGCCAGCCTATTAGCGATAATTTTGGCATATATCTTCAAATCTACATTCAGTAGCGAAATTGGTTGGAAATTTTGCGGAGAATCAGGTGTCTTGCCATGTTTGGGGAGTGTCACGATTGCGCCGTTTAGCATTTCTGGAGGAAATAAAGCTTTGGAAACAACGGTTTCATATAATTTTAAGAACGGGCTTGATATGGAATAGTATGTGCGGTAGTATTCAGAGGAAAACCCATTCGGTCCCAGAGATTTGTTCTTAGGCAGGGACATGAATATTTTTGGGATTTCTTCTAAGGATATTGAGTCGTTAAGATTTTTCTGTTGTTCTCTGTTTGTTTAGACATAGAGATGGAGTCCAGAAATTCCTGGATCAACTCAGGGGAGGGTTGTGAAGTTGATTTGTCATCTTTTAAGATAAAGAGATTATTGTAGAATCCCAAAATGCATTAGCAATTTCTTTGGGTTTTGACAATCTGGCTCCTGTGTTTGGATGGAATATAAAAGGTATTTTTTGCTTAATTGATTTTTCTTTTACCTGATTAGCTAAGAGCTTACCAGCTTTGTTTCTGTGGCAATAGAAGTTTGCTTTCCAGCTTCGTAGTGTAGGTTTGTGTTGGGAGATGATCAATAATCTAAGCTCATGTCGAGTTTTATCGAGCAGTAAGCTGATTGTAGGGTCAGGTGATTTTTTTATTTGTCAATTCCAGATCTTAATAATATTACTGAGTTTCATGAGGACCCCTCTTATGTAAGCCTTGTGACTTTTCCATATAATGAAGGGATCCGGCACAGATGGGGTATTAATGTGGAAAAAAATTGCTATTTTAAGTTTATGATCTGGATGTTCAAACAAAGACGTTGTTCTTCTATCTATTTGCCTGAGTTTCTGTGCGTGAACCCTCCACTACAATGGAAATTGTACGCAATGTTGTGTATAGTAGATGCAGTCACATTTTGTAAAATAAATTTGTCGACTAAAAAGTGTGATGCACACTCGAGGAGTATAAATAGTCTCTCTTGACATCACCAAACATCGTATAGATCTTCTGAAGACAAAAAATGCTAGATGATAGCTCTGCTATCTTGATTATGAGCCTTTTCTGAGACATCTAGTGATCTATTAGGGATGGCATTAAAAACTCTGCATAATATGGTTTGACCCTGCCGCACTTTGTGTACTACTTTCCAAACCTTTTTTAGAAATGATAATTGTTTCACATTTGATAGATATACATTCACTATGGTGTAAATTGCATTGCTCACTTCACATACAAGTATAACATATCTACCCATCTCCTCAATCTCCGTATGGATGTGTTTAAAAGAAACCGTATCTTTGATGATAGCGACTCCACGTTTCTTCTTGGGAGCATTCAAGCAGTACATCATTGGGAAGCATTTATGTTGGAATTTTAGAGTTTTTGTGCAGTGCAATTAGTCTCTTGAAGGCATAGAATATCACAGTGTAGGGGTTGTGCTTCCTTCCATAGCATGCTCCTTTTTATATGGGCTGTTCAGTCCTTGGACGTTAAATGAAGAAATTTAAAATCCCATAATGTGGGTTGTATGGATCAAGGGTCATGAAAACAGCCAAGTTACATGTTTCAGTGAATTGAAAGTTTTTAGGTGAGATGAGCCTCTAGAGATCACAGTCCCGACAATGAGCTAGAGTCCTGGATGAGAAAGCTTGAAGTTAAACTAAGGACAGTAGTCTGAAATACACCAAAGATAAAAAAATAATTTAGAGGTTCTGGTATGAGCACAATTCTGAAATAAAAAGAACAATTCAAACCGAATTTGATGGGATAATATCCCGCAAGATCTCAAATGGGCGAAAATAGAACTAGGTAGAGTTCCTTGGGTCTACCGGAGCTTAGTTGAATTAGGGAAGATGATCAGCCTGAGCCTTTGCCACATTTGGCCATTCAGGAGAATGAGGACGTGGTGAGGAAGTTGTTGATGGGGCTTCTTTCATCACATTCTAGGATGCTCCACTCTCTCAGGAGATGTATACATACCATCCTCCACGGAGTTGCTAGTGAACTGTTTCCCAATTTGACCAGATAGGCCCATCTGTAAGTAATTTGATGGTTCCTCAATGGTTTTGTAATAGTGGCCATATTTCTTCTTCTTTGCATTGTGTATGCAGATAGATTTGGGTAAAAAGAAAGGCCTCGAATGCATGGTGGTACAGTTTCCAGGTTTCTCGTGATCATAGGGATTTGTCCTTGGTCTGAAAAAAGTGTATCCTGACTATTGTATCTCTTGGTAGATGTTCTGACAGGTGTTCTGGCAGGTGTCTGGGTTTGGGTAGTCTGTGGATCCTGTCAATAGACACGTCAGTCAGGGAGGCAGCAAGGAGTATTCCTTGTAAGATATTTTGGAAATAGGCATGTAATTCGAGTGGTTTTACCGATTCTGGTATCCCGTGGATTTTAATATTATTTCTTCTTGACCGATCTTCGAGATTGGCCAATTTGGCTTTAATTTGTTGTAGTTCATCATCCCTTGCATTGTGAGCATCAATCACTTAATTTACTGTGTCAGCGAATTCTCCCATTTAATTTTCAATATGGGTGACTCTGCCATCAACTGCTTCATTTTAGATTTGAAGTGGTTTGTGAGGGATACAATTTCAGCGTGGGCTGTGCTGCATAGTGAAACAAGCATGTCTTTTAAAGTTGTGTCTATCACAGGTTGGTTCTTAGTAGGGAACTCTAATGGGGGTAAAGAATAGAGTAAGGGGGTGAGCAGAAAACAGCAAAGGTATATAGGGGGGGTCGCTCCTCTCTCCTCCCCCCAGGTCTGTTCGTCGTTTGGTCCGTTAGTCCTCTTGGAGTTCAATATGTTACGGCTCATGTTGGGAAGTAAGATTTGTAGCTATCCGTGGTCTTAAAATGGGTCCAACAGGCCCATGTTGAGGTAAATTTTTGTATACGATCTTGTGAGGTGAAGATTAATTCTTCCATCTCCTCTATTTTTGCATCCCTGTGTAACCATTCCCTGATAGTTGGGTTATGTGTCGAACACCAGTGTACTGGAATGCACAATCTAGCTGCATTAACTATGTGCATGGCCAAAGATTTGTGATAGGAACGGTTAGACAGGGTTGTGTGATGAAGCAGGTACTTTGCTGGGTTGTAGTCTAAATTGTATGTGGTCACCTTTTGTATTATGGAGTGTACATCCTTCCAAAATGGTTGGAGTACCGGACATTCCCACCATATGTGGTTCATGGATCCTACGTCTTTATTGCATCTCCAGCATACGTTTGGGATTGTGGGCGAGAATTTGTGCAAACGAGATGGAGTTCTGTACCATTTTGTGACTATTTTGTAGCCATTTTCCTGTATTGCTACGTTCATTGAGCCCTTATGTGTGTTTGTGAGTATGGTTTCCCATTCTTTGTCAGAAAATGTCATCTGTAGGTCTTTGCTCCAGGATGTACGTGAGTTGTCTGTCTGTGAGGAGTGAGCCTTGTCTTGGAGGAGGGGGTAGATTAAGGATATTAGGTGTCGTTCTGTATGTAAGTATAAGGTTTCGAACGGTGTGGGACATCTGGACCACATATCTGGGGGGGTCCCTGGAAGTGAGGAAGTGTCTTAATTGTCTATAAGACCAAAAGGGAAATTCTTTCGTGCAGGACATTGAAACTAAGTTTTCATAGGATCGTAGTTGACCTTTGTTGTAGAAGTGTTGTGCTAGTACTTCCTCATGGGGCCATTCCCGTATTAGGAAAGTGTTCATATCACCTGGGGGAAAGTCTGGGTTTCCTCTCAATGAGGTTATTGGTCCTGGTCGTGAGGATAGGTTGTGGTGTTTCATTGCTGTGTCAAAGGCTAGTAATGATGGATGAATGAGTGGGTGGTTTTTGACTGGCAGGGACCAGTGTTTTGGAGAAAGCCATGGAAGGAGGTGTCAGGGTTTGGTCAAGAAAGAGTTTTCCCGGTTGCCCCAGCATTTCGCCTGTTTGTGGGATTTCCAATCAATCACTCTGGTGAGATGACAGGCTATGTAGTATTTATAAATATCTGGTAAGGCGATCCCTCCCTTATTTTTGGGATTGGTTAGGCATGCATATTTAATTTGCAGGGGACCGCCCTTCCAGATAAATGCTGAGCAGCTGTTTTGTATAATGCGAAAAATGCAGGAGGTAAGTGGATAGGGATTGTCTGCATGAGGTATAGGAGACGGGGGAGAATTATCATTTTTATTAATGCAGAGCGTCCGAACCAAGAGACATTAAGGTTGGCCCAGTCTTTTAAATCTGTTTGAATTTTGGTCAGGGACTGTAAATGTCGATGTCCTAATGTTGAGAAAGGAGTGCGACTCGTCACTACATCCGAGTGCGCATGCTCACGAAACGCGTCCATCTTTGACGTCATCCCCCTGAGCTCGTTGCTTTCCTGCTATCCAAGCCTTGTTTTGAGGCCACCTTCCGGAGCTTACCATCCACAGGAAGTGCTTCTATGGAACTGCATGGACAAAGCTGACAGTCATACATCGCTGGGGAGCCGCCACTGAGAGACATATACCATGCTGTTTACTATCTTCACAAATGTGAGTGCATTGATATTGCTGTAATAAAATTTTATTTTACCAAAACTACTACACCCAGAGGCACTTTTTCTCCACTTGTTTTTTGCTTACAGTCCCTGAACATGGTTTCTGTTCTACCCTGAAGGCTGCCCTGTGCTGTAATGTGGATAAAGTCTCTCGTATACTCCTGGACTGACTTCCTTTTATAGACTATAACCTGATTTATATTGGTTGTTTCATGGACTTTATCTACACTTTTTGTGCATACTGCTTTGAATTATTGTTCTTATTTATTTATTTATATAGGCTTCCCATGATACAGGGAGACACCTATTGATAATCAAGGATTCTTGCGCCTACATTTGTTATTTCTGTTTATATAGGTCTGTTAGGTTTCTAGTGATCTGGATGCCAAGGTATGTTATGGCTTCCTTTTTCCATTGAAAGGGGAAGGTGTCTTGGCAGTGGGCTGCTTCTTGTGGGGGAAGGGATATGTTCAGTGCGTGGGACTTGGAGAAATTAATCTTGAGGTTGGAGAGTACACCAAAGTGATTAATATCGTGGCGGAGGTTTGGTAGGGATGTTCGTGGCGCTTGTAGTGACAGTAAGATGTCGTCCGCGAACGCTGCTACCCTGTATACTTTATTTTTAATAGTAATCCCGCAGATATCGGCGTTAGCCCTTAGTCTGTTCAGTAGTAGTTCCAACGTGAGGACAAAGATTAGGGGGGACAATGGGCAGCCTTGACGTGTTCCATTGTTAATTGGGAAGGTGTTCGACAGGAGGCCATTTGCTTTGACCTTTGCTGAAGGGTTGGCGTAAAGTGCTTTGATGTGTGCGAACATGCGAGGTAGAAGACCAATGCCCTTCAATACTGTTTGCATATAGTCCCAGGCCACCCTGTCGAACGCCTTTTTAGCATCAAGGGACAGTAGGAAACCGTTGGTCTCCGTTGAGGTAAGCCAGTGATGGACATTTAGGGTGTGAAACGTGTTGTCCCTGGCCTCCCTGCCAGGGATGAAACCTACTTGGTCAGCATATATAAGGCTAGGGATGAGGGGTAATAATCTATTTGCGATGATTTTGGCATATAATTTGATAACTACATTAAGTAGGGAAATGAAATGGGTCTATAATTGTATACCTGGGAGGGGTCTTTGTCTGGCTTAGGTATGACCGCAATGTGTGCTTCTAGCATGTTTCCTAGTGAAGCGGATGGGTTTGACAAGTAGTTAAAAGTTGCTAACATTCTGGGTGAGAGTAGTTCTGAGAAGGTTTTATAGTAGATTAGTGAAAGACCGTCAGGGCCAGGGATTTTCCCTGCTTTCATTTGTTTCATTGCATGGTTAAGTTCTTAGCTGGACAGTGGTGACTCTAAAGCCCCATACACACGGTCGGACTTTTTCATGGATTCTGTCCGATCGGACAATGTTGTTGAAAAATCAGACCGTGTGTATGCACCATCGGACAGTGTACGTCGGTTTGTCCGACGGACAAAGTCTTATCTCCTGCTGGAAAGATTTGCCGTCAACACGGTCCGATCACACCAAATCCGATCGTGTGTACGGTTGTCCGACCGGACAAAGTGCCACGCATGCTCAGATCACATTACAAGACCAAAGCTATTGGCTACTAGCCTCTACGTAGTCCCGTCGTAGGCAACAAACGTCACCACGTTCAGAATGATCGGATTTTCCGACAACTTTGTCCG
This sequence comes from Lithobates sylvaticus, assembly GCA_028564925.1. Classification (NCBI taxonomy): domain Eukaryota; kingdom Metazoa; phylum Chordata; class Amphibia; order Anura; family Ranidae; genus Lithobates; species Lithobates sylvaticus. Next base: position 94,890,427 of record CM053035.1, read on the forward strand.
ACCGTGTGTACGCAAAACCAACATCGGACAAAGTATGACGGACATGGTCCGACGGACCTGGTCCGCGGATTGTCCGACCGTGTGTATGGGGCTTAAGGCTTCAGCTTGTTGGGAGGTGATCGGTTTAGGACAATATTGGGACAGGAAGTCTTTCATCTGGGACGTGCGGTTCAAAGCATTGGGCGAATTCGATGTGGCTTGCGGTAAATTATATAGGCCAGAGTATAAATTCTCAAATTGTGAGGCTATGTCTTCGTTTTTGGATAGTAGGGTGCCCTGGTCGGTGCGTATATGGTGTATTATGTATGAAGTTTTGGCTGCTTGTATCGTGCGTGCTAACAACCTCCCACTTTTGTTGCTGTGTTCAAGGTTCTGCTGTTTTACTTTAACTGGGCTGGATGAGGAGGAGGGTGACTGGGAGTGAGGGATTTGCCCATGATTTGGCTTGTGCTTATGGGAGGAATAGTGTTGTGCAGTATCACCTTGTCCTGAGTGGCTGTGCTTTAACAGCATGCTTATCGGCGCCATCTTGGTTGTACATGGCTGGTGAAAGAAATCCGTCAATCTGACGATTTTTGCCAGTGTCTTTCCTCTTCCTGGACACGTTGCCACTATGTGCCTGAAGGTCTGGGAGGAAACGCTGTGATCCGAGGCTCAGGGATGTTGTAAATTGCTCCGGTTTGCCTGTGGGATTCAGAGCTCTGTCACTCTGCGGCCATACTCCTCGGCAGCCGGCCACGCCCCCAGAATTGGGATATTTAGATCTGGGTCTGGTAATCTTTTATGTTTCTTATTTGCAATATATCTCTGAAATGTCAGTTTCCAAATTTTGAAGATCTATAAATAATTAAAAAATGTGTGGTTTTGCCGATGGGCAGAAGTTCAGGCCCCTTTTCAGCCCAGTACTTTCTTGTTCAGATAGAATGTATGTGGATAGATTGAAAATCATCACTGTTTTATGGTCTTTTTCAGATTGTTCAATGGATCTTGTAATAGATCGTCTCCTGCCTTTCCCTTCCTCTGCAACCTCTTTCGATGTGTTCTTTGAGCTGTCTCTTTGATCCAACTGACGCGAAGAAGCAGTGATTTTCTTCATTTTTGGACTTAGGAGAGGAGGAAGTAGTATTGTTCTGTTTCCCTTGTCCTGGGAAAGACCAGCCTGTGCTGGTCAAATTAAACTTTATCAATGAGTGTTCACCTTTCAATCACTTTAGGTATCACCTTATCTTTTGGATCATAAGTTTGGGCACACATGTCTGAAATTCCCACTGCTTGTTGGGTGCTGTGGTGTCTCTGTTTTTTTGGACATTGTTACCTTAGTTTTCCCAGCTGAATTAAGCCCATGTCTCTTCTGCTGTTGGGGCTATGTTAACCTGACAAGGAGCATTTGAATTTTCTTTCATTGATATGGACTCTTATTTGGCTGTGTACAAGCCTTTTGAGTTTAATAAAGGACTGTTTTAAGAAGCCTGTGTCCTGTGATCCTGCTAATCCGCCAAAAATCTGGACATACCTTGGTACACCTGATTAATAGCATGGAGTACTGAAAGGCCGGCGAGACCTATAGCAATTCAGTCTGTGTTAGGAATAAGCTGAGAGTTTGCAACTGATCATACAGTCAGAATGTGAACGATTTAGATTGATGTTTTGTGTTCTGAAACTCCTGTGAATGTGGACTTTTGATGCTGCTTTTGTTCTGCAGAGAATAAAAGCAGACAAAAAGCCCTTAAATGCACCCTGACATCTAGTCTGCTTCTCTGTGAGCTTTGTTTAAAGCTGACCCCTATATTTGGTGGATGATGCGAATGGCAAAGAAGTGGATCTCTGTCTGCTAAAAGATGGCTAGTCCTCACTGTGTATGTTCTAATGTGGCAGCACTTGTTGGCCTGTGACATTTAAAAGGCCAGGTCTCTATTTCTGGGTCTGTAAATACTGCAGTGTGCATAGGCCCAGGCGCACCCTAATCACCCAATGCGCATTAGTGTTATTGCTCTGTGTAGCAGCAGGAACATGGGAAAGATCTCCATCTTACCGGCTCTGCCATAAGAGAAGTGTCTTTCACTGTGTTGGCAGGGAGATCAGTGTGCCGGGGGCATATATATGTAGGCACATACATTTGCATGTGTGTTTGAGCTTAAGGGTGCACACCCTAATGCAATAGGCTGTGCACACCTATGGTAGTGTGAATAGCTTGTGTAGAATCATTTAAAGTGATTCTATGCTGTTTTGTGGTTGGTGAAATGTGGTGAATTTGAAGGACTTAATAAAGGCTTTGCTACAGACTGCCCAGCAACAAACTCATCAGCAGAAACTGGCACAGCAGCGAAAGAGCCTGGCACAGTAACAAGAAGCTAATAGACTTTTGGCTTCCCAGAAGCAACAGGCTAATGCAAATCAGCAAGAAACTAATAGACTGTTGGCTGGGAGGGCCTGACAGACTCTCCATCAGGTTGTACAGCAGCTTGTGGCTGGAGGCCTGGAGGTCCCCGTTGTCACAGAAGATAATGCTGGTGCAGCAAAAATAAGTTACTACTTGCAGAAAATGACGCTACTTGATGACATTAATTGCTATCTTTACATCAAACAGCCAAATGCAAAGCCTGGCCCAGAGAGCTGTGGGCAGGTCTGCTGGCCCCTTTTTTTTTACTGGTGCTCAACGTGTAAATCAACTGGTGGATCTGATGGAGTGGTATTTGGTCGCTAAAGGTCCCCTGCATCCGCTCTGCACCTGTGTGGCGGAAACTACCTCCTGCTCCTCTAACCAGTAAACCAGTTTCCAGAGACAAGGAGGAATCTAAAATGAGTGAAACTAAGAGGTCAAAAAAACTGAGTGGTCTAAGCATGCTGATGGGGCCTAGTCATTGGCCCATACCAAGACCAAGGGCATATACAGTGTTGGCAGTGTGATGAGTGGAGATGGGGATATATTGCTTCAGGATGTTCTGTCTCGGGCCCCTATGGAATGTCACACTGCCATGCATATATTTTTGCCTTTACCCATGTCTGGTTGCAGATCTGAAAATGTAAAAAATTGTGGTCAAGATAATCGGTAAAAGGGAAATGCTCTCCTAGGGCTCTTATGAGGTAGTAAAATGGGTAGGGGAGGTGAACTACAATGTGTATGAACCAAACAAATGGGAACATTTTTTTCACCCTGTAAACCTTCTTAAGGCCTAAGAAGACAGAGCCCTGTTGGCCACGACCAACAAGCCTGTGGTGACAGGAGGAGGGGTAAATAATGATACAGTTGCTAAGTCCCTGTCCCTTAATGAAAAACAGGAAGTAAAAGAATTTCTGCCACAGAATAACGATGCATTCCAAGAACTTCCCAGCTGCACTGACATAATTAAACATGACATTGTCATGGACCCTAAGATCTGATTCCGCCTGAAGTCCTATTGAATTATGGAAGCCCATAGACAGGCAATGGTAGAGGAAAATGCTAGACCTCTGAGTTTTAGGAAGGTCTAACCTTCCTAAAATCCTATAGTCTTGATTCTAAAGCCTTGTGCACATGATCGGATTTTCCGCAGACAAAACCTCAGACTTTTGTCCGAAGGAGTGTGCCTGGTTTTTTTCTTGCATGCAAATGGCAAGGAATTGTCGGTCAACAAACACGAACGTAGTAATGTACTTTGTGGTTTTTCAGATCTTTAGCACCACCCTTTGGGCTTCTTCTGCTAATTTCGTGTTAGTAGAAGTTTGGTGAGTATTGATTTGCGTTTTCATTTTGCGCTTTTCATTTTGCGCTTTTCATTTAACGCCTTTCATCAACCAGAGTGTCTGGAGGAGATAACGTGTTATTTATTATTGGCCTTGGAGTTATTGCTTTGACCCAAGTCTAGTCCAGGAACAGGAGGAGGAGGATTTCTTGGACCAAATTGGTTGCTTTATTAATCGTGACCAATTATGTCATATGCCTTTGCTGCGGGAGCTCCAGGAGAATAATCCGGATGATTTTTGAAATTATCTCCGGATGACGGACCCCTGCTTTCACCAACTCTTAGCATTGATGACCCCCTATATTAAGAAGCAGGACACATGCATGAGGCTTTTATTTTATTTTTTGGTTGAATAATAATGATTTGATTTGTTGTATTTTCTATATTTTTGGATGCATAGAATGCACTTTTTGGTTAAGTTCTGTTTTATTTGTTTTCTTTTTTAATGCACAATAAAAGTGTGCAGAATAATACTTGACTATGTGTTTTACTTCAAATGACAGTTTGGGAGTAGGCAGTTACATTATAAAAACTACAATGAAAAATTGACAAGGAACACCAACATAGTTGTATCTTTGACCTTAAAAACTATGGGATAATGGTGTTGTGGTGACTTGCCCAAAAAAAAAAAAAAAAAAGCTTATTAATATTATTCTTGATATCACTAGAAAAAAAAAGCCTTTGAAAATTTGTTCGCAAAAACTCCATCAGTATCACCAGCAAAGCATCTTCATTATTATCCCATTAAAGAGGAAGAGAATGTGCGCTGCATTTTGAGATTTCTTCATTTTACGAACGCTAGTTTACAAGACTTGCTTCCGAGCATGTATGTTTGTACTTTGGACTTTTGTCCGACGGACTTGTGTACACACGCTTGGAAAATCAGACAACAGACATTTGTCCACAGAAAATTTTAAAGCCTGCCATCCAACATTTGTCCACCGAAAATCCGACAACAATTGTCCGATGGAACGTACAAACGGTCAGATTTTCCGCCAAAAGCCTGTCATCACACAATTCCTGTTGGAAAATCCAATCGTGTGTACGCGACTTAAAGCCTGATGGTTCTTTAAAGAGGATGGGTTTTACTTCCTCTTTTTCTCCCTGCAAACCCTGCAAATTAAAAGCATAATGGGCTAGTATGCATCGCATACTAGGAAAACAAGTGTATAGGTGCTGCAACCTTCCCAAATAAAAGCTACACCCGGTGCTCAAACCTTGAGGCTGCTGACACCTCCAACATACCAGAATAAGGAAAGGGATGGTCGGCACTCAGGATGACATCCAACAAAGTATTTCTTTATTAAATGGTTGTAAAGGCACAAGGTTTTTTACCTTCATGCATTCTATGCATGAGGATAAAAAAAAACTTCTGTGTGCAGCAATCACCTCTGCTCCCTAATACTCACCTGAGCCTCATCTCGAACCTTGGCTCTCGCACTCCTGATTGGCTTTTGGCATCAGCGGGAGCCACTGGCTCCCGCTGATGTCAATCACAACCAGTAAGCCACTCACTACACAGAGGGGGGCAAACCTTGGCTCCGTGTGTAAATGGACACACAGAGCCGCAGCTTGGAAGGGCACCTGCTTGGGTGCCCCAGAGCAAATTGCTTGCTGTGGGGGCACCCAGCAGGAGGGAGGGGCCAGGATGGGACCTGAGAAGAAGAGGATCTGGGCTGTCTGTGCAAAACCACTGCACAGAGCAGGTAAGTATAACTAGCTATCTATGAGTAAGCACTGATTCCAGTGCGAAACGCATCATAATTTTTGTACCCCCCCCCCCCCCCCCCCACCTTTGCCATGGATTATTTGATGTGATGTGACCTTCGTTTTTCAATAAAAGCACAGAAAGTCAAGCTGCTGACTTTTAATAATCAGACACTCACCTGTCCCAGCGTCCAGCGATGCGGGGGAACGAAGCCCCGCTCATCTCCCCCTCCTCTCTGCAGTGTCGGCATTGTGACTGTGGGCGCCCGGCCGTGACTTCCCAGCCAGGCACACACTGTGCATGAGTGAGCCACGCTGCGACTGGCTGGGCAATCATCTGGGACCTGTGACGTGTCCCAGATGATTGCCAAGAGGGATGGGGGAGAGGTGAATTTACTTCCGGTGCTGCGGTGCCCCGGGAGGAAGTGGGAGCTAGAACCCTCTAAAAAGAGGGTTTCCACCCCCCCCCCAAAAAAATGTGGCATGTCAGGGGGTCACCTTCCCTTTAAAGCGGAAGTTCCATTTTTGGGTGGAACTTTGGTTTAATGTAAACAAAACAGAGGGCTGAAGAAGCTTACCAAAGTTTGAAACAGTATTTGTGTAGACCGCCAGTACTGGTAGCCCTAAATTACAACAAGGGGTTCTGGTCCAAACCAATGCCTCAAGTGTAGGACTTTGCTTTCCCAATTGGTAGATGGAGAACAACACTTGGTGGTCAATTTGAGTAGGAGGCTTACCCACACAGAGGGAAATTATAGTATTGTGGATTGAGAAAATCTGGTAATTAAGTGGGTCTTGGAGTCTCTATGGTACTATTTGCTGGAATACCGCTTCAGACGAATAACAGGCCATGCTCCCTTAACATAGATGGCCCAGGCCAAGGAGCACAATTCAAGGGTTACCAGATAGTTCTTGGTCCTCCAACATCAATTGATAAATGGCATGGTCAAGGATAGAGTGTATGTCCCACACAGAATCTTGCATTTTATCAGGTAGATGGGTTGGCTCCATGCAATTTGGCTGTTGTGCAAGAAATAGGGGTGTTAATAGCTGGACACACTGGAAAAATATAATTTTTTTTAATTATTCAGTATGTGCTAGGAACAGGCTGAGAGAGAAAAGTGATCAAATTGTTTAAATACTGGAAAAGGACATTTTATTGCTGACTTCTTAAAAAAAAAAAAAAACACAGAACCCTCCAAAGGTCCTCCAAATATTTTAGGGGAGGTTCAGAGGGGTTTGTGTGCTGTTTTTCCTTTTAAAGTGATTTTAAACAACAAAAATGTTTTTTTACCTTAATGCATTCTTTGCATTAAGGTAAAAAAAACCTTTCTATGTCGTTTCCTCCCCCCTCCCTTTGCCCAACGCTTACTTTAGTTTCGTTTCAATCCAGCACTGTGCCCAGCTGCAAGTCTTCTCCCCTCTCTTCCTGGCCTCACAGGCTTTGCTATTAGCAGTGGGAACTATTGGCTCCTGCTGCTGTCAATTAAATCCAGTGAGGAGGGTTCAGGGGGCGGGCTGAGACATGCTGTGTGTGTCTATGGACACACAGAACCTGGCTGAGGAGGGAACCTGCACGAATGCTCCTATTGCAAGCTGTTTGCTATGGGGTCAGATACAGAAGAGGAGAAGCTTTTTTTGCCCTGGTACATGTTCCCCACGGTAGTGCCCCATCCCCCAACCTTCATTCTCTTTTCGACAACCCTTTTAATATTAGCTCAAAAAATTGGCATTTTTAATCTGTAGATTTGGCTCTGATTGATTCAAAGGGATTTGTGTTCAAGATCTGAAGTTAACCAAACCCTGCTCAAACTGAACCCAGTGCATTTTGGTCCATCCCTAAATGAGGCCCCAAGGTAATTTCGTTTGAAAATGTTATTGATAATGACCGTGATTTGTATTCACTAGCCCTTTGACTTTTTGACCCTTTTGACTTTACTTTTTTCCTCTTTACATTTTCTAATGTGATCTGTGAATAACATGTTTAATGTAAATAAAATAAAAACAAGCACAGTAAGTACAGGAATGTGTGTTCTCTTCTGCCCTTACTATATCATAATGAGCACTCGCAGCAATGTGGCAGTAAAAGGCATTAAATATTTATTACAACTGGAATGCATTGTGCTGCTTACTTTGCATGTTCCCTCTATTTTAACTCATACAGTGAGAAATCACTGAGGAGACAAAATTAAAAGGAAAAGAGAAAGCACAGCTATGACAGATTTTTTTTTTCATCAAAGGCACCTGGGAATTATATTAATGCAACAATTACATTAAAATAACAGTTATTTATATGTTGATTAGAATTTCCCCCTTCTCCACCTAAAAGGCAGAATTTGATTATGTGTTCCCTCTGGATTCTAGGCTGGTAGTTTAACATTTTCTTTTAATTTAAATAAAACAAGCATTTGCAAACAAACCTCTCACAGTGTTGCCTCTGGGGGCTTCTTCTTTCACTATTAATCTATAAAAAAATGTTTGTAAATTGTCCCAACAGTATTAACATGTAAAGCCTTCTCTAAGGCAGAAGGTCTCTGTGCCAGTTCCTGTGGGGAACCGCTTGCTGCATTATTCTTAGGGATAGTGAGCTCTCCAGTCATTATATCAAAAGTGGAACTAGAGACACATGGTGCATTATTTCAATTTGAATAATCTTTATTTATCCCAGAAATCAATAAATAAGTATATTTTTGTCATATTCATATTTTTGAATTCTCCTTTGAAGCCTGCAGGTGGTCATTTAGATTGGTTGGCAGACAGAAGAGGAAGATAAATCTGCTCTGTGGGGTAAAAGGGCATTTAGGACTTTACAGTGAACCCACGCGTACTCCATAAAAAAAGTTTTTTAGCAGAGAAACCTGATGCTGCATGGGGGGGAATCGTGACACAAATGCTCCCTGGGGCCAGCCTCAGCCTTTGATTGGATGTAGCACAACATAAAACAAAGAACTGACGATCAACTTACACCAGACACTAGCCTTCGTTATCTATAATGTTGGGAAAATAGACATTAAAGTAAAGGTATGTTCTACCCATGAATGCTTTAAAACCACCATCCAAAGCAGCACACCTACCTTTCCTTTGCTCCCCTACGGCTTCATTCAATAACCGTGAATGAAGAAAGGGATCCCCATTTAATCTATGAGTCTTTCCAGCAGGAGCTTACAAAGGTTGAGGAATTTCTGTTCTCCTATTATGTGAGAATGAAGGGTCAATCTCCAAACACCAAATAAGGGAGAGCTGGGTGACTGACAATTAAGGCAAACCAGCAGCCTTCTTTCACAAATGCACCCAATATATATATTTTCCAGTTTTGGTTGATGCTAGAGAGTTAAAGTAGTTGTGAAGGCAGAAGTTTTTTTTTTTTTTTTTTATCTTGATGCATTCTATTCATTAAGATAAAAAAAAACTGTGTGCAGCAGCGCCCCTCAGCCCCCTAATACTTACCTGAGGTACATTTAGATCAGGGGTGTCAAACTGGTGGCCCTCCAGCTGTTGCTACACTACAAGTCCCATCATGCCTCTGCCTGAGGGAGTCATGCTTGTAACGGTCAGCCTTGCAATGCCTCATGGCACTTGTAGTTGTGTAACAGCTGGAGGGCCACCAGTTTGAGACCCACGATCTAGATCCAGCGATGTTGCATGAGAGACTTGGCTGTCCGGGACTCCCCTCCTCATTGTCTGAGACAGCAGCGCAGTGCCATTGGCTCCCACTGCTGTTAATCAAAGTCAGTGAGCCAATGAAGAGAGAAAGGGGGCGGGACTGGGCCGCAGTTCTGTGTCTGAGCAGTCACACACAGCAGTGGCTCGACTCAGGTGCCCCTATAGCAAGCTGCATGTTGTGGGGGCACTCAACAGGAGGGAGGGGCCAGAGGTGCCAAAGAGGAACCTGAGAAAAGGAGGATCTCGGCTGCTCTGTGCAAAACCATTGCACAGAGCAGGTAAGTATAACATGTTGGTTCCCAGTCATGCACACCTGTCCCAGCCCACACATGAATGGTCTGCCTATGAGATTTATATTGATTGATTTTGATTGATTGATTGATTGATTGATTTTATATTATGGAAAAGGGGACTCTAAGGGGTGGAAACAGCCAGTGTTAGGCTGAAACATTTAAAAATCCATGAGGAGAGTTATGAGCTACAGCAGGGAAATCTCACTAAAATAATTCTCTGTATGTAAAAGAAGCCACTGGGTTACTTAGTCCACCAGACTTCACCTTTAAATAAATATTATTTTGGGTTGGATGAGTCTTTAATCTTGATTTTAAAAATGTGTCCTATATATTCCAAAAACGTTATAGAGTTTCACACCCACGGATATCCCTGTATGTAGAATATCTTTTTTTTCTTTTTGTTTCTGAAAAAATAAATATTTTTTTTTTTAGTTTAAATGTAATCTTTTTTTTTTTATTTTATTTTTTTTAGTTTTCCAGCATCCTATACCAATAGAAAACACAAAATTTTAAGTTAAGCTTTAAAAGGGATCTTAGGTTGTATGTACACAAATTTGACAAGTAGTACTAACACCTGCTATATAGTATGAGGGGTCATAGGGAGGTTCTTTTTCTGAGGAATCATTCACTCATAGTATATATGTCCTGCAAGAAGGAAGGCAAACGTGTAACACCATTGAAAAAGAACCATAAATTGGCTTTCCTTCTAGTAATTCCATTCCTTCAGAGTAAATAGCGGTTTTCTAAGCTGCTGTCCAGATTTCACTCCATTTTTCTACTTTAAATTGTCTATTTATTATTTGCTTCTGTAGCGGCCATAACCCTCGATGGGATGGCCTTGACTTTTGGGCTTACCGGTTACCTCTGCTTGGCTTGTTCTTCCAGGTCTAGGGGTTCCCAGGGTTAGTACCCAAAGACTTTGGATGCTGACACCATAAAAGTCCTTTAGAAAGGTTTTTATTTGCAAGGGTGACATTCAACAGACACAGTCTCATGTGGGAACAGAGGGTAAGGGTGAAGAAACTCAGGCACCTTGAATTGCAGACTATTAGGAAGTCTATAATGCACACCCAGAGAGTAGCCACTCGCAGCTGGGTGCTTCAAAGCTGAACAAATCTCTAGCCAGAGATTATGGCAGTCAGCACTTGAATACGGAACTTGCAAAGTCTCTGACCTCAAAGAAAGGTTGCAATCAAAGTGGAACAGGAACCTTTCCTCAGTACATGGAACATTCTCTGTCTCCTCAGGCAGTACTGGGAAAGCGTGGATTCGTCAGTGTCCTTGACAACCCAGCAACCAGGCACTTCTTGGGATGCCAGCTTGTTGGCCCTCCTCCGAAGAGTCCTCCCCCGGTCGCTTACACGAGCAGCGATGCCCCTCTAAGTTGAGAGCGCACCCTCAGTTACTGAATCCTCCCTCAGTTACTGTGTCTCGGACCAGTCGGTTTCCGAGACTCGGGAACATATGGATCCCTGCCCTAGACCAAGCAGGTCTGTGGGGCTAGTCAAACTGACCATGTTGGGGGGCGGCCTTCGCTCCCTGACTGGGACCCCTCGCAGGCTGACCCGGTCCAGATCCAGGAACAGGCCACTCTGGCCGAACAAACCCCGAACACGTGACTCCAGCATCTTAAGTACCCTTCCCCAGACTCCTCAGCGGGGCCAAACGCACCCACTGATTTTCTCCGGGGAATGTTGATACCCAAAACGTCCAACCAGGCCTGGTTCTGTACCTGTCATGTGCACCCAACTGCACACATGACCAGGCAGAACCCTAGCACAGCCCAGCCAAACTGATGCCAAAGTTAACCTACATAATTAACTCTCAGAACCCCTTTACTGTTCTGAGAGAAAAATAACTAAATTTACACATAGCGGACACCTTGCAAAAGTGTCACCGCTACCCTTCCATTTAGTCATATAATTATTTTTTCAGTATTATAAGACTGTGAATTCATCAAGAGTTGGTATACACATGAAATTAGCCTCTTGAACGTTGCACCCGTGATGCAAAGCTTTTCAAAGGGAGTAGGAGGGGAAAGGTTATTCTGGGAGTGATAGATTGTGCAAATTACTTAATTTTGCTGAATAAACTTTGCAAAGGCAACGTGTATCATTCAAGAAGGGCAGAGAAGATTTTATCTGATCCAATGTTAGCCCAAATTTTGTCTGATATGTTTTCCAGATTCCCTTAGTGAAGCTCATTATGGTAAGCAGATCAATGTTTCTATACTCAGTAGCCAGGACCCTTTTCCAAATTATTTTAATTATTATGAGATTTTCTCTTTGCCTTAGAAAGATAATTAAAAACATAAATAAATACATAAATTAAGAAAGAAATGAAATATGCTTGGAAGACTGCAACACACAATTTTTAGGGACTACAAGAACCAGACACTCTACACCTTTGCTAATATTTAGAGTCCATCAATAAACAAAGTGCATAGTTGTTTGTGTAGTGTTTTAAAGACTCTAATATTTGGAAAATGCTTAAATGTTAAATAAGATCTACTATGAGGCCATGTTTTCTTTTTTTGTTATGCATTTGCGGTATATCAGTTAGAATTCCACAGCAATAGTAATGAGTCAGCATTCTCTCCTGTGAAATCATACCAATTTGGTGGATCCTAATTGGTTCCTGCTTTTTAGAATGATAATCTACAAAGTCCATGTAATATACAGACATGTTATAGTTCTATAAAGGTCACCAAACCTGTTTTATTCGGACTATAAAATCTATATACAATCAACTTTATATTTATCAAAACTGTGGGGTCCCCCCCAAAATCCATACCAAACTTATCCAAGCATGCAGCCTGGCAGGTCAGGAAAGGAGGGGGGGGGGGGGGTGAGCGAGCACGACCCCCCCCCCCCCCGAGCCATTTTAGGTCACATGCCCTTTTTATAGGCCTTGCTTTGGGCACTGGCACAAATCATTTGGTGGAGGGGGGATTATGGTGTGGGGTTGTTTTTTGGGGGTTGGGCTTGGTTCCCTAATTCCAATGAAGGGAACTCTTAAGGTGCCAGCAATCCAAGACATTTTGGACCAATGCATGCTCCCAACTTTGTGGGAAAAGTTTGGGGATGACCCCCTTCCTGTTCCAACATGACTGCACACCAGTGCACAAAGCAAGGTCCATAAAGACATGATTGAGTGAGTTTGGGGTGGATGAACTTGACTGGCCTGCACAGAGGACTGACCTCAACCTGGTAGAATACCTTTGGGATGAATTAGAGCGGAGACTGCGAGCCAGGCCTTCTCATCCACATCAGGGCCTAACCTCCCAAATGTGCTAAACCTTGTGGACAGCCTTGCCAGAAGAGTTGAAGCTGTTATAGCTGCAAAAGGGTGGGCAAACTCAATATTGAACCCTACGGACTAAGACTAGACGGCCTAAGACTGGAATGCCATTAAAGTTTATGTGTGTGTAAAGGCAGGTATCCCAATATATTTGGTAATATAGGTGTATTTTACAGAATAGTTCTGCCCCAAACAGCAAACTCCATTGAAGTCTATGGGAGCCTAGCATGAGAAATCAGAAGTGCCCATTTGGAAGGCTTATATTTAAGTAATTGGCCATACAAGGGGTATGTATCAATGCAAAATCTTTTTTAAAACAATTGTTTTTTCAGGAGCAGTGATTTTAATGATGCTTAAAGTGCAACAATAAAATAAAAAAATGCCTTTAAATATAGTGCCTGGGGGGGGGGGGTCTGTCCCCCCTCTACCCCCCCACCCCAAAGCACCTTATCCCCATGTTGATGGGGACAAGGATCTCTTCCCCACGGCCCTGGGCTGTGGTTGTGGGAGTCTGCAGGCAGCAAAAGGGCCCTACAGATCCATGTCCACCCCTATGTGAATGATTATGGGGTACATAGTGATTGACGATGGATTGTCAGGGGACACTTTATTTTATTTTTTTAATAAAGGAATTGTCAAAAATGGTCTCTGCTTTTTTATAACTTTTCAAGACTTTTTGGTGAATGGGTAGGGGTACTATGTACCCCATACTCATTCACATGGGGAGCAGGATTTGGAGGCCCCCTTGTTAAAGGGAACTTCCATATTCCGATAAGCCCCCTGCCTGCAGACCCCCACAATCACAACCCAGGGTTGTGGGGAAGAGACCCTTGTTCCCATCAACAAGGGGGCAAAGTGCTTTGGGGTGGGGGGGTAGAGCCCCAAAGCACTCACCCCCCATGCTGAGGGCATGTGGTCTGGTGTGGTTCAGGAGAAGGGGTGCTGCTTGCTCATGCCACCCCTTTCCTGGCCTGGCAGGCTGCATGCTCAAATAGGAGTCTAGTATGGATTGGGGGGACCCCCACGCCAGCTTCTTATTTTTACCGGCAAATTTTTTTTTTGTATTCAGCTATAAGCAGGGAAGCCCATTGACAGCTGATCCCTAACAACTCACTGGTTGTTAGGGATGCTGCGGCCGACTTCCCAGCCCCACTCCTTAACAACCAGCTTTTACTTCACCCTGATTGCAAGACCAAGAACCAGAATGCACTGTGCAGTGTGCAGTGTGCAGTGAATTGCAGGGCGTTTGGCAGGGCGAACACCCACCGAACACCCTGCAAATTTGGGTGTTCCCTGAACGGGGTGGACAGCCAGTGTTCAGCTTGAACTCATGCTCGGGCAGAACCATTCGCCAAACACTACTTTCTAATCAAATACAGTTTATTCCTGAGATTAGCTCTTTCATGCACCTTTTGAAATCCTTCCCATATTTCTTTAGCAGTTTCACACTTACATACATTTATGATTTGATCATCTACTATGCTAAGAGAGATTGTGATCTCAGCTTTTTGGTCTTTTTCTATCCACTTAACTGAAGGGTGTTCTGGCCTGACTTCATTTATGAACTTCCATGTAACTTCATATATTAGAAGCATTTCAGCTTGAATTTACAAGACTAGTCGTTCTGGTTTGTCAGATTTTCAAATGAAAGCTTTGCTGCAGCTGCTGCAGTGTTACTGGTCATTTTATTTTGTTGCCGTTTTCTTTCTGTTGCTTTATTTTGCACTTATCTACGGTAGCTGGCTATGTCTGGGTGGGTATCTGGGCCCATAACCTGCTAGAAAATCTGTATATAGTGTAACATGGGGGTGTTTAACTCAAGTGAAAAGATGCATTTTTTTAATGCAGTGAGTCCTCATCAGACAGGCGTATAGAGTTAAGGGCCTGGTAGCCCACGTTTATTGAAAAAACAAAAGTCCATCCAGAAGTCCCACGCAGGGGTTTAACTTCATTAAGCATTCATCAATGAAAAACATACCAAGCCACCTGGCTCTCTCTTGTCAGCAGTTCCTCTGCTTACTCTCAACAGAGTTGATTCCTTCCAGTCCCCTGGACTCACTGGCTTCCTTAGTCTTCCCGACTCTCAAGGCTGTCCCTCCTTTCCCAGTCTCTGGGCAAAGAATACCCCTTACACAGGGATGACCCCTCCACAGGTCTGTCTTCATACAGCAGCAGCAAGCTGCTCACACTCCACCATCCTCCACTCATTAGCCCCTCATTATATGGTCTGTGTGCAGCTGGGCACACACCTTGTTTGCCATCCTCAAGACCCGGACACAGTTGGAGATCCCATCCAGGACTAGCAAAACCTGGAGAAAACTGACAAAGCAGTTTTCTCCATTTAAATTCTATAGTCTGTAGATATGCAAACTCTGTATCTCCTTTACCTCTAATTTCAAAGGGACAGAGCTTCGCTCTGCCACATATCCCCCCCCCTTTGTTTCGATCCGGAGGGAGGAACACCAGCACCCGTCATGGTTGGGACACCTCTGTGCTGGCTGTCAGCCACGTAGGCCCAACCTTTTTTCCGGGTGCGCTTCCAGGCACGTCCCACCCTGGATCTTAACAGGGTCCTATATTTTCCCATCCTCAGCCTTCTTCTTGGGTCCCTGGGCTTAATCATTTTTTTGGGGGAAACTCTGCTTTCCCTGATCCTACCTTTAAACTCACTGACATCAGCTTTAACCTTCAATATACACCAGTACAACCTCCTCACTTTGGCATGACCATGCAAGCTGCCACCCACATGGGCCAAATCTTGTCCCATCAGGTGAATTTCTCCACGTCCCCTTGCTGCATCTACTTGGGCTTTACAAAGACACTCCCATGCTTTTTTACGAGTGCCCTTCCAAAAGCGAAGTTTTCCCACTTCTCTTGGGCCTACACTAGTCCTTTTACCAATCTTGGTACCTTTTTGCACATGAGGTTGATTTCTGAATTTTACGGATCCAGTACCATTAAGGTTATAAAGTGCTCCCTCAATTTCCACTAGACCACCCCTTTGCTCTTTACTTAATTTAGAAGGAACCACATTTTTAAACACTGGTTTAATGATAAGTGGGGGCTCTTTTATTAGGGTGACAATGGTCCCTCTCTGTACTCCAAGTACGGGCACCCTCTTACTGTCCAAACTTAGCGTCACTTGTTTCCTCATGTACACTGCATGCTTATTTTTGTCAGTTTCATCACCAACATCCTCATATGACTGCAGCCTCATCCTAGTCTCCCTCTGAAGGACATACTGACTGTCTTGCGACTTTAAGCTTTTAAAGTCATGCGACACCTTGCTGAGCTTTGGGCCATTTTCCTGCAACCATTGTTTATCACGATCCTTCTCAGACCTTAGAAATTCTTCCCCAGAAATACCCTCCTGAACCTGTAGGGGGCCTAATTCTGCTGTATCTTTTACTTCTCCTGTGTCAATCATACCATTCCCTATCTCATTACAATTTTCAGGGTTTGCTACAACCAGATCAACTTGACCAAGATCTTCAGGTCTACCATTATTTTTGTGGTCACCTATGGTAACCAAACCCTTACAAATTGACAATGAGCTGCATTTTTCATCACGGTCAGAAATATCAATGCATTTGTCATATTTCATTTCACTCATGTTCGGCAGGGCAGTGTCTGGAGAGGAACTGCATCCAGTGGAGTGGTTGTCCACGGCAGCTTCACTATCCACCAACTCCACTGGCCTGAGATCCTCTGCCAACAACTGTCCTGACTCCTGACCATCTTCCCATAAAGCATTTGGACCTGTGACTACAATCACTTCATTTATTGCTGTGCCATCTGGCACTTCCACCAACACATTTGGCTCGGCATTATCCATTATCACATCATTGGGCCCTTTGTGGATCACAGACATGACCTCTTCTGTGTGTTTGCCCTTATTTGGCGTTTCCATCTCATGAACACCATCATCTGCAGTAGCAAGTGCACCCTTGCATACAAGTTGCTCTGCAGGTCCTTCATCTGGCACTGCAGAAGTCATGTCTGCTTCACTTTTACCAACAGAGGCCTTTTCCAACAAAGCCAACAGGCTTTTTGTCCACCTGTCCCAGTCTGTTATCTCTGTGCTCCCAGAGGTACCACGCAGTACCGCTCCTACTGCACAAGGAGACTCAGAGGGACAGAGTGGTTCAGCAACAGACACATTGCACATATCACTTTGGTTCAAATAAGATTTTGGCACTACATTTTTAACCATAGCAGACAGCAATACCACACCTTCACCACCTTGCTCTGGTGGCGCTTCATAAAACGCATTAGAGCTTTGATACCGGTAGTTGCTAGACTGCATTAACCCATTTCCACCATGAGTGTTTTCAAACATTTCAGTTTTAACATTTAACATCCTGTCATCACTATTTTCAGGTACCCTCTTATCCCTCAGAGCAGCACCAAAGTTGTCCCAGGCAACCTCCGGCTCCAGAACGCAGAGCTCCCTGAGGGTTTCTAGGGACCCCTCTATGGCCTTCTTCTTCACAGTTGCTAGGGGAGATAGCACATCTTTAACCGCATTCACAGCAAGGTTATCTCTAGTGAGCTGCACTAGCCCATTAGCAACTGGACCATTCACTTTAGCCAACACAATATTAGCAGTTTTACCCATCATATTGTCACATTCAAGTTTACCACTTGCCTCCCCACTGGACAGGGCACTGCAGCGAGGCAAGTCCTTTTCCAAACCGACAGTGGATCTCCCATTTGGGGCCACTCCAGTGTGCACAGTCACATATTCAGTCTCTTCTATGCATTTACCAGCACCAGTCTTTTTCAACATCAACCCAGCGGTTCCAGCCATTATTTCATTAAAGACAGTCTTACCCACCGCAGTAGTAGGGGTCACCATCTTCATTTGAGTACGTTGTCTCACAAACCAGTCCTCTGCTGCACTTTTACTGGCCCACTCTCCCTGGTGGCCACCGGATGAAATTACAGCAGGCATCTCCAACTGTTTAGCACCCCCTGCCGACACAACAGGAAAATCCTCATTGCCAGGGGTGACTGCAAACATATTTGCACAGGAATCTGGGCCTGGAGATAACGACCTTTGCTCCTGGTAATTTTGAAATGCATACGCATCTTTAGGTGGATGCTTAGCTACATATGCCCTGTAGCTCCTCCTTTCCTTTGGCAATCTTTCTCCCGTTGCCATGGGAAACCGCACTCTCCCAGCAGAGCTTTGCTGATTCTCCCAAACTCTTTGATGCATTGTGGCTTTCAATTTGCCACCACTCTCTGCAGGCAATACTTTTCTCATATGGTCTGCAGACTTGACATCACCGCCGTTGCTATGGGCAACCACATACCTCTCCAACTTCCGGTCAGGCTGTCGGTCCATGATGCGATGGAACTCTCCTCTAAAAAGGATTTCCTCTTTAAACTTGCGGTAGTCATCCTGGTCTCCGTCCATCAAATGGTAAACCGACCGGAACTCTATCCGTAATAAGGTTTGCAACAGTTTTGGCCACCAGTCCCTAGGCCATTTTCTCTTTACAGCAACTTTTTCAAATCTTACAAGGAAGTCCCCAACCTCCTCTGTAGGCAGCATGGGTTGCATATAGTCAGAGGCCAAGATCTGAGCCCCTTGCACTGCGCCACACTCTTTGCGATTCTGCTTGAACCATTCATTCACTGTCTCACACATCACTGGCCCCTTTTGACTGGCCCTCCAAGGTGGAGACATCTTCTCAGGCCACGCTGAGCTCACTTCACCTTTAACTTGATTTAACATGAACTTCTTGTGTTTTGACTGCCTCATCCTTGCAGTCACATGCACAGCAGCCCGTTACACAGTTCACAGCATAGAAAAAAAAAAATTCTCACAAGTGCACTACCTGCACACAATGCAACACAGTCAATTGAACTCCTGCGCAATGCAGTTTGCCTGGCTGCCACACACAGCTAGCAGCAGTTCCTGAAATGACTCACCACTGGCGCAGAGACCGGATTTCACCGTCTGTATGCCCGCATTCGAACACCACTTGTAACATGGGGGTGTTTAACTCAAGTGAAAAGATGCATTTTTTTAATGCAGTGAGTCCTCATCAGACAGGCGTATAGAGTTAAGGGCCTGGTAGCCCACGTTTATTGAAAAAACAAAAGTCCATCCAGAAGTCCCACGCAGGGGTTTAACTTCATTAAGCATTCATCAATGAAAAACATACCAAGCCACCTGGCTCTCTCTTGTCAGCAGTTCCTCTGCTTACTCTCAACAGAGTTGATTCCTTCCAGTCCCCTGGACTCACTGGCTTCCTTAGTCTTCCCGACTCTCAAGGCTGTCCCTCCTTTCCCAGTCTCTGGGCAAAGAATACCCCTTACACAGGGATGACCCCTCCACAGGTCTGTCTTCATACAGCAGCAGCAAGCTGCTCACACTCCACCATCCTCCACTCATTAGCCCCTCATTATATGGTCTGTGTGCAGCTGGGCACACACCTTGTTTGCCATCCTCAAGACCCGGACACAGTTGGAGATCCCATCCAGGACTAGCAAAACCTGGAGAAAACTGACAAAGCAGTTTTCTCCATTTAAATTCTATAGTCTGTAGATATGCAAACTCTGTATCTCCTTTACCTCTAATTTCAAAGGGACAGAGCTTCGCTCTGCCACAATAGCCATACAGAACAGACCACATGGGCTTTGCTACTTAAAGCGGAGCTGTACCCTCAAGTGGAACTTCCGATCATCGGAACCCCCCCCCCCCTCTGGTGCCACAATTGGCACCTTTCAGGGGGGAGGGGGGGGCAGATACCTGTATAATACAGGTATCTGCACCCACTTCCGGGCATAGATAGCCGCAGAATCTGTGGGTATTTAGACCACTTTCTGTTCCCTCCCCACTGTCTGCCGGGAAACACACAGATCCCAGAGACAGCAGGGACCGTCCGTATTGCATAGTGCAACTCACGCATGCGCAGTAGGGAACTGGGAAGTGAAGCCGCAAGGCCTCACTTCCTGATTCCCATACCAAAGATGTCGATGGCAGCACCCGAGAGCCGAGCGACAGATCAGCTATGGGTGCCGACATCTCAGGCGCGCTGTACAGGTAAGTGTCCATATTTTAAAAGTCAGCAGCTGCAGTATTTGTAGTTGCTGATTTAAAAAAATTTAAAAAAAATGGCAAAACTCCAGCTTTAAACTGCAGACAGGATTTTTTATTACAGAGAAAAGACACAGAGCGTGCCATAGCTACAAACCTATAAACACTTCCATCTACTGGTAGAAGAATATATCTCTACTAAGTACTGATGTACAGTAGTTGTTGCACAACATACAATTATATAGTCCAACACATATTTTTAAACTGGAGATCACTCAGCAAAAGAAAACCTTATGGTCTACCAAAGGAGAAGGATTATAAAGAGACAAAAAAAAAATTAATAAGGTGTGACAATCCAACAACAATGTATCATTTACTTCCAACCATACCAAACATGGAGAGCGTGCAGAGATGCTGACATTAACCACTTACGGACTGCCCGATTCGTTATACGTCAGGTGTTTGAAGAGGCATATTGTTGTTATGGCAGCAGCTAGCTGCCCTAACCTCGGTATCCTCTTCTTCCGCGGGCGGTCCGCTTTCAAATAAAAGTGGTCTCTGCGGCAGATTCACTGCAAGATCATTTTTATCAGTGGCGTGAGAGGCTCCCCGCCACGCTCCGGTGCCCTCTGCCGCTTACCGCAGCCGCCAGCAGCGGCGGAGGTGACCACGTCTGTTCCTGTCTGTGGTATGGAGCTGATTGAGGGGAAAATGGCCCCCACCCGTCTCCATACCATTGCAGGGTGGAAGCGACATCAAAACATCACTTCCACCCATAGCTCTTAACCTCCCTAGCAGTAATCCCGAGTCTGGCTCGGGTTGAGTTTTTTCTGCTAGGAGCGGTAACCCCGAGCCAGACTCGGGCTGCATTGCAGGATACAGGGGGGAAGTTACTTACCTTTTCCCCTGGATCCTGCGATGTCACCCCGCTGTGTGAGCGAGCCGTCCGCTCGCTCGATTCACACAGTGCCGAGTGCCACTGATCTCCGTTCCGTGCGACGTTCCGATGCACGGGAGTGGAAATCGGCGCCAAATTTAAAAAAGTTTAAAAAACACACAACACATACAGTACTGTAATCTTACAGATTACAGTACTGTATACAAAAAATACACATCCCCTTTGTCCCTAGTGGTCTGCCCAGTGCCCTGCATATCATTTTATATAATAATTTTTTTTTTTTTTCTGCCTGGAAACTGGAGATTGTCCATAGCAACCAAAAAGTGTCCCTTTATGTCAAAAGTGGTTTTAGACCAGCTAGAAAACACCGATAATAAATTAGAATCACAATTTATCATCAAACAATAAATTTAATGACACCGACTATTCTGCAACTGAGCAAATTTCAGTGTTTTTGATTTCATTACATTATTGAATCATTTTTATATATATATTTTTATTTTATTATGATTTATGATTTTGTTTTTCAAACTTTATCATACCCGGGATGTCTACTAGACTCTGGTTCGGACAGATTTAAGTGAGTTATTCATAATAATACAATATAAAACGGCAAATTTCCATGCAAAATAATTGTACCGCTTTCAGCACTAAATTCCGGACAGAATCATACCGCCAGGGAGGTTAAAGAGAGGTCTTTTTGACCCAAGATCTCATATTTAAGAGGTCCTGTCATGCTTTTTTTTTCTATTACAAGGGATGTTTACATTCCTTGTAAAAGGAAATAAAAGTGAAATTTTTTTTTTTTTTTTTTTAAGAACAGTGTAAAAATAAAAGGTAAAATAAATAAGAAAAAAATAAAATAAAGGTAAACGCCCCACGCCCATTGCTCCCGTCGAGCAATAATTCTAGCCCTCTGTAACTCAAAACATGCAACCTGTAGAATTTTTTAACCACTTCAATACAGGGCATTTTCACCCCCTTCCTGCCCAGGCCAAATTTTCACATTTTGATTGACAATTGCGTGGTCATGCAACAATGTACCAAAATGAAAAAAGAAAATCCCCACAAATATAGCTTTCTTTTGGTGGTATTTGATCACCTCTGTGGTTTTTATTTTTTGCGCTATAAACAAAAGAAGAGTGACAAGTTTGAAAAAAAAACACAATTTTTTTACTATAATAAATATCCCAAATAAAAAAAAAAGGTTTAGGCCAATATGTATTCTTCTACATATTTTTGGTAAAAAAAAAATCGCAATATGATTGGTTTGCGCAAAAGTTATAGCGTCTATAGCGCCCCATCTGCGGACATATGACAATATGCGGGTAAGGAAGTGGTTAAACGTCGCATATGGATATTTTTAAGGGGAAACGTTTGTCGCAATTCCACGAGTGAGCGCAACATTGAAGCGTGATGTGTTGGGTATCAATTTACTCGGCGTAACATCATCTTTCAAAAAAAGTGCACTTGTAAGACTGCTGCGCAAATACTATGTGACAAAAAATATTACAACGGCCGCTATTTTACTTTCTAAGAGGAAAAAAAAAACAAAGAAAGAAAACGTAATTTGTGTTGTATTATAATCTTAAAGTGGTGTTGCCACCAAAAAAAAAAAAAATGTCTTAAAAATCATAAAAGAAATAAAAAAAAATAATTGGAAAAAAAATAATTTTTACTTTTTACTCACCTCTAAATGCCTGTTGCTAGGGGGTCCCTCGTAGTCTGCCACCTTCAGTGCCCGGGCACTGACATCACTTCCCCTCACTTCCCATCACGTGTCCCAGATGACTGAGCGTCGAATCACGGTGCCGATCGTGCATGCGCAGTGGGTGCCCGGCTGTGAAGCTACAAGTACTTATAGAACTTTCACTTTCACTTTCACTTTAGTTTGTCCAAATAGACACCAACCTGTACACTGAAAACATAAAACAGGCAAGGACATACTGTACATAACATACAGCCAGGCTTTCCTTTTTAGAACTAGATATGCAAAAGGATTAATGCTTTCAGACATTTGGAAATAGGCGCATCTTTCCTGAATGTTTGAATAATGAGAACACTAATGCCGCATACACACGAGTGGAATTTCTGACAGAAAGAGTCCGATGGGAGCTTTTCATCATATATTCCGACCGGCTGTATGCCCCATCGGACTTTTTCCATCGAAAATTCAGACGGACTTAGATAGAGAACATGTTCTATATTTTTCCAACGGAGAAAAAGCGCTCGTCTGTATGCTGTTCCGACGCACCAAAAACTACGCATGCTCTGAAGCAAGTAGGAGACAGGAGTTATTGGCTACTGGCTATTTAACTTCCGTTTTCTAGTCCCGTCGTACGCGTTGTACGTCACCACGTTCTAGACGGTCGGACTTTGGTGTGACCGTGTGTATGCAAGACAGCTTGAGCGGAATTCCATCGGAACTCCGTCGGAAAAACCTTCAGAGTTTATTCCGGCAGCAAAACCGGTCGTGTGTACAGGGCATTAGAATACAACCTATTATGTTTTTTTCTTGGCATGCCTTGTTTAATTGTTGCATCTATGATGCGTTATGGTGAAGTCAGTACATGAAGATTTGGCTGCTCAATGACCAGGCCATTTTTTGCGATTCGGCACGGCATCGCTTTAACTGACAATTGCGCGGTCATGCGACGCTGTACCCAAACAAATTTGACGTCCTTTTTTTCCCACAAATAGAGCTTTCTTTTGGTGGTATTTGATCATCTCTGTGGTTTTTTATTTTTTGCGCTATAAACAAAAAATAGTGACAATTTTGAAAAAAAAAAACAATATTTTGTACTTTTTGCTATAATAAATATTCCTATTTTTTTTTTTTTTTTTTAAAAAAGCAATTTTTTTCCTCAGTTTAAGCCGATGTGTATTCTTCTACATATTTTTGGTAATAAAAATCGCAATAAGCGTATATTGATTGGTTTGCGCAAAAGTTATAGCGTCTACAAAACAGGGGATAGATTTATGGGATTTTTATTATTATTATTTTTTTTAACTGGTAATGGAGGTGATCTGCGATTTTTATCGTGACTGCGATATCGCGGCTGACAATTTGGACATTTTTGGGACCATTGACAATTATACAGCGATCAGTGCTATAAAAATGCACTGGCAGGGAAGGGGTTAACACTAGGGGGCGATCAAGGGGTTAAGTGTGTTCCCTATGTGTGTTCTAACTGTATGGGGGATGGGATTGTCTAGGAGGAGAGAGAGATCGGTGTTCATACCTAGTATGAACATACAATCTGTCTCTACTCCCCTGAAAGAACCGGATTTGTGTGTTTACACACACAGATCCCAGTTCTTGCTCTGTCATGAGCGATCGCGGGGGCCCGGCGGTCATCGCGCCCACCGGGCACTTGCATCGGCTCCGGGCACACGCTGCCTAATGGCCAAAAGGCAAAGCAATGTAAGGTAACGTCGTTTTGCCCAACCGTGCCATTCTGCCGCAGTAAAACTGTGGCAGCTTGTCGGCAAGCAGTTAATATCAAAATGTACAGATGCATGCTTACTTTGTACTGCACAATGCAATTTTAGTTGCATCACACTGTGAATTCTATTGTACAAAGATATACATTATTTATTTCATACTGTGCATTCTATATGATCCTAAATTCACATGCTGAGAATCATACTCCAGAATCACATATTCCATTCTCGCATACAGGGAATCATACTGCAGAACACTTTATATTGCTTTAAAGCATACTGTGAATTTTATAGTGAAATCATGGGACTTTACTTTTATTGTATAGTATAGATGTACCCTACTTTTACAAAATTATAACCTGTTGAGAGTCATGCAAAAAAATATTTTTATCTCAAAGCTCTGTCCTTATTTATATGTATTCTTTTAATTTCAAGATCACAAAGTCATGTTTGCACATGCTGAAAATGTCCCTACTCTGTAAAAAGAAGACTAATTCAGCCACCACATCTGGTTATATATTGCATTTTTATTTCTGGGTTTACGGTTGTTATGTTTTATCACCATTTCTTAAGTCCCCAAACAGGTCACAGTGTCAAGTTAGCACAGCATAAAAAGCATCATACAAGGCAACATTCATTTTGCGCTTTTCATTTAACGCCTTTCATCAACCAGAGTGTCTGGAGGAGATAACGTGTTATTTATTATTGGCCTTGAGTTATTGCTTTGACCCAAGTCCAGTCCAGGAACAGGAGGAGGAGGATTTCTTGGACCAAAATTGGTTGCTTTATTAATCGTGACCAATTATGTCATATGCCTTTGCTGCGGGAGCTCCAGGAGAATAATCCGGATGATTTTCTAAATTATCTCCGGATGACGGACCCCTGCTTTCACCAACTCTTAGCATTGATGATCCCCTATATTAAGAAGCAGGACACATGCATGAGGCTTTTATTTTATTTTTGGTTGAATAATAATGATTTGATTTGTTGTATTTTCTATATTTTTGGATGCATAGAATGCACTTTTTGGTTAAGTTCTATTTTATTTGTTTTCTTTTTTAATGCACAATAAAAAAAAGTGTGCAGAATAATACTTGACTATGTGTTTTACTTCAAATGACAGTTTGGGAGTAGGCAGTTACATTATAAAAAGTACAATGAAAAATTGACAAGGAACACCAACATAGTTGTATCTTTGACCTTAAAAACTATGGGATAATGGTGTTGTGGTGATTTGCCCAAAAAAAAAAAAAAAAGCTTATTAATATTATTCTTGATATCACTAGAAAAAAAAAGCCTTTGAAAATTTGTTCGCAATAACTCCATCAGTATCACCAGCAAAGCATCTTCATTATTATCCCATTAAAGAGGAAGAGAATGTGCGCTGCATTTTGAGATTTCATCATTTTACGATTGCTAGTTTACAAGACTTGCTTCCGAGCATGATGTATGTTTGTACTTTGGACTTTTGTCCGACGGACTTGTGTACACACGCTTGGAAAATCCGACAACAGACATTTGTCCACAGAAAATTTTAAAGCCTGCCATCCAACATTTGTCCACCGAAAATCCGACAATTGTCCGATGGAGCGTACAAACTGTCAGATTTTCCGCCAAAAGCCTGTCATCACACAATTCCTGTTGGAAAATCCAATCGTGTGTACGCGACTTAAAGCCTGATGGTTCTTTAAAGAGGATGGGTTTTACTTCCTCTTTTTCTCCCTGCAAACCCTGCAAATTAAAAGCATAATGGGCTAGTATGCATCGCATACTAGGAAAACAAGTGTATAGGTGCTGCAACCTTCCCACATAAAAGCTACACCCGCTGCTCAAACCTTGAGGCTGCTGACACCTCCAACATACCAGAATAAGGAAAGGGATGGTCGGCACTCAGGATGACATCCAACAAAGTATTTCTTTATTAAATGGTTGTAAAGGCACAAGGTTTTTTACCTTCATGCATTCTATGCATGAGGATAAAAAAAAACTTCTGTGTGCAGCAATCACCTCTGCTCCCTAATACTCACCTGAGCCTCATCTCGAACCTTGGCTCTCGCACTCCTGATTGGCTTTTGGCAGCTCCCGCTGATGTCAATCAAAACCAGTAAGCCACTCACTACACAGAGGGGGCAAACCTTGGCTCTGTGTGTAAATGGACACACAGAGCCGCAGCTTGGAAGTGCACCTGCTTGGGTGCCCCAGAGCAAATTGCTTGCTGTGGGGGCACCCAGCAGGAGGGAGGGGCCAGGATGGGACCTGAGAAGAGGAGGATCTGAGTGGTCTGTGCAAAACCACTGCACAGAGCAGGTAAGAATAACTAGCTATCTATGAGTAAGCACTGATTCCAGTGCGAAACGCATCATAATTTTTGTACCCCCACCTTTGCTGTGGATTATTTGATGTGATGTGACCTTCGTTTTTCAATAACAGCACAGAAAGTCAAGCTGCTGACTTTTGATGATCAGACACTCACCTGTCCCAGGGTCCAGCGATGCGGGGGAACGAAGCCCCGCTCATCTCCCCCTCCTCTCTGCAGTGTCGGCATTGTCACTTTGGGCGCCCCGGCTGTGACTTCCCAGCCAGGCACACACTGTGCATGAGCGAGCCACGCTGCACGCTGTGACTGGCTGGGCAATCATCTGGGACCTGTGACGTGTCCCCGATGATTGCCAAGAGGGATGGGGGAGAGGTGAATTTACTTCCGGTGCTGCGGTGCCCCGGGAGAAAGTGGGAGCTAGAACCCTCTAAAAAGAGGGTTTCCACTCCCCCCCCCCCCAAAAAAAAAATTACATGCCAAATATGGCATGTCAGGGGGTCACTTCCCTTTAAAGCGGAAGTTCCATTTTTGGGTGGAACTTTGGTTTAATGTAAACAAAACAGAGGGCTGAAGAAGCTTACCAAAGTTTGAAACAGTATTTGTGTAGACAGCCAGTGCTGGTAGCCCTAAATTACAACAAGGGGTTCTGGTCCAAACCAATGCCTCAAGTGTAGGACTTAGGTCTTTGCTTTCCCAATTGGTAGATGGAGAACAACACTTGGTGCTCAATTTGAGTAGGAGGCTTACCCACGCAGAGGGAAATTATAGTATTGTCGATTGAGAAAATCTGGTAATTAAGTGGGTCTCTATGGTACTATTTGCTGGAATACAGCTTCAGACGAATAACTGGCCATGCTCCCTTAACATAGATGGCCCAGGCCAAGGAGCACAATTCAAGGGTTACCAGATAGTTCTTGGCCCTCCAACATCAATTGATAAATGGCATGGTCAAGGATAGAGTGTATGTCCCACACAGAATCTTGCTTTTTATCAGTTAGATGGGTTGGCTCCATGCAATTTGGCTGTTGTGCAAGAAATAGGGGTGTTAATAGCTGGACAAACTGGAAAAATTGAATTTTTAAATTATTCAGTATGTGCTAGGAACAGGCTGAGAGAGAAAAGTGATCAAATTGTTTAAATACTGGAAAAGGACATTTTATTGCTGACTTCTTTAACAAAAAAAAAAAACACAGAACCCTCCAAAGGTCCTCCAAATATTTTGGGGGAGGTTCAGAGGGCTTTGTGTGCTGTTTTTCCTTTTAAAGTAATTTTAAACAACAAAAATGTTTTTTTACCTAAGGTAAAAAAAAAACTTTCTATGTCGTTTCCTCCCCCCTCCCTTTGCCCAACGCTTACTTTAGTTTAGTTTCAATCCAGCACTGTGCCCAGCTGCAAGTCTTCTCCCCTCTCTTCCTGGCCTCACAGGCTTTGCTATTAGCAGTGGGAACTATTGGCTCCTGCTGCTGTCAATTAAATCCAGTGAGGAGGGTTCAGGGGGTGGGCTGAGACATGCTGTGTGTGTCTATGGACACACAGAACCTGGCTGAGGAGTGAGCCTGCACGAATGCTCCTATTGCAAGCTGTTTGCTATGGGGTCAGATACAGAAGAGGAGAAGCTTTTTTTGCCCTGGTACATGTTCCCCACGGTAGTGCCCCCATCCCCCAACCTTCATTCTCTTTTCGACAACCCTTTTAATATTAGCTAAAAAAATTGGCATTTTTAATTTGTAGATTTGGCTCTGATTGATTCAAAGGGATTTGTGTTCAAGATCTGAAGTTAACCAAACCCTGCTCAAACTGAACCCAGTGCATTTTGGTCCATCCCTTAATGAGGCCCCAAGGTAATTTTGTTTGAAAATGTTATTGATAATGACCGTGATTTGTATTCACTAGCCCTTTGACTTTTTGACCCTTTTGACTTTACTTTTTTCCTCTTTACATTTTCTAATGTGATCTGTGAATAACATGTTTAATGTAAATAAAATAAAAACAAGCACAGTAAGTACAGGAATGTGTGTTCTCTTCTGCCCTTACTATATCATAATGAGCACTCGCAGCAATGTGGCAGTAAAAGGCATTAAATATTTATTACAACTGGAATGCATTGTGCTGCTTACTTTGCATGTTCACTCTATTTTAACTCATACAGTGAGAAATCACTGAGGAGACAAAATTAAAAGGAAAAGAGAAAGCACAGCTATGACAGATTTTTTTTTTCATCAAAGGCACCTGGGAATTATATTAATGCAACAATTACATTAAAATAACAGTTATTTATATGTTGATTAGAATTTCCCCCTTCTCCACCTAAAAGGCAGAATTTGATTATGTGTTCCCTCTGGATTCTAGGCTGGTAGTTTAACATTTTCTTTTAATTTAAATAAAACAAGCATTTGCAAACAAACCTCTCACAGTGTTGCCTCTGGGGGCTTCTTCTTTCACTATTAATCTATAAAAAATGTTTGTAAATTGTCCCAACAGTATTAACATGTAAAGCCTTCTCTAAGGCAGAAGGTCTCTGTGCCAGTTCCTGTGGGGAACCGCTTGCTGCATTATTCTTAGGGATAGTGAGCTCTCCAGTCATTATATCAAAAGTGGAACTAGAGACACATGGTGCATTATTTCAATTTGAATAATCTTTATTTATCCCAGAAATCAATAAATAAGTATATTTTTGTCATATTCATATTTTTGAATTCTCCTTTGAAGCCTGCAGGTGGTCATTCAGATTGGTTGGCAGACAGAAGAGGAAGATAAATCTGCTCTGTGGGGTAAAAGGGCATTTAGGACTTTACAGTGAACCCACGCGTACTCCATAAAAAAAGTTTTTTAGCAGAGAAACCTGATGCTGCATGGGGGGGAATCGTGACACAAATGCTCCCTGGGGCCAGCCTCAGCCTTTGATTGGATGTAGCACAACATAAAACAAAGAACTGACGATCAACTTACACCAGACACTAGCCTTCGTTATCTATAATGTTGGGAAAATAGACATTAAAGTAAAGGTATGTTCTACCCATGAATGCTTTAAAACCACCATCCAAAGCAGCACACCTACCTTTCCTTTGCTCCCCTACGGCTTCATTCAATAACCGTGAATGAAGAAAGGGATCCCCATTTAATCTATGAGTCTTTCCAGCAGGAGCTTACAAAGGTTGAGGAATTTCTGTTCTCCTATTATGTGAGAATGAAGGGTCAATCTCCAAACACCAAATAAGGGAGAGCTGGGTGACTGACAATTAAGGCAAACCAGCAGCCTTCTTTCACAAATGCACCCAATATATATATTTTCCAGTTTTGGTTGATGCTAGAGAGTTAAAGTAGTTGTGAAGGCAGAAGTTTTTTTTTTTATTTTTTATCTTGATGCATTCTATTCATTAAGATAAAAAAAAACTGTGTGCAGCAGCGCCCCTCAGCCCCCTAATACTTACCTGAGGTACATTTAGATCAGGGGTGTCAAACTGGTGGCCCTCCAGCTGTTGCTACACTGCAAGTCCCATCATGCCTCTGCCTGAGGGAGTCATGCTTGTAACGGTCAGCCTTGCAATGCCTCATGGCACTTGTAGTTGTGCAACAGCTGGAGGGCCACCAGTTTGAGACCCACGATCTAGATCCAGCGATGTTGCATGAGAGACTTGGCTGTCCGGGACTCCCCTCCTCATTGTCTGAGACAGCAGCGCAGTGCCATTGGCTCCCACTGCTGTTAATCAAAGTCAGTGAGCCAATGAAGAGAGAAAGGGGGCGGGACTGGGCCGCAGTTCTGTGTCTGAGCAGTCACACACAGCAGTGGCTCGACTCAGGTGCCCCTATAGCAAGCTGCATGTTGTGGGGGCACTCAACAGGAGGGAGGGGCCAGAGGTGCCAAAGAGGAACCTGAGAAAAGGAGGATCTCGGCTGCTCTGTGCAAAACCATTGCACAGAGCAGGTAAGTATAACATGTTGGTTCCCAGTCATGCACACCTGTCCCAGCCCACACATGAATGGTCTGCCTATGAGATTTATATTGATTGATTTTGATTGATTGATTGATTGATTTTATATTATGGAAAAGGGGACTCTAAGGGGTGGAAACAGCCAGTGTTAGGCTGAAACATTTAAAAATCCATGAGGAGAGTTATGAGCTACAGCAGGGAAATCTCACTAAAATAATTCTCTGTATGTAAAAGAAGCCACTGGGTTACTTAGTCCACCAGACTTCACCTTTAAATAAATATTATTTTGGGTTGGATGAGTCTTTAATCTTGATTTTAAAAATGTGTCCTATATATTCCAAAAACGTTATAGAGTTTCACACCCACGGATATCCCTGTATGTAGAATATCTTTTTTTTCTTTTTGTTTCTGAAAAAATAAATATTTTTTTTTTTAGTTTAAATGTAATCTTTTTTTTTTTATTTTATTTTTTTTAGTTTTCCAGCATCCTATACCAATAGAAAACACAAAATTTTAAGTTAAGCTTTAAAAGGGATCTTAGGTTGTATGTACACAAATTTGACAAGTAGTACTAACACCTGCTATATAGTATGAGGGGTCATAGGGAGGTTCTTTTTCTGAGGAATCATTCACTCATAGTATATATGTCCTGCAAGAAGGAAGGCAAACGTGTAACACCATTGAAAAAGAACCATAAATTGGCTTTCCTTCTAGTAATTCCATTCCTTCAGAGTAAATAGCGGTTTTCTAAGCTGCTGTCCAGATTTCACTCCATTTTTCTACTTTAAATTGTCTATTTATTATTTGCTTCTGTAGCGGCCATAACCCTCGATGGGATGGCCTTGACTTTTGGGCTTACCGGTTACCTCTGCTTGGCTTGTTCTTCCAGGTCTAGGGGTTCCCAGGGTTAGTACCCAAAGACTTTGGATGCTGACACCATAAAAGTCCTTTAGAAAGGTTTTTATTTGCAAGGGTGACATTCAACAGACACAGTCTCATGTGGGAACAGAGGGTAAGGGTGAAGAAACTCAGGCACCTTGAATTGCAGACTATTAGGAAGTCTATAATGCACACCCAGAGAGTAGCCACTCGCAGCTGGGTGCTTCAAAGCTGAACAAATCTCTAGCCAGAGATTATGGCAGTCAGCACTTGAATACGGAACTTGCAAAGTCTCTGACCTCAAAGAAAGGTTGCAATCAAAGTGGAACAGGAACCTTTCCTCAGTACATGGAACATTCTCTGTCTCCTCAGGCAGTACTGGGAAAGCGTGGATTCGTCAGTGTCCTTGACAACCCAGCAACCAGGCACTTCTTGGGATGCCAGCTTGTTGGCCCTCCTCCGAAGAGTCCTCCCCCGGTCGCTTACACGAGCAGCGATGCCCCTCTAAGTTGAGAGCGCACCCTCAGTTACTGAATCCTCCCTCAGTTACTGTGTCTCGGACCAGTCGGTTTCCGAGACTCGGGAACAGATGGATCCCTGCCCTAGACCAAGCAGGTCTGTGGGGCTAGTCAAACTGACCATGTTGGGGGGCGGCCTTCGCTCCCTGACTGGGACCCCTCGCAGGCTGACCCGGTCCAGATCCAGGAACAGGCCACTCTGGCCGAACAAACCCCGAACACGTGACTCCAGCATCTTAAGTACCCTTCCCCAGACTCCTCAGCGGGGCCAAACGCACCCACTGATTTTCTCCGGGGAATGTTGATACCCAAAACGTCCAACCAGGCCTGGTTCTGTACCTGTCATGTGCACCCAACTGCACACATGACCAGGCAGAACCCTAGCACAGCCCAGCCAAACTGATGCCAAAGTTAACCTACATAATTAACTCTCAGAACCCCTTTACTGTTCTGAGAGAAAAATAACTAAATTTACACATAGCGGACACCTTGCAAAAGTGTCACCGCTACCCTTCCATTTAGTCATATAATTATTTTTTCAGTATTATAAGACTGTGAATTCATCAAGAGTTGGTATACACATGAAATTAGCCTCTTGAACGTTGCACCCGTGATGCAAAGCTTTTCAAAGGGAGTAGGAGGGGAAAGGTTATTCTGGGAGTGATAGATTGTGCAAATTACTTAATTTTGCTGAATAAACTTTGCAAAGGCAACGTGTATCATTCAAGAAGGGCAGAGAAGATTTTATCTGATCCAATGTTAGCCCAAATTTTGTCTGATATGTTTTCCAGATTCCCTTAGTGAAGCTCATTATGGTAAGCAGATCAATGTTTCTATACTCAGTAGCCAGGACCCTTTTCCAAATTATTTTAATTATTATGAGATTTTCTCTTTGCCTTAGAAAGATAATTAAAAACATAAATAAATACATAAATTAAGAAAGAAATGAAATATGCTTGGAAGACTGCAACACACAATTTTTAGGGACTACAAGAACCAGACACTCTACATCTTTGCTAATATTTAGAGTCCATCAATAAACAAAGTGCATAGTTGTTTGTGTAGTGTTTTAAAGACTCTAATATTTGGAAAATGCTTAAATGTTAAATAAGATCTACTATGAGGCCATGTTTTCTTTTTTTGTTATGCATTTGCGGTATATCAGTTAGAATTCCACAGCAATAGTAATGAGTCAGCATTCTCTCCTGTGAAATCATACCAATTTGGTGGATCCTAATTGGTTCCTGCTTTTTAGAATGATAATCTACAAAGTCCATGTAATATACAGACATGTTATAGTTCTATAAAGGTCACCAAACCTGTTTTATTCGGACTATAAAATCTATATACAATCAACTTTATATTTATCAAAACTGTGGGGTCCCCCCCAAAATCCATACCAAACTTATCCAAGCATGCAGCCTGGCAGGTCAGGAAAGGAGGGGGGGGGGTGAGCGAGCCCCCCCCCCCCCCCCCCCCCCCCCCCCCGAGCCATTTTAGGTCACATGCCCTTTTTATAGGCCTTGCTTTGTGCACTGGCACAAATCATTTGGTGGAGGGGGGATTATGGTGTGGGGTTGTTTTTTGGGGGTTGGGCTTGGTTCCCTAATTCCAATGAAGGGAACTCTTAAGGTGCCAGCAATCCAAGACATTTTGGACCAATGCATGCTCCCAACTTTGTGGGAAAAGTTTGGGGATGACCCCCTTCCTGTTCCAACATGACTGCACACCAGTGCACAAAGCAAGGTCCATAAAGACATGATTGAGTGAGTTTGGGGTGGATGAACTTGACTGGCCTGCACAGAGGACTGACCTCAACCTGGTAGAATACCTTTGGGATGAATTAGAGCGGAGACTGCGAGCCAGGCCTTCTCATCCACATCAGGGCCTAACCTCCCAAATGTGCTAAACCTTGTGGACAGCCTTGCCAGAAGAGTTGAAGCTGTTATAGCTGCAAAAGGGTGGGCAAACTCAATATTGAACCCTACGGACTAAGACTAGACGGCCTAAGACTGGAATGCCATTAAAGTTTATGTGTGTGTAAAGGCAGGTATCCCAATATATTTGGTAATATAGTGTATTTTACAGAATAGTTCTGCCCCAAACAGCAAACTCCATTGAAGTCTATGGGAGCCTAGCATGAGAAATCAGAAGTGCCCATTTGGAAGGCTTATATTTAAGTAATTGGCCATACAAGGGGTATGTATCAATGCAAAATCTTTTTTTTAAAACAATTGTTTTTTCAGGAGCAGTGATTTTAATGATGCTTAAAGTGCAACAATAAAATAAAAAAATGCCTTTAAATATAGTGCCTGGGGGGGGGGGGTCTGTCCCCCCTCTACCCCCCCCACCCCAAAGCACCTTATCCCCATGTTGATGGGGACAAGGATCTCTTCCCCACGGCCCTGGGCTGTGGTTGTGGGAGTCTGCAGGCAGCAAAAGGGCCCTACAGATCCATGTCCACCCCTATGTGAATGATTATGGGGTACATAGTGATTGACGATGGATTGTCAGGGGACACTTTATTTTATTTTTTTAATAAAGGAATTGTCAAAAATGGTCTCTGCTTTTTTATAACTTTTCAAGACTTTTTGGTGAATGGGTAGGGGTACTATGTACCCCATACTCATTCACATGGGGAGCAGGATTTGGAGGCCCCCTTGTTAAAGGGAACTTCCATATTCCGATAAGCCCCCTGCCTGCAGACCCCCACAATCACAACCCAGGGTTGTGGGGAAGAGACCCTTGTTCCCATCAACAAGGGGGCAAAGTGCTTTGGGGTGGGGGGGTAGAGCCCCAAAGCACTCACCCCCCATGCTGAGGGCATGTGGTCTGGTGTGGTTCAGGAGAAGGGGTGCTGCTTGCTCATGCCACCCCTTTCCTGGCCTGGCAGGCTGCATGCTCAAATAGGAGTCTAGTATGGATTGGGGGGACCCCCACGCCAGCTTCTTATTTTTACCGGCAAATTTTTTTTTTGTATTCAGCTATAAGCAGGGAAGCCCATTGACAGCTGATCCCTAACAACTCACTGGTTGTTAGGGATGCTGCGGCCGACTTCCCAGCCCCACTCCTTAACAACCAGCTTTTACTTCACCCTGATTGCAAGACCAAGAACCAGAATGCACTGTGCAGTGTGCAGTGTGCAGTGAATTGCAGGGCGTTTGGCAGGGCGAACACCCACCGAACACCCTGCAAATTTGGGTGTTCCCTGAACGGGGTGGACAGCCAGTGTTCAGCTTGAACTCATGCTCGGGCAGAACCATTCGCCAAACACTACTTTCTAATCAAATACAGTTTATTCCTGAGATTAGCTCTTTCATGCACCTTTTGAAATCCTTCCCATATTTCTTTAGCAGTTTCACACTTACATACATTTATGATTTGATCATCTACTATGCTAAGAGAGATTGTGATCTCAGCTTTTTGGTCTTTTTCTATCCACTTAACTGAAGGGTGTTCTGGCCTGACTTCATTTATGAACTTCCATGTAACTTCATATATTAGAAGCATTTCAGCTTGAATTTACAAGACTAGTCGTTCTGGTTTGTCAGATTTTCAAATGAAAGCTTTGCTGCAGCTGCTGCAGTGTTACTGGTCATTTTATTTTGTTGCCGTTTTCTTTCTGTTGCTTTATTTTGCACTTATCTACGGTAGCTGGCTATGTCTGGGTGGGTATCTGGGCCCATAACCTGCTAGAAAATCTGTATATAGCCATACAGAACAGACCACATGGGCTTTGCTACTTAAAGCGGAGCTGTACCCTCAAGTGGAACTTCCGATCATCGGAACCCCCCCCCCCCCCCCCTCTGGTGCCACAATTGGCACCTTTCAGGGGGGAGGGGGGGGCAGATACCTGTATAATACAGGTATCTGCACCCACTTCCGGGCATAGATAGCCGCAGAATCTGTGGGTATTTAGACCACTTTCTGTTCCCTCCCCACTGTCTGCCGGGAAACACACAGATCCCAGAGACAGCAGGGACCGTCCGTATTGCATAGTGCAACTCACGCATGCGCAGTAGGGAACTGGGAAGTGAAGCCGCAAGGCCTCACTTCCTGATTCCCATACCAAAGATGTCGATGGCAGCACCCGAGAGCCGAGCGACAGATCAGCTATGGGTGCCGACATCTCAGGCGCGCTGTACAGGTAAGTGTCCATATTTTAAAAGTCAGCAGCTGCAGTATTTGTAGTTGCTGATTTAAAAAAATTTAAAAAAAATGGCAAAACTCCAGCTTTAAACTGCAGACAGGATTTTTTATTACAGAGAAAAGACACAGAGCGTGCCATAGCTACAAACCTATAAACACTTCCATCTACTGGTAGAAGAATATATCTCTACTAAGTACTGATGTACAGTAGTTGTTGCACAACATACAATTATATAGTCCAACACATATTTTTAAACTGGAGATCACTCAGCAAAAGAAAACCTTATGGTCTACCAAAGGAGAAGGATTATAAAGAGACAAAAAAAAATTAATAAGGTGTGACAATCCAACAACAATGTATCATTTACTTCCAACCATACCAAACATGGAGAGCGTGCAGAGATGCTGACATTAACCACTTACGGACTGCCCGATTCGTTATACGTCAGGTGTTTGAAGAGGCATATTGTTGTTATGGCAGCAGCTAGCTGCCCTAACCTCGGTATCCTCTTCTTCCGCGGGCGGTCCGCTTTCAAATAAAAGTGGTCTCTGCGGCAGATTCACTGCAAGATCATTTTTATCAGTGGCGTGAGAGGTTCCCCGCCACGCTCCGGTGCCCTCTGCCGCTTACCGCAGCCGCCAGCAGCGGCGGAGGTGACCACGTCTGTTCCTGTCTGTGGTATGGAGCTGATTGAGGGGAAAATGGCCCCCACCCGTCTCCATACCATTGCAGGGTGGAAGCGACATCAAAACATCACTTCCACCCATAGCTCTTAACCTCCCTAGCAGTAATCCCGAGTCTGGCTCGGGTTGAGTTTTTTCTGCTAGGAGCGGTAACCCCGAGCCAGACTCGGGCTGCATTGCAGGATACAGGGGGGAAGTTACTTACCTTTTCCCCTGGATCCTGCGATGTCACCCCGCTGTGTGAGCGAGCCGTCCGCTCGCTCGATTCACACAGTGCCGAGTGCCACTGATCTCCGTTCCGTGCGACGTTCCGACGCACGGGAGTGGAGATCGGCGCCAAATTTAAAAAAGTTTAAAAACACACAACACATACAGTACTGTAATCTTACAGATTACAGTACTGTATACAAAAAATACACATCCCCTTTGTCCCTAGTGGTCTGCCCAGTGCCCTGCATATCATTTTATATAATAATTTTTTTTTTTTTCTGCCTGGAAACTGGAGATTGTCCATAGCAACCAAAAAGTGTCCCTTTATGTCAAAAGTGGTTTTAGACCAGCTAGAAAACACCGATAATAAATTAGAATCACAATTTATCATCAAACAATAAATTTAATGACAGCGACTATTCTGCAACTGAGCAAATTTCAGTGTTTTTGATTTCATTACATTATTGAATCATTTTTATATATATTTTTATTTTATTATGATTTATGATTTTGTTTTTCAAACTTTATCATACCCGGGATGTCTACTAGACTCTGGTTCGGACAGATTTAAGTGAGTTATTCATAATAATACAATATAAAACGGCAAATTTCCATGCAAAATAATTGTACCGCTTTCAGCACTAAATTCCGGACAGAATCATACCGCCAGGGAGGTTAAAGAGAGGTCTTTTTGACCCAAGATCTCATATTTAAGAGGTCCTGTCATGCTTTTTTTTTTCTATTACAAGGGATGTTTACATTCCTTGTAAAAGGAAATAAAAGTGAAATTTTTTTTTTTTTTTTTTAAGAACAGTGTAAAAATAAAAGGTAAAATAAATAAGAAAAAATAAAATAAAGGTAAACGCCCCACGCCCATTGCTCCCGTCGAGCAATAATTCTAGCCCTCTGTAACTCAAAACATGCAACCTGTAGAATTTTTTAACCACTTCAATACAGGGCATTTTCACCCCCTTCCTGCCCAGGCCAAATTTTCACATTTTGATTGACAATTGCGTGGTCATGCAACAATGTACCAAAATTAAAAAAGAAAATCCCCACAAATATAGCTTTCTTTTGGTGGTATTTGATCACCTCTGTGGTTTTT
This sequence comes from Lithobates sylvaticus, assembly GCA_028564925.1. Classification (NCBI taxonomy): domain Eukaryota; kingdom Metazoa; phylum Chordata; class Amphibia; order Anura; family Ranidae; genus Lithobates; species Lithobates sylvaticus. The sequence continues at coordinate 94,928,299 of CM053035.1, forward strand.
ATTTTTTGCGCTATAAACAAAAGAAGAGTGACAAGTTTGAAAAAAACACAATATTTTTTACTATAATAAATATCCCAAATAAAAAAAAAAGGTTTAGGCCAATATGTATTCTTCTACATATTTTTGGTAAAAAAAAAAAATCGCAATATGATTGGTTTGCGCAAAAGTTATAGCGTCTATAGCGCCCCATCTGCGGACATATGACAATATGCGGGTAAGGAAGTGGTTAAACGTCGCATATGGATATTTTTAAGGGGAAACGTTTGTCGCAATTCCACGAGTGAGCGCAACATTGAAGCGTGATGTGTTGGGTATCAATTTACTCGGCGTAACATCATCTTTCAAAAAAAGTGCACTTGTAAGACTGCTGCGCAAATACTATGTGACAAAAAATATTACAACGGCCGCTATTTTACTTTCTAAGAGGAAAAAAAAAAAACAAAGAAAGAAAACGTAATTTGTGTTGTATTATAATCTTAAAGCGGTGTTGCCACCAAAAAAAAAAAAAAATGTCTTAAAAATCATAAAAGAAATAAAAAAAAATAATTGGAAAAAAAATAATTTTTACTTTTTACTCACCTCTAAATGCCTGTTGCTAGGGGGTCCCTCGTAGTCTGCCACCTTCAGTGCCCGGGCACTGACATCACTTCCCCTCACTTCCCATCACGTGTCCCAGATGACTGAGCGTCGAATCACGGTGCCGATCGTGCATGCGCAGTGGGTGCCCGGCTGTGAAGCTACAAGTACTTATAGAACTTTCACTTTCACTTTCACTTTAGTTTGTCCAAATAGACACCAACCTGTACACTGAAAACATAAAACAGGCAAGGACATACTGTACATAACATACAGCCAGGCTTTCCTTTTTAGAACTAGATATGCAAAAGGATTAATGCTTTCAGACATTTGGAAATAGGCGCATCTTTCCTGAATGTTTGAATAATGAGAACACTAATGCCGCATACACACGAGTGGAATTTCTGACAGAAAGAGTCCGATGGGAGCTTTTCATCATATATTCCGACCGGCTGTATGCCCCATCGGACTTTTTCCATCGAAAATTCAGACGGACTTAGATAGAGAACATGTTCTATATTTTTCCAACGGAGAAAAAGCGCTCGTCTGTATGCTGTTCCGACGCACCAAAAACTACGCATGCTCTGAAGCAAGTAGGAGACAGGAGTTATTGGCTACTGGCTATTTAACTTCCGTTTTCTAGTCCCGTCGTACGCGTTGTACGTCACCACGTTCTAGACGGTCGGACTTTGGTGTGACCGTGTGTATGCAAGACAGCTTGAGCGGAATTCCATCGGAACTCCGTCGGAAAAACCTTCAGAGTTTATTCCGGCAGCAAAACCGGTCATGTGTACAGGGCATTAGAATACAACCTATTATGTTTTTTTCTTGGCATGCCTTGTTTAATTGTTGCATCTATGATGCGTTATGGTGAAGTCAGTACATGAAGATTTGGCTGCTCAATGACCAGGCCATTTTTTGCGATTCGGCACGGCATCGCTTTAACTGACAATTGCGCGGTCATGCGACGCTGTACCCAAACAAATTTGACGTCCTTTTTTTCCCACAAATAGAGCTTTCTTTTGGTGGTATTTGATCATCTCTGTGGTTTTTATTTTTTGCGCTATAAACAAAAAATAGTGACAATTTTGAAAAAAAAAAAAACAATATTTTGTACTTTTTGCTATAATAAATATTCCTATTTTTTTTTTTTTTTTAAAAAGCAATTTTTTTCCTCAGTTTAAGCCGATGTGTATTCTTCTACATATTTTTGGTAATAAAAATTGCAATAAGCGTATATTGATTGGTTTGCGCAAAAGTTATAGCGTCTACAAAACAGGGGATAGATTTATGGGATTTTTATTATTATTATTTTTTTTAACTGGTAATGGAGGTGATCTGCGATTTTTATCGTGACTGCGATATCGCGGCTGACAATTTGGACATTTTTGGGACCATTGACAATTATACAGCGATCAGTGCTATAAAAATGCACTGGCAGGGAAGGGGTTAACACTAGGGGGCGATCAAGGGGTTAAGTGTGTTCCCTATGTGTGTTCTAACTGTATGGGGGATGGGATTGTCTAGGAGGAGAGAGAGATCGGTGTTCATACCTAGTATGAACATACAATCTGTCTCTACTCCCCTGAAAGAACCGGATTTGTGTGTTTACACACACAGATCCCAGTTCTTGCTCTGTCATGAGCGATCGCGGGGGCCCGGCGGTCATCGCGCCCACCGGGCACTTGCATCGGCTCCGGGCACACGCTGCCTAATGGCCAAAAGGCAAAGCAATGTAAGGTAACGTCGTTTTGCCCAACCGTGCCATTCTGCCGCAGTAAAACTGTGGCAGCTTGTCGGCAAGCAGTTAATATCAAAATGTACAGATGCATGCTTACTTTGTACTGCACAATGCAATTTTAGTTGCATCACACTGTGAATTCTATTGTACAAAGATATACATTATTTATTTCATACTGTGAATTCTATATGATCCTAAATTCACATGCTGAGAATCATACTCCAGAATCACATATTCCATTCTCGCATACAGGGAATCATACTGCAGAACACTTTATATTGCTTTAAAGCATACTGTGAATTTTATAGTGAAATCATGGGACTTTACTTTTATTGTATAGTATAGATGTACCCTACTTTTACAAAATTATAACCTGTTGAGAGTCATGCAAAAAAATATTTTTATCTCAAAGCTCTGTCCTTATTTATATGTATTCTTTTAATTTCAAGATCACAAAGTCATGTTTGCACATGCTGAAAATGTCCCTACTCTGTAAAAAGAAGACTAATTCAGCCACCACATCTGGTTATATATTGCATTTTTATTTCTGGGTTTACGGTTGTTATGTTTTATCACCATTTCTTAAGTCCCCAAACAGGTCACAGTGTCAAGTTAGCACAGCATAAAAAGCATCATACAAGGCAACATTTTTTTTCCAATTAGTTTAATAAACAGTATGTGCTAATTTGTGAGGGAAAGCATAGCCTTGAGAGACTGTGGACATTTGGTGTATTTGTTTTTTAATGTGCAATTAGCACTGAGGTGTTCAGTAGCATTTCAATTTTAGTTCAAACTATTTATTTACTTAAAGCGGACCTTCAGTAATTTTTTCAACTTTACATCTATTAAATCTTCTGTCCTTGTTGTTTTAATTTTGGATAGTAAAACATTTTTTTTGTCTGCCAGTAAATACCTTATACAGCCCACTTCCTCTTTCTTGTCTGGTCATTAGCCTAGGCGTATGACATCATGCACAGCTTTCTCACTCTTGTGAGAGTTTGCCAGGAAGAGATGGGGTGATGAGTCATAAGAGGGCCAATGAGAGCAGCAGGGCTGCAGAGCTGGAGGTATGCCTCTTTGTGTCTGTGTAAATCCAGGAAGTGAACAGGCAGCAGCTTCAGCTGCCCACAGGAGCACCAGTGGGGGACCCAAGGAGAGGAGGATCTGGGCTGCTCTGTGCAAACATGTTGCCATTTTAGGGGCCTCAAGAAATTATATAGTTTAGACACTATAAATGTCACACAAACCAATTAATATATACTTATTGATAATTTTTTTACCAAAGACATGTAACATAATACATTTTGGCCTAAGTTTTGAAGAAATTAGATTTTATTGGATATTTTTTATAAACAAAAGTAGAAAATATATATTTTTTTCAAAATATTCAGTCTTTTTTTGTTTATATCACAAAAAAAATTAAAAATAAAAACCCAGTGGTTATCAAATACCACCAAATAAAATCTCTATTTATAAATTAAACATTTAATTTGCGTACACTTTTGCATGACAGCGCAATTGCCAGTTAAAGTAACACAGTACTGAATAGCAAAAAATGCCCAGATCATGAAGGGGGTAAAACCTTCCTGAGCTCAAGTAGTTAATTTGTCTCCTAAGTTTTACTTCTCTCCTATCCCGGCCCTTTTTGATATAGTTGGGGGTTAGTTTATTGATGCATGTGTCATTTCACCAGGTTACTTATTGCTGTCTTGCTTTGCTTTGTGTTTCTATTTTTATCACACATTGTTGATTTTGCATCAGTTGGAGTTTAGTTTTCTTTTTCTGTAATAACATAATATGTTATATCTGTCTGCAGGGTACTAATACACAGTTCCTTAAAGCAAAGTTCCACCCATTTCTGTGTTTATTAACAGTCAGCAGCTACAAAAAGTGTAGCTGCTGACTTTAAGCCCTTGTTCACATTGATGCTACTTTGAAATTGCGGATCGCGCACGCTCATGTCACCCCGACACGGCGCTCCCTATGCGCTCGTGTCACCCCGACACGGCGCATCTCGGATCGGCAGGAGGGCTCTGTTATTGGCCCTCCTGATCACATGACGGCCATGTCCAATCACAGCCATCATGTGATGTAAGCAAACAGCCGGTTGCTAGGCTCTCCTCACACGGAATTCGTCGCTGAGGAGAGGAGAGCGGATCGCTGCAGCTGGCTGGTGATCAGAGAGTATGAGCTGTTTTTTACAGCTTTTTACTCACTGATCACCAGTCTGATGTAGACACACATGTCCCCACACATGTCCCCAAAACATACATCTCCCCAAAACACACATGTCCCCAAATAATAAAAACACATGTCCCCAAATAAAAACACATGTTCCCAAATAATAAAAACACATGTCCCCCACATATGTCCCAATGATTATCTGCACACATATGTCCGTGATCACCTGCACACATCTGTACATGATTATTTGCGTTCATATGTCCGTGATGACACAAACCAATTATTATACACTTAACTGATTTTTTTTTTACTAAAAGCATGTAGCAGAATACATTTTGGCTTAAATTTTTTGACAAAATTTGTTTGGATATATATATATTGGATTTCTTTTAAAATAGAAAGAAGAAAATATAGTTTTTTTTTTCAAATTTCCACAATTTTTTAGCTTATATCGCAAAAAATAAAAAACAAAGTCTTGAATAAATACCATTAAAATAAAGCTCTATTTGTGCAAACAAAATGATAAAAATGTAATTTGGGTACAGCGTAGCATTACTGCGCTATTGTCATTGAAAATGCGAGAGCGCTGAAAGCTGAAAATTGGGCTGGGAAGGAAGGGGGCGAAAGTGCCCTCTATTGTAGTGGTTAAAGGGACCACAACCCAAACAATGGAGTCACATACCTCCCACACAGGACCCATCCCTGAAGTCCTGTACAGGTCTAGCTATGAGCTCTCTGCCTAAGCATAGTTAATAGACAGCTTCATAATGAAACAGATACACTTTCAGGAGGCAAATAGAAAAACATGTACACATTATGAATGTATAAATATAAACTGGAACAAAAATTAAAACTGTAAGTTGAAACTAGCCCTGAAGCTGTCTTTCAGCTCATTAAAAAGATAGCTAATGTAAACCATATGGTCTGTGAATTGTGCTAATATTGTTCAGATTTCGAACCATATTTATTAGAACATCTGAGGTTATTCTCAGGATAATTAAATATGCAAGACTTATTACATACTCTATTTAATGGACAGCGACCACCTTGTGTATCATGAGACTTCCAGACTAACAAGGAAAGGAAAGTGAATAAGCCTGAAGGGAGATGGATATAGACAATGAGAAAAATCTTAGCATGTCTCCTTCTGCCATCATTTACTGAGATGTGAGGTGACATACAGCAAAGAAATTTGCCGAGAGATTTTGACATGGCAGTGAGAGAATATAAAGCTATCAGCCTGATAGATTATGACATGCAGAAAAGATAGACACAATTAATGTAAAAGCGTCAGAAGATTGGCAGCAAAAACTTTTATCATACGTTATTCTCAAATCTGTTACACTAATCAGTGTAATGTTTCAAAAAGTGAAAGAAACATTTGGCCGTGCCTTCTTATATTGGCATAGATAAATAATTAAGACCCCAATTATTTACAATGTTTAATTCCACAAGACAGGGTGGTTTACTTTCTCAATTGGCACAAATAGGAAAACAACAAAGTCCAAACTCTTCTAGCCTTTATATTATATTTCTACAGCTTTACTTAAACCCCAGCTAAAGTCTTTCTAGTACCTCCCCCAGTTTTTCCACCTTCAATCCCCCCCCCCCACCCCCACCCCACCCCTTCCTTCCCAAGCAGTCCCCACTTATAAGTCTTTTTTTTAATAACATACATACCCGGAATTTTGCGTGTCGGAATTGCATACACACGATCGGAAAATCCGATAGAAAGGTTTTCCGTCTGAAAAATTGAGAACAGGTTCTCAATCCAAAGTCCGTCGGAAATTCCGTCAGAAAAAGACTGATGGGCATACACACGGTCGGAAAATCCGATGAAAAGCTCCCATCGGACTGTTTCCATCGGAAATTCCGATCGTGTGTACGCCGCATAAGTGTCTTCTGTTCAGTTGTGTGATGTCAGGAAGTTCTCTTCCTCCTTGCAGTCTCCCGGTGGTGGAGAGCGGGTCTTAAAATTCTGCAGAGAACAATGACCCTGCTCTCACCAATATTCTCTTTTAAGGACCCTGACAGACTTCCCTCACAAGAAGTGGTTTCAATGACCTTGGTAATCCTCCAAAAGAACCTGTCCTGAATCACAGAGCAGTGGGTCTGCATAAGAATAGTATTGGATGAGCGTCGCAGAGATAATTTTTTTTTATTTGTAATACTGGTGGGCCATGAAATAAAACAGGCTGGCAATACACAGGGAACATTTATTTTCTTTATTCCCCCATTAGCACAGACAGTGTTGATGCAAGAATCCCTCCTACTGAACCATTGTCTTCTTCTGGCAAAGCCGTCCCCGCTGGGAGAAGACAGTGATTATCGCTAGCCGCTGCTATAATCACAAGAGGATCCGGCAGAACGGTTGTACCCAAGTTTATGGATCGATCAACTTGGTACATTCAGCCTGCCCATTAATGGTTTGAATCTTAGATGGTTCCTGCTAAATTGACTGAGATTCAAACCATGTATGGCCGGCCTTAGGTGAGTCATGGCTTCCAACGAGCCAAGCTTATCTCAGAGGTCTCCATAAAATGTACCAATGCAGAAAAAGAGTAATTTACACAAGTTACAATGATGTGACATGTTACAAGGACAGGGAGTGATGACAATTTCTAAAATTTTACAGACGTTGCCAAAACAGAATTTGAGTGTAAATGTTCCAGTGAGTACACTGGTTCCCATAATGACTATCTAAAAAAAGGAATTGCCTCTCACTTTCTGTTGCATCTTTGATCAGAAGGTAAAGGGAAATAGCCTCAACAGGACAAGGCAGCAAATAAATAACTAAATAGATACATTAAAATAAATGAATGGGGTTTAACCATTCCCTACTCTAATCCAAAACTAAAAAGAAAAACATAAAAAAAAGTTTTACCTATATATTGTAAGCTGGCAGACAGGTAGCAGGTACAAAACTCCCTGAGATAAGCAGTCTTTCAGGCACAGATACCAAATCCACAGAGGTAGTGACAGTGTTCATTGGTGATATATACAGGTGCTGTACAGTGCTGAACAAAAATAGCCAAACAAAAACCTAGTCATGTATCGGCACAAGCTATACAAAATACAGGCCCTCACTACCAGGCTGAGCAAGCCTACTGCTTGTCAGCTTCCACATAAACTGCTTAATAGCTTTCACTAACCTTTTGCTCTCACAGACCGAAGTTGTCTGATCTTCCCAGGCAGAGAGCACTGGCTGTCTGTTTCAGGTGAGTAAAGTTGGCCTGGGGGAAAGGACCAAGATCCAAACTGAATCGTGGATCTGAGATCACTGAATGTGTATGAGAGGAGCCTGGGAGACGTATAAACCGCCAAACAGGACTTTTCCTGGCTTTCTCTGGGACGCTCTGCTCCATATCCTCCCCCCTTGTTTCAACCTTAGGGTTGGAACACCTGTGGTTCAACAGGAGTGAACACGGGACAGGACATCTACATTCCCTATCTCAACACCTATCCTGTGTTTTACTGTGAAGGGGTAATCAAAACCACCAGTTCACCCGTCTATTAGTCTCCTTCTTTTGGGCCATCCATTAAGGGGAGCATGGTCAGTTTTTAAATCAAACTGGCGCGCTAACAAATAGTACCTTAGCACGTCCAAGGCCAACTTTATGGCTAAACATTCATTTTCAATGACTGCATACTTTTTCTCATGGTCATTGAGCTTTCTGCTTAGGTACACCACAGGGTGTTCTTCCCCATTGTATACCTGTGACAATACCGCCCCAGTACCTGCATCAGATGCATCCGTCTGAACCAAAAAATCTTTGGAGAAATTGGGGGAGTACAGCACTGGCTGTGCAAAAAGTGCCTTTTTCGAGACTTGGAAAGACTCCTCTGCTACTGGGGACCATTTCACCATTACGGATTCTTTCCTTTTCATAAGGTCTGTCAGTAGGGCAGCTATAGTTGCAAAATTTGGGATAAACCTTCTATAATACCCTTCAATCCCAAAAATGCCCTGACCTGCTTCTTTGCAGCATGTGGCCACTCCTGGATGACTTCTACTTTATTCAACTGAGGTTTAACAATATCATGCTGAACTGCTGAAGTTGTACCAGGTAACTCTGAAAATGTCTCTCTATTCCTTATCAGGAACTCTTTAGCTTCCTGTTTTTGGGAATAGGACAGGGTGTCTGGAATCATGGCCTCAGGGACCAGAGGTGACTCAGTACCCTTAGGCATTACAGGGAGGGACCTTCCAGGGCTTCGACAAGTTTATATGGTATATTTTGTTCAGGCTTCCTTTTACCTGGTTGATATACTTTGTAATTTACCTCCTCAACTCTTTCAATTACTTCTAAGAGGCCCTGCCACTTAGCCAGGAACTTGCTTTCAACAGTGGAAATCAACACCGTTGGCCCGCCTATTGTATATTCTCTGTTGTGCTGCTTGGGTCTGCAGTAAGTGTTCTTTTACCAAAGGTATGGTTGCTGCAATCCTGTCCTGCATTTGAGCAAAATGCTCAATGATACTTTTGTGGGGTGTCTGCTCTCCCTCCCAGGCTTCCTTGGCTATGTCTTATGCCCCGTACACACGGTCGGAAAATCCGACCACAAAATCCATCGGATTTTTTCCGACGGATTTTGTCCGACACTGGTGTTGCATACACACGGTCGGACAAAGTTGTCGGAAAATCCGATCATTCTGAACGTGGTGACGTTTGTTGCCTACGACGGGACTATGTAGAGGCTAGTGGCCAATAGCTTTGGTCTTATAATGTGATCTGAGCATGCGTGGCACTTTGTCCGTCGGAATTCGCTACACACGATCGGAAAAAGTTTGATAGGAATTTGTTGTCGGAAAATTTGAGAGCAGGAGATAAAACTTTGTCCATCGGAAAATCCGACGGAAAAAGTCAGATGGAGCCTACACATGGTCGGAATTTCCTACAACATTGTTCGATAGGACATTTCCCGTCGGAAAATCCGACCATATGTAGGGGGCATAAGAGTGCCAGAGGGTGTCTCCCATCAAGCAGCTTAAATGGAGAGTACCCCGTAGAGGAATGGCAAACATCAAGTACAGAATCAGGAAGTCCCAGTTTGTCCCATCCTTGTCAACAACCTTTTTTAACATATTTTTTTATGTTTTATTGAAGCGTTCGACAAGCCATCAGTTTGAGGGTGGTACACTGAGGTTCGCAACTGTGTCACCTTAAATAACTTGGACAACTCCCTAGTTATTTGTGACATAAATGGGGTGCCCTGGTGTAAGGACCTCCTTAGGGATCCCAACATGACTGAATACCATGAACAGCTCTTTGGCAATGTTCTTAGCAGATGCGGTGCATAAGGGAACTGCTTTGGGGTAACGGGTAGCATAATCCATGATTACAAGAATATGTTGAAGACCCTGGGCAGACTTAGGGAGTGGACCCACAAGTAGGGATGGGAGAACGATTTGGCCCGAGCATAAGTTTGGGCCGAACTTTAGCTGTTTAGACGTTTGCCGAACAGCCGAACAAAGGGGTCAGGTCGTTTGACCATTTGTTCGGCCCCCGAACTGACCACAATGCATTGCGGTGCTGAACAGTGCATTAGAAGCCCTGATTGGCTGAAGCAGTGAAAGCTTCAGCCAATCAGGGTACATAACACTGTGAGAGTTATGATTGGACACTGTCATCATGGCTTTATCCAATCATGGCTCATTTCCGCCGCACAGTATAAAAGTATTCTTTCAATGGCAGCCATTTTCAGTATGATTTTGGCGTGGAGAGAGATAGAACAGGGCTCTGTTCAGTGCTATTCGTTAGTGTGCTATACTGTGCTATTTTGCTTCAATTGTCAGTGTAGAATATTAGTTTACTGTCAGTCTAGGGATAGTGTGAGTGTAGTGAAGAGGACCATCATTCAGCTTTGCATAGTGTGCAGCTAGAGTAGGGGCAGCTCAGATAGTTTCACTGTAGTGTAGTGAGAACTTATCATTAATACATACATTAGTGTAGAGTAGGGACAGCTCGGATGGTTTCAGTGTAGTGTAATGAGACCGTGTCAGTAATCTTTACATTAGTGTATAGCTAGAGTAGGGACAGTTTAGATAGCGTCAGTGTAGTGGCGGTTGAACACCATCTATTTGATTGTATTCCTGCCAGTTTAACGCCATATAGTTTTGTGTGTGTTACTGCCAGTTTAACCCCATATAGTTCTGTGTGCATTACTGCCAGATTATGCCATATAGTTTTGTGCGCTACTGCCAGTTTAAAGTAATTTTCTTTTGTGTGCGTTACTGCCAGTTTTTAACGCCATATAGTTCTGTGCGTCACTGTTTGTTTGGCGCATTATATTGCAGTGTATTATAGTGTATCCGTGGACGGTGTCTGTGTAGTGTGAGTACTTAAGGTGCACCAAACACCTCTTTATATTGATTAAAGCGCATCCACGTACATATTTCAACTTCTTCTTTACATTTGCTTATAAGCACCGCCCCTCCCTCCCAATAATGTCTGGGAGGACAACAGGAGAGGCAGACGTCCCCATGGCACTGTAAGGGGGCCAGCAACAAATGTGTCCACAAGCAAAGGTGGACGTGGTGGTCAGTCCTCAGGCAGGGCATCATTTCCTCTGTTTAGTGAGTTTGCTAATGCTATCCAGCCACAGCATGCAGAGGAGGTGGTGGACTGGCTTACTAAACCATCCTCATCCTCCTCATCCTCTGTCACACAAGCAGAGACTAGTGTGCAGTCCCCTGCAGTTGCCAGAGAGGATAAACCTGCCTCCTTGTCCACATCTATTTCTGCCATAGCCCCAACATCAACTGAATTATTTGACCACAGCATCAGCCACTTGCCCCTTGATGATGCCCAGCCATTACTGGTTTTAGATGCTGGTTATGAGGTTGAGGATGACAGGAACATGAGCCTAGAGAGAGGGAGGGACACTGGTAGACAAATTGGCATTCATGTTCCCCAAGCCGCAGCGTATTGCCAAGTTGTCTCCAGTAGTAATGATGAAGATGGAAGAGATGGCGATGATGATGATGATGAGGTCACTGATGCGACTTAGGTGCCAGGTAGAGCAGAGGATGAAACTGAAAGTGAGGCAGCACAACCCCAAGGGGGCCGACATCAAGATTAGAGAGCAGCCACCCTATTTCATCACATTCTGCAGCTGTTATCTCCCGACCCACTCCCCAAGGCTCAGCTGTCTGGGCCCTTTTCAGTACATCTGTAGCAGATTGCACTGTTGCTATCTGCAAACTGTGTCTCAGGCACATAATACGTGGCAAAAACACCAACCATATGCATATCATTGCAATTTTTTTTTGCCTTCATCAAGAGCACCAGGGTTACGGTGGGAAGGCACCCCCGACACCCAAAGAGTAATTTTTACGCACCAGTTACCGAATGTATCCAAAAAATCTCGAATCTTGTTCCCAGTGCACTACATTGTGGCCTCATCATACACACTGGCTCCCCAGCTGTTGCTTAGCAAAATAAAGGCAGCTTGCAGGGAATCTTTATAAATGCAATTATTGCTGCAGCAGATTCTAGACATGGTACAGATCTGCCACTTTATAGGTAGACTAAGGGGACCCCCAGGCACTATATTGGAAGGGATTTTTCATGTTTAGGCTTTCGCTTTAAAAATAAAAAATCACTGCTCATTTAAAAATGAAGTTTTTCACAAACTTTTTTTTAATTGATACATGTCCCCCAGGGCAGGACCCGGACCCCTATAACCATTGTATGCCCAATTACTTGTATATAAGCCTTCAAAATGTGCACTTTTTATTTTAGACATTCAGGTCCCATTGACTTTAATGGGGTTCGTTATTCGGGTCCGAACTTTTGCATTGTTCAGAAGTTCTGGTGCTAACTGAACAGGGGTCTGTTCGGCTCATCCCTACCCACAAGGTCCATGGCGGTCCTCTCAAAGGGCACTTCATTAGGACCGCCGGGAAATTATAGGCGGCAGCAAACGCAGTATGAAAAATACTGCGAGAAAGGAGAACCTCTTGGAAATATTCTTTCCAAGATATACTCCTTGTTGGCAGCCCCCCCAGAAGATTTCCGCATACCGAGTCTCAGTCGATGGGAAAAAGACCTGAATAGGACATTCACTATCGATGAGTACCATAATATCATATATCTCTCCTTGAATACATCAATTTGTACACGTACCCAAGAGATGAATTATAAACTGCTAACACGGTGGTATCGTACACCATCGGTACTCAATAAGATCTTCCCAGAGGTAGCAGATAGCTGCTGGAGATGTCAGAAAGAGCGAGGCACCTTATTTCATATCTTCTGGACATGTCCAAAGATTGATGAATATTGGTCGGAGGTACAGAGGATAATACAAAAAATTATGGAATGCCCAATACGGAAAGATCCAGCATTCTTTCTATTGCATTGCTCACAACTGCCAAATCAGAAATATAGGGAATCAGTTTTGTGCCATTTGGTTAATGCCGCTAAAGCATGTATTACCCTTTGTTGGAAAAACCCTAACCCCCCCACAACTGCAATGTGGCTTAACAAGGTAAGGAACATTGAAGTAATGGAAGACTTAGTGTTCTCAGCCCCGGAAAAAAGAGAAAGATACAGAGATACATGGTCACACTGGGCAAGATTTATATATTCAGAGGAGGGGAAGGCACTCATGGGAAGCTAGCGAATAAGGTATTTGACTCTCCAGATTGGGTCGTGTCCACTCCCGTGGGGGGGGGGGGGTGGGGGATGCAGGAGGAGGGAGAAGAAGGTGAGAAGGGTGGTGGGTGGGTATTTTTTTTTTTTTTCTCTCTTTTTTTTTCTTTTTTTTTTTTTTTTTTTTTTTTATTCTTTTTTGTTTATATATTTATTTATTTATTTATTTATTTATTTTTTTGGGGGGTGGTAGGGGTGGGAGGGCGGTTGGAAAAGTGGTTGAGCGGACCTGGACATAGGGATTTATTATTATATAATAGTATTGAGATATAAATCAAGGTTATTGATACCTATGTTATGGAACATTTTAAGTTGAAGATGAAAATGTATCTAATGGAATGTTGTTATGGATAAGGTGGCATAAATAAAAATAAAATTTGAAAAAAGAAGAAAAAAAAAAAGAAAGAGTAGAGAGCAGCCACCCTATTTCATCACATTCTGCAGCTGTTATCTCCCGACCCACTCCCCAAGGCTCAGCTGTCTGGGCCCTTTTCAGTACATCTGTAGCAGATTGCACTGTTGCTATCTGCAAACTGTGTCTCAGGCACATAATACGTGGCAAAAACACCAACCATATGCATATCATTGCAATTTTTTTTTGCCTTCATCAAGAGCACCAGGGTTACGGTGGGAAGGCACCCCCGACACCCAAAGAGTAATTTTTACGCACCAGTTACCGAATGTATCCAAAAAATCTCGAATCTTGTTCCCAGTGCACTACATTGTGGCCTCATCATACACACTGGCTCCCCAGCTGTTGCTTAGCAAAATAAAGGCAGCTTGCAGGGAATTTTTTATTTTTTTTTGGCTTTATAAATGTAATTATTGCTGCAGCAGATTCTAGACATGGTACAGATCTGCCACTTTATAGGTAGACTAAGGGGACCCCCCAGGCACTATATTGGAAGGGATTTTTCATGTTTAGGCTTTCGCTTTAAAAATAAAAAATCACTGCTCATTTAAAAATGAAGTTTTTCACAAACTTTTTTTTAATTGATACATGTCCCCCAGGGCAGGACCCGGACCCCTATAACCATTGTATGCCCAATTACTTGTATATAAGCCTTCAAAATGGGCACTTTTTATTTTAGACATTCAGGTCCCATTGACTTTAATGGGGTTCGTTATTCGGGTCCGAACTTTTGCATTGTTCAGAAGTTCTGGTGCAAACTGAACAGGGGTCTGTTCGGCTCATCCCTACCCACAAGGTCCATGGCGGTCCTCTCAAAGGGCACTTCATTAATGGGTAAGGGAACTAAAGGACTTCGGAAGTGGGGTAGTGGGGCTGACATTTGACACTTAGGACAGGATTGTCAATAATTCTCAATATCTTTTTGTTTCCCAGGCCAATAAAACATGTGTAACACCCTTTCAGTGGTTTTCTCAACCCTTAAATTATCTCCTAACAAGTGACCATGGGCAAGTTCCAACACCACCTGTCTGTATGATTTAGGGACCACCAACTGTTCAACAATTTCATCATTTTTAATACACGATACAGTAAATCCTCATTGCTGCTGAAAAAGGAAAACAGAGCCTCTCCCCTGGTTCGATAATTACATCATTAATCCCTACTACATTTTCCCAGGCCCTGCCTCAGAGTCAGCAGACCGCAATCCACCTTCACTGGTTGTGGGGACTTCCTTAGGCTCCTCCAGTTCTCCTGTCATAACTGAGAAAGGAAAACCCGGGGAACCCTGAGAGGAGTCTCCTGAACCCACATTGTTGGTGCTGGCTAAGAGTTCTGGCTCTGCCACTGAGTCAGTTACTGTGACCAAGTCAGGATGATCTCACAGTTCCTAAAACTTAGAGAAGTCCCTACCAATGATTTGGTACCAAGTCCCTACCAAGTGGGGCACAAGTCCGACTGGATGGGTCACTGTACCTAAGTCAGTTTTAAAGTTAACAGTGGCTATAGGATACTCCCGGGTATCCCCATGTACACAGATCACAGCAACTGTTTTTGCATGAAAATTCACAGTTTCAACCATCTCAGCTTTAACCAAAGTCACTAGACTTCCGGAGTCCAGCAAGGCCATAATAGGCTTATTATTATTAACACTCATTTGGCACATGTGTTTTCCTACACTTGGCGCTGCAGAGCATGAAACATCAGCAAACATAGACTGGCTTCTAAGAGACACATCGCACTGCATGGGTTCATCTGTCAATTGACAGTTTGCTGCAACATGCCCCAGCTCCTGTCAACGGAAACACCTGATGTTGCCCTAGTTTGGTTTACTGACAGGCAGTGGCTTCCCTTGTTTGGGACGCCAAACTTCAGTCCTGGCATCCTCCCCCATCTCCTTGCCATGTTTACAACCCACTTCTCCTGCAACAGTCTTGCCGGTTGCCTGGGGAGACCGTGGCTTTGGGTGGAAAGTCTGTGCGGCTGCAGGGGTGGTGACCAAGCTCTCTGCAGCAAAGTACCTTTTAATGAGCTCCACCAGCTTGTCTGCCTACTTGGGGTCTCTACTTTCCACAACAGGTGGATTACGTCAAACATCTGTGATCTTGGGTTCTCTCATCTCGGAAGGACCAGCTGTAGTCCCGCTGTGTTTGAACGGCTAAGGTGACACTGAGTTGCAACAAGATTTCCTGCTTGACCTTATCATATTCTCCCGCTTCTGCTGACTCCAGATCATAGTAGGCCTTCTGCGATTCTCCATAAAGTAGGGGGCGACCAGTCCTGCCCACTGGGTCTTAGGCCAACCTTCCCTCTCAAACGTCAGCAGAATGGCCTCTGGATCATCATCTGCAGTCATCTTGGAAAGAAAGCGACCCACATGGATGGCGGATGGCTTGTCTCCAACATCATCAATTTTAGCAGGTGACCACTGTGCTAGTATCTCCACAACCTCAGTCAGGGTTTTCTTGTCCGCATTTGCAGCAGTGGCTAGTTGTTCAAATAGCCTCTGCTATTGCTTCTGTACAGCACCACTGTTGGCACAGTGCCTTTGTTTGCTCCTGTGCAATAGCATTGGCTTGCTGCTGTGCAGCTTTAGATAACACCAATTGTTTGAGAATTTCCTCCTTGTTTAGTCACTCTAGGTCCTTGCCATTTACGAAGTAACTTACTACAGCTGCCCGCATCCTCCACTAAGCTGGTACAAAGTTTCATGGTATAAGCAGTCTTTTAGGCACAGATACCAAATCCAGTGAGGAAGTGACAAACAGTGTGGTGTTTATTGGTGCTATATACAAGTCTTTTATATACAGGTGCTGTACAGTGTTTCAGGAAAACAAACAAAACAAAATAACCAAACAAAAACCTAGCTGTGTCTCGGCACTAACTATACAAAATACAGGCCCTCACTACCAGGCTGAGCAAGCCTACAGCTTGTCAGCTTCCACATAAACCGCTTAATAGCTTTCACCAACCAAAGTTGTCTGATCTTCCGAGGCAGAGAGCACTGGCTGTCTGTCTCAGGTGAGTTAAAGCGGTTCTGCACACATTTCATTTAGTAAATCTCTTTGCCTTCCAAATCAGGCAAAGAGTACTAAATGAAATGTGTTTTTTTTTTTTTCCACTTACCTTGTAATCGATGACTTCCGGTCCTCTGTCTCTGCGGGGGTGGGCGGGGTCTGTGCGGGGATCCTCGTCACGACGCACTGTCTCCTGGGATCTTGTGTCACCTTGATCCCAGGAGTCTGTGCGGGCATCTTCCGAAATCTCGCGAGATTTCGGCCACATCTTCCGAAATCTCGCGAGATTTCGGCCACATCTTCCGAAATCTCGCGAGATGTCGGCAGATGTGCCGACATCTTGCGAGATTTCGGAGAACTTGAGCTGCACTTTGCCTTTACTGCGCACGCACGAGCTCGGCTCAGTAACGGCGGTGCATGCTGGGCCATCTAAAGTGCCTGTGGGGTTTCACATGCCCACAGGCAAGATGGCCCCCAGCAGAAAAGCAGCCAATAAAGAACTTTATCGGAGGAAAACCGGCTGCGATCGCGATGGAAGATGGAACAGGTGAGTCCCCCAATTTAGTTATTAATACTTAGCATATTCCCCCAAAAAAACCCCAAAAAAAAACCCAGTGCAGAACCGCTTTAAATTGGCCTGGGGGAGAGGACCAAGATCTGAACTGGATCGTGGATTAGAGATC
Source organism: Lithobates sylvaticus (assembly GCA_028564925.1). Lineage (NCBI taxonomy): Eukaryota > Metazoa > Chordata > Amphibia > Anura > Ranidae > Lithobates > Lithobates sylvaticus. Next base: position 94,945,565 of record CM053035.1, read on the forward strand.
CCTGAACATATATGAGAGGAGCCTGGGAGACGAATAAACCCAGAACAGGACTTTTCCCGGCTCTCTCTGGGACGCTCTGCTACAATATATATATATATTTTAAGTAGATCAGTGTAGTAGGTATTATAGCATTTATTGTCATTGTTGGGAAAAGGGAGAGTATTTAAAGGAACAGTTAAAGAGGAACTAAACTCTGTCTTAAAATAAGAAAAATTACATTGCCATGAAATCTAGTGTTGCTTTGCTGAAGAGAACCATCTTTAACTTGGATCCAGTGCATAAGCACATGCACCTAATCCTCTTTCACTATTATTTTCTTTTTTTATGCATTTAGTTCCAATCTTTTTATTGAAAATAAAAGGTTTTAAATTGTACATAAGTCAAGAGGTGAAAGTATCAATAATACTACCAACAAGAAAAAGTAGGACAAAAAGGCCACTACAATGGCACATAATAATCCACATGTAGAAGATTGTCAGCTCTAGTGGTCAGTGAGAAGAATGTCCCTTACATTGGTGGTCAGTGGTAAAAATGTTCCTTCATTGGCGGTCAGTGGGAGAAATGTTCCTTACATTGTTGGTCAGTGGGAAGAATGCTCCTCACATTGGTGATCAGTGGGAAGAATGCTCCTTACATTGGTAATCAGTGGCAAGAATGTTCCTTACATTGGTAATCAGTGGTAGGGATGGGCCCGGTGCTCGATGCGAACCCATGTTCGCATCGAGCACCGGGTGTTCGCTCGCTCGGCGAGCCCAGAACTATTTTGGCCGCTCGCATCACGTTCGTGTGATGCGAGCGGCCCCACAATGCATTGCGGCCGGCGCGGCCGGTGCAGTGCATTGCTGGCTGATGATTGGCCAAGCATGCACTGTGACCCCGCATGCTTGGCCAATCACAGCGCCGGAAACTCGAAGAGCCATAATTGGCTACAGGCAGGACGCCTGTAGCCAATTACAGCTCAGGGGCTTTAGTACACGCCCCCCCCCTATAAAAGGCCGCCACGCCATCTGCGCCGGTCACATGCTGTTCCGGCGTAGATAGAGCAGGATAGTTCTGTGACACTCTGCTGGATTTAGTTAGTTAGAGAGATTTACTTAGAGAGATTGAGTTAGATAGATTCATTTAGAAAGATTGATTTAGAAAGAGGGGCTTGTAGTGTGTTCGTGGCAGGCAGGCAGAGCTCCTATATTTTGTTCCCAGAAGCACCTATAGGACTTGTAGTGTGTTCGTGGCAGGCAGGCAGAGCTCCTATATTTTGTTCCCAGAAGCACCTATAGGACTTGTAGTGTGTTCGTGGCAGGCAGGCAGAGCTCCTATATTTTGTTCCCAGAAGCACCTATAGGACTTGTAGTGTGTTCGTGGCAGGCAGGCAGAGCACCTATATTTTGTTCCCAGAAGCACCTATAGGACTTGTAGTGTGTTCGTGGCAGGCAGGCAGAGCTCCTATATTTTGTTCCCAGAAGCACCTATAGGACTTGTAGTGTGTTCGTGGCAGGCAGGCAGAGCTCCTATATTTTGTTCCCAGAAGCACCTATAGGACTTGAAGTGTGTTAGTCCCATCACACAGAGATCATATATTTTGTTCCCAGAAGCACCTATAGGACTTGAAGTGTGTTAGTCCCATCACACAGACCTATATTTTCTTCCCAGAAGCACCTATAGGACTTGAAGTGTGTTAGTCCCATCACACAGAGATCATATATTTTCTTCCCAGAAGCACCTATAGGACTTGAAGTGTGTTAGTCCCATCACACAGACCTATATTTTCTTCCCAGAAGCACCTATAGGACTTGAAGTGTGTTAGTCCCATCACACAGAGATCATATATTTTGTTCCCAGAAGCACCTATAGGACTTGAAGTGTGTTAGTCCCATCACACAGACCTATATTTTCTTCCCAGAAGCACCTATAGGACTTGAAGTGTGTTAGTCCCATCACACAGAGATCATATATTTTGTTACCAGAGGCACCTATAGAACTTGAAGTGTGTTAGTCCCATCACACAGACCTACATTTTCTTCCCAGAAGCACCCATAGGACTTGAAGTGTGTTAGTCCCATCACACAGAGATCATATATTTTGTTCCCAGAAGCACCTATAGGACTTGAAGTGTGTTAGTCCCATCACACAGAGATCATATATTTTGTTCCCAGAAGCACCTATAGGACTTGAAGTGTGTTAGTCCCATCACACAGACCTATATTTTCTTCCCAGAAGCACCTATAGGACTTGAAGTGTGTTAGTCCCATCACACAGAGATCATATATTTTGTTCCCAGAAGCACCTATAGGACTTGAAGTGTGTTAGTCCCATCACACAGACCTATATTTTCTTCCCAGAAGCACCCATAGGACTTGAAGTGTGTTAGTCCCATCACACAGAGATCCTATATTTTGTTCCCAGAAGCACCTATAGGACTTGAAGTGTGTTAGTCCCATCACACAGAGATCATATATTTTGTTCCCAGAAGCACCTATAGGACTTGAAGTGTGTTAGTCCCATCACACAGAGATCATATATTTTGTTCCCAGAAGCACCTATAGGACTTGAAGTGTGTTAGTCCCATCACACAGAGATCATATATTTTGTTCCCAGAAGCACCTATAGGACTTGAAGTGTGTTAGTCCCATCACACAGACCTATATTTTCTTCCCAGAAGCACCTATAGGACTTGAAGTGTGTTAGTCCCATCACACAGAGATCATATATTTTGTTCCCAGAAGCACCTATATGACTTGAAGTGTGTTAGTCCCATCACACAGAGATCATATATTTTGTTCCCAGAAGCACCTATAGGACTTGAAGTGTGTTAGTCCCATCACACAGACCTATATTTTCTTCCCAGAAGCACCTATAGGACTTGAAGTGTGTTAGTCCCATCACACAGAGATCATATATTTTGTTCCCAGAGGCACCTATAGGACTTGAAGTGTGTTAGTCCCATCACACAGACCTACATTTTCTTCCCAGAAGCACCCATAGGACTTGAAGTGTGTTAGTCCCATCACACAGAGATCATATATTTTGTTCCCAGAAGCACCTATAGGACTTGAAGTGTGTTAGTCCCATCACACAGAGATCATATATTTTGTTCCCAGAAGCACCTATAGGACTTGAAGTGTGTTAGTCCCATCACACAGACCTATGTTTTCTTCCCAGAAGCACCTATAGGACTTGAAGTGTGTTAGTCCCATCACACAGAGATCATATATTTTGTTCCCAGAAGCACCTATAGGACTTGAAGTGTGTTAGTCCCATCACACAGACCTATATTTTCTTCCCAGAAGCACCCATAGGACTTGAAGTGTGTTAGTCCCATCACACAGAGATCCTATATTTTGTTCCCAGAAGCACCTATAGGACTTGAAGTGTGTTAGTCCCATCACACAGACCTATATTTTCTTCCCAGAAGCACCTATAGGACTTCTAGTGTGTTAGTGGCATCACACAGAGATCCTATATTTTCTTCTCAGCAGCACCCACAGGACATCTAGTGTGTTAGTGGCATCACACAGAGCTCCTCTATTTTCTTTGCAGAAGCACCCATAGGACTTCTAGTGTGTTAGTGGCATCACACAGAGCTCCTATATTTTCTTCTCAGCAGCACCCACAGGACTTCGAGTGTGTTAGTGGCATCACACAGAGCTCCTCTATTTTCTTTGCAGAAGCACCCATAGGACTTCTAGTGTGTTAGTGGCATCACACAGAGCTCCTATATTTTCTTCTCAGCAGCACCCACAGGACTTCTAGTGTGTTAGTGGCATCACACAGAGCTCCTCTATTTTCTTTGCAGAAGCACCCACAGGACTTCTAGTGTGTTAGTGGCATCACACAGAGCTCCTCTATTTTCTTTGCAGAAGCACCCATAGGACTTCTAGTGTGTTAGTGGCATCACACAGAGCTCCTATATTTTCTTTGCAGAAGCACCCACAGGACTTCTAGTGTGTTAGTGGCATCACACAGAGCTCCTCTATTTTCTTTGCAGAAGCACCCATAGGACTTCTAGTGTGTTAGTGGCATCACACAGAGCTCCTATATTTTCTTCTCAGCAGCACCCACAGGACTTCTAGTGTGTTAGTGGCATCACACAGAGCTCCTCTATTTTCTTTGCAGAAGCACCCATAGGACTTCTAGTGTGTTAGTGGCATCACACAGAGCTCCTATATTTTCTTCTCAGCAGCACCCACAGGACTTCTAGTGTGTTAGTGGCATCACACAGAGCTCCTCTATTTTCTTTGCAGAAGCACCCATAGGACTTCTAGTGTGTTAGTGGCATCACACAGAGCTCCTATATTTTCTTCTCAGCAGCACCCACAGGACTTCTAGTGTGTTAGTGGCATCACACAGAGCTCCTCTATTTTCTTTGCAGAAGCACCCATAGGACTTCTAGTGTGTTAGTGGCATCACACAGAGCTCCTATATTTTCTTCTCAGCAGCACCCACAGGACTTCTAGTGTGTTAGTGGCATCACACAGAGCTCCTCTATTTTCTTTGCAGAAGCACCCATAGGACTTCTAGTGTGTTAGTGGCATCACACAGAGCTCCTATATTTTCTTCTCAGCAGCACCCACAGGACTTCTAGTGTGTTAGTGGCATCACACAGAGCTCCTCTATTTTCTTTGCAGAAGCACCCATAGGACTTCTAGTGTGTTAGTGGCATCACACAGAGCTCCTATATTTTCTTCTCAGCAGCACCCACAGGACTTCGAGTGTGTTAGTGGCATCACACAGAGCTCCTCTATTTTCTTTGCAGAAGCACCCATAGGACTTCTAGTGTGTTAGTGGCATCACACAGAGCTCCTATATTTTCTTCTCAGCAGCACCCACAGGACTTCGAGTGTGTTAGTGGCATCACACAGAGCTCCTCTATTTTCTTTGCAGAAGCACCCATAGGACTTCTAGTGTGTTAGTGGCATCACACAGAGCTCCTATATTTTCTTCTCAGCAGCACCCACAGGACTTCGAGTGTGTTAGTGGCATCACACAGAGCTCCTCTATTTTCTTTGCAGAAGCACCCATAGGACTTCTAGTGTGTTAGTGGCATCACACAGAGCTCCTATATTTTCTTCTCAGCAGCACCCACAGGACTTCTAGTGTGTTAGTGGCATCACACAGAGCTCCTCTATTTTCTTTGCAGAAGCACCCACAGGACTTCTAGTGTGTTAGTGCATCACACAGAGCTCCTCTATTTTCTTTGCAGAAGCACCCATAGGACTTCTAGTGTGTTAGTGGCATCACACAGAGCTCCTATATTTTCTTTGCAGAAGCACCCACAGGACTTCTAGTGTGTTAGTGGCATCACACAGAGCTCCTCTATTTTCTTTGCAGAAGCACCCATAGGACTTCTAGTGTGTTAGTGGCATCACACAGAGCTCCTATATTTTCTTCTCAGCAGCACCCACAGGACTTCTAGTGTGTTAGTGGCATCACACAGAGCTCCTCTATTTTCTTTGCAGAAGCACCCATAGGACTTCTAGTGTGTTAGTGGCATCACACAGAGCTCCTATATTTTCTTCTCAGCAGCACCCACAGGACTTCTAGTGTGTTAGTGGCATCACACAGAGCTCCTCTATTTTCTTTGCAGAAGCACCCATAGGACTTCTAGTGTGTTAGTGGCATCACACAAAGCTCCTATATTTTCTTCTCAGCAGCACCCACAGGACTTCTAGTGTGTTAGTGGCATCACACAGAGCTCCTCTATTTTCTTTGCAGAAGCACCCATAGGACTTCTAGTGTGTTAGTGGCATCACACAGAGCTCCTATATTTTCTTCTCAGCAGCACCCACAGGACTTCTAGTGTGTTAGTGGCATCACACAGAGCTCCTCTATTTTCTTTGCAGAAGCACCCATAGGACTTCTAGTGTGTTAGTGGCATCACACAGAGCTCCTATATTTTCTTCTCAGCAGCACCCACAGGACTTCGAGTGTGTTAGTGGCATCACACAGAGCTCCTCTATTTTCTTTGCAGAAGCACCCATAGGACTTCTAGTGTGTTAGTGGCATCACACAGAGCTCCTATATTTTCTTCTCAGCAGCACCCACAGGACTTCTAGTGTGTTAGTGGCATCACACAGAGCTCCTCTATTTTCTTTGCAGAAGCACCCACAGGACTTCTAGTGTGTTAGTGGCATCACACAGAGCTCCTCTATTTTCTTTGCAGAAGCACCCATAGGACTTCTAGTGTGTTAGTGGCATCACACAGAGCTCCTATATTTTCTTCTCAGCAGCACCCACAGGACTTCTAGTGTGTTAGTGGCATCACACAGAGCTCCTCTATTTTCTTTGCAGAAGCACCCACAGGACTTCTAGTGTGTTAGTGGCATCACACAGAGCTCCTCTATTTTCTTTGCAGAAGCACCCATAGGACTTCTAGTGTGTTAGTGGCATCACACAGAGCTCCTATATTTTCTTTGCAGAAGCACCCACAGGACTTCTAGTGTGTTAGTGGCATCACACAGAGCTCCTCTATTTTCTTTGCAGAAGCACCCATAGGACTTCTAGTGTGTTAGTGGCATCACACAGAGCTCCTATATTTTCTTTGCAGAAGCACCCACAGGACTTCTAGTGTGTTAGTGGCATCACACAGAGCTCCTCTATTTTCTTTGCAGAAGCACCCATAGGACTTCTAGTGTGTTAGTGGCATCACACAGAGCTCCTATATTTTCTTCTCAGCAGCACCCACAGGACTTCTAGTGTGTTAGTGGCATCACACAGAGCTCCTCTATTTTCTTTGCAGAAGCACCCATAGGACTTCTAGTGTGTTAGTGGCATCACACAGAGCTCCTATATTTTCTTCTCAGCAGCACCCACAGGACTTCTAGTGTGTTAGTGGCATCACACAGAGCTCCTCTATTTTCTTTGCAGAAGCACCCATAGGACTTCTAGTGTGTTAGTGGCATCACACAGAGCTCCTATATTTTCTTCTCAGCAGCACCCACAGGACTTCTAGTGTGTTAGTGGCATCACACAGAGCTCCTCTATTTTCTTTGCAGAAGCACCCATAGGACTTCTAGTGTGTTAGTGGCATCACACAGAGCTCCTATATTTTCTTCTCAGCAGCACCCACAGGACTTCGAGTGTGTTAGTGGCATCACACAGAGCTCCTCTATTTTCTTTGCAGAAGCACCCATAGGACTTCTAGTGTGTTAGTGGCATCACACAGAGCTCCTATATTTTCTTCTCAGCAGCACCCACAGGACTTCTAGTGTGTTAGTGGCATCACACAGAGCTCCTCTATTTTCTTTGCAGAAGCACCCACAGGACTTCTAGTGTGTTAGTGGCATCACACAGAGCTCCTCTATTTTCTTTGCAGAAGCACCCATAGGACTTCTAGTGTGTTAGTGGCATCACACAGAGCTCCTATATTTTCTTTGCAGAAGCACCTATAGGACTTGAAGTGTGTTAGTGGCATCACACAGAGCTCCTCTATTTTCTTTGCAGAAGCACCCATAGGACTTCTAGTGTGTTAGTGGCATCACACAGAGCTCCTATATTTTCTTCTCAGCAGCACCCACAGGACTTCTAGTGTGTTAGTGGCATCACACAGAGCTCCTCTATTTTCTTTGCAGAAGCACCCATAGGACTTCTAGTGTGTTAGTGGCATCACACAGAGCTCCTATATTTTCTTCTCAGCAGCACCCACAGGACTTCTAGTGTGTTAGTGGCATCACACAGAGCTCCTCTATTTTCTTTGCAGAAGCACCCATAGGACTTCTAGTGTGTTAGTGGCATCACACAAAGCTCCTATATTTTCTTCTCAGCAGCACCCACAGGACTTCTAGTGTGTTAGTGGCATCACACAGAGCTCCTCTATTTTCTTTGCAGAAGCACCCATAGGACTTCTAGTGTGTTAGTGGCATCACACAGAGCTCCTATATTTTCTTCTCAGCAGCACCCACAGGACTTCTAGTGTGTTAGTGGCATCACACAGAGCTCCTCTATTTTCTTTGCAGAAGCACCCATAGGACTTCTAGTGTGTTAGTGGCATCACACAGAGCTCCTATATTTTCTTCTCAGCAGCACCCACAGGACTTCTAGTGTGTTAGTGGCATCACACAGAGCTCCTCTATTTTCTTTGCAGAAGCACCCATAGGACTTCTAGTGTGTTAGTGGCATCACACAGAGCTCCTATATTTTCTTCTCAGCAGCACCCACAGGACTTCTAGTGTGTTAGTGGCATCACACAGAGCTCCTCTATTTTCTTTGCAGAAGCACCCATAGGACTTCTAGTGTGTTAGTGGCATCACACAGAGCTCCTATATATTCTTCTCAGCAGCACCCACAGGACTACCGACTACAATGGCTGGAAGACCGCCAAGGGGAGGCAGAGCGTGCAGAGCCAAGAACACAGGGCAGGCAGGCTCTGTTTCTAGTGGACGTGGCCGTGGCCGTGGCCGTGGACGTGGTCGTGCATCGTCATCAGCATGTGGCCATGGGACACGCGCGTCTTTGTTTTCGGCAGCTGGACATGTGGAGCCGCATCATGCTGAAGGCTTGGTAGAATGGATGACCAAGCCCTCCTCATCCTCCTCATCCTCTCTCACCCAGGCTCAGGGTACTGGCAGAGCATCATCAGCCACCCCTTCCCTAGACCCACCATGTCCTCCTGAGGAGTCCCCCGAACTCTTTGAGCACAGTGTTGGGTACATGCTCCAGGAGGATGCCCAACGATTCGAAGGCTCGGATGATGATACCCAGCTTGAGGAATTTGGCAGTACTGTTCCACCAGCTGCAGCTTACTGCCAGGTTTGCTCTAGTGGTGAAGAGGGAGGGGATGATGAGGTCACTGACTCCACGTGGGTGCCTGAAGGGAGAGAGGATGAGGAGGAGGACGAGGAGGAGGAGGATGCGGCGTCACATGTCCAACGAGGCAGGATGCCCCCTGGAGGCCAGGTAGAGGCCAGCACAGCAACTGTACAACACCGCAGAGCTCCGCCTGTGCAGGGCGCTGCCTCTGCACGTTATCAGAAAAGTTCTTTGGTGTGGGCCTTTTTTGAGACGAGTGCATCAGATCGCACCACTGCTATTTGCAATATTTGTCTCAAGCGTATCTTGCGTGGCCAAAACATCAGCCGCTTGGGCACCACAAGCATGACCAGACATATGTCGACCTGCCATGCAGCTCGTTGGCAGGCACACATAAAAGACCCACACCAAAGAACTAAGCGGATCTCTCCTTGCTCCTCATCAGCTGGGATCTCCATCCCCACTACACCTTCAGTCCTCTCTGAAAGCTGCTCTGAGAGGACTGAAGGTGTAGAATTAGGTGTGTCACAACCAAGTACTTGCAGTACACCGACGTCCGATTGCAGCAGGCAAATTTCCCTGCCCCAGCTGCTGGACCGTAGAAAGAAGTACACTCCCAGCCATCCACATGCCCAGCGGTTGAATGCTAGCTTGGCTAAATTGCTAGCACTTCAACTGCTGCCTTTTCAGTTGGTAGACTCGGCCCCCTTCCGTGAGTTTGTTCAATGTGCGGTTCCTCAGTGGCAGGTTCCCAAACGCCACTTTTTCTCACGGAAGGCGATTCCGTCTCTCTACCGGCATGTGGAGGGCAATGTCCATGCCTCGCTGGACAGGGCGGTCAGCGGTAAGGTGCATATTACCGCTGACTCATGGTCCAGCAGGCATGGACAGGGACGGTACCTTTCTTTCACGGCCCATTGGGTCACTCTATTGGCAGCTGGGAGGGATGCAGGACAAGGTGCAGTAGTGTTGGAGGTTGTTCCGCCACCACGCCTCCAAAACGCTACTACTGCTACTGGTTGTGACACACCTCTCTCCTCCACCCCCCCTCCTCTTCTTCTTCCTCCAGTGCTCTGTCCTTGGAACCAGCGGTGCTCCGTAGGCGTACAAGGGGCTACGCAAGTACGCAGGCAAAAAGATGCCATGCCGTGCTTGCGCTGGTGTGTTTGGGGGACAGGAGCCACACTGGGCCAGAGGTTCTGGCAGCTCTGCAGGGGCAGGCCGAGAGGTGGTTGACGCCACGTCAGCTTAAGCCAGGAATGGTCGTTTCTGACAATGGCACCAACCTCCTCTCCGCCCTGCGACAGGGGCAGCTCACCCATGTGCCCTGCATGGCTCACGTCCTCAACCTGGTGGTGCAGCGGTTCTTGGGCAGGTTCCCAGGCTTACAGGATGTCCTGAGGCAGGCCAGGAAAGTCTGTGTGCATTTCCGCCGATCTTATAATGCCAGTGCTCGGCTGACTGAGCTGCAAAAGGAGCTGAACCTGCCCAAGAACCGCCTAATATGTGACATGCCCACCAGGTGGAACTCAACGTTGGCCATGCTGCAGCGACTGCACACGCAGCAGAGGGCCATCAATGAGTACCTTTGCGACTATGGCACCAGGACAGGGTCAGGGGAGCTTGGTTTTTTTTCCCCACGTCAGTGGAGCATGATCAGGGATGCATGCACTGTCCTCTCACCATTTGAGGAGGCCACGAGGATGGTGAGCAGTGACAGTGCATGCATCAGTGACACTGTCCCTCTTGTCCACCTGTTGGAGCATACGCTGCGTGGGATAATGGACAGGGCACTTGAGGCAGAACAGAGGCAGGAAGAGGAGGACTTCCTTGCCTCTCAAGGCCCCCTTTATCCGGACAGTGTTCCTTCTGTCCCACCCATCACACAGGAAGAGGATGAGGAGGAGGAGGAGGAGGAGGAGGATTGTGTGAGCATGGAGGTAGGGATGGGCCCGGTGCTCGATGCGAACCCATGTTCGCATCGAGCACCGGGTGTTCGCTCGCTCGGCGAGCCCAGAACTATTTTGGCCGCTCGCATCACGTTCGTGTGATGCGAGCGGCCCCACAATGCATTGCGGCCGGCGCGGCCGGTGCAGTGCATTGCTGGCTGATGATTGGCCAAGCATGCACTGTGACCCCGCATGCTTGGCCAATCACAGCGCCGGAAACTCGAAGAGCCATAATTGGCTACAGGCAGGACGCCTGTAGCCAATTACAGCTCAGGGGCTTTAGTACACGCCCCCCCCCTATAAAAGGCCGCCACGCCATCTGCGCCGGTCACATGCTGTTCCGGCGTAGATAGAGCAGGATAGTTCTGTGACACTCTGCTGGATTTAGTTAGTTAGAGAGATTTACTTAGAGAGATTGAGTTAGATAGATTCATTTAGAAAGATTGATTTAGAAAGAGGGGCTTGTAGTGTGTTCGTGGCAGGCAGGCAGAGCTCCTATATTTTGTTCCCAGAAGCACCTATAGGACTTGTAGTGTGTTCGTGGCAGGCAGGCAGAGCTCCTATATTTTGTTCCCAGAAGCACCTATAGGACTTGTAGTGTGTTCGTGGCAGGCAGGCAGAGCTCCTATATTTTGTTCCCAGAAGCACCTATAGGACTTGTAGTGTGTTCGTGGCAGGCAGGCAGAGCACCTATATTTTGTTCCCAGAAGCACCTATAGGACTTGTAGTGTGTTCGTGGCAGGCAGGCAGAGCTCCTATATTTTGTTCCCAGAAGCACCTATAGGACTTGTAGTGTGTTCGTGGCAGGCAGGCAGAGCTCCTATATTTTGTTCCCAGAAGCACCTATAGGACTTGAAGTGTGTTAGTCCCATCACACAGAGATCATATATTTTGTTCCCAGAAGCACCTATAGGACTTGAAGTGTGTTAGTCCCATCACACAGACCTATATTTTCTTCCCAGAAGCACCTATAGGACTTGAAGTGTGTTAGTCCCATCACACAGAGATCATATATTTTCTTCCCAGAAGCACCTATAGGACTTGAAGTGTGTTAGTCCCATCACACAGACCTATATTTTCTTCCCAGAAGCACCTAGTGTGTTAGTGGCATCACACAGAGCTCCTATATTTTCTTCTCAGCAGCACCCACAGGACTTCGAGTGTGTTAGTGGCATCACACAGAGCTCCTCTATTTTCTTTGCAGAAGCACCCATAGGACTTCTAGTGTGTTAGTGGCATCACACAGAGCTCCTATATTTTCTTCTCAGAAGCACCCACAGGACTTCGAGTGTGTTAGTGGCATCACACAGAGCTCCTATATTTTCTTTGCAGAAGCACCCATAGGACTTCTAGTGTGTTAGTCCCATCACACAGAGCTCCTATATTTTCTTCTCAGCAGCACCCACAGGACTTCTAGTGTGTTAGTCCCATCACACAGAGCTCCTCTATTTTCTTTGCAGAAGCACCCACAGGACTTCTAGTGTGTTAGTCCCATCACACAGAGCTCCTCTATTTTCTTTGCAGAAGCACCCATAGGACTTCTAGTGTGTTAGTGGCATCACACAGAGCTCCTATATTTTCTTTGCAGAAGCACCACAGGACTTCTAGTGTGTTAGTGGCATCACACAGAGCTCCTCTATTTTCTTTGCAGAAGCACCCATAGGACTTCTAGTGTGTTAGTCCCATCACACAGAGCTCTATATTTTCTTCTCAGCAGCACCCACAGGACTTCTAGTGTGTTAGTGGCATCACACAGAGCTCCTCTATTTTCTTTGCAGAAGCACCCATAGGACTTCTAGTGTGTTAGTGGCATCACACAGAGCTCCTATATTTTCTTCTCAGCAGCACCCACAGGACTTCTAGTGTGTTAGTGGCATCACACAGAGCTCCTCTATTTTCTTTGCAGAAGCACCCATAGGACTTCTAGTGTGTTAGTGGCATCACACAAAGCTCCTATATTTTCTTCTCAGCAGCACCCACAGGACTTCTAGTGTGTTAGTGGCATCACACAGAGCTCCTCTATTTTCTTTGCAGAAGCACCCATAGGACTTCTAGTGTGTTAGTGGCATCACACAGAGCTCCTATATTTTCTTCTCAGCAGCACCCACAGGACTTCTAGTGTGTTAGTGGCATCACACAGAGCTCCTCTATTTTCTTTGCAGAAGCACCCATAGGACTTCTAGTGTGTTAGTGGCATCACACAGAGCTCCTATATTTTCTTCTCAGCAGCACCCACAGGACTTCGAGTGTGTTAGTGGCATCACACAGAGCTCCTCTATTTTCTTTGCAGAAGCACCCATAGGACTTCTAGTGTGTTAGTGGCATCACACAGAGCTCCTATATTTTCTTCTCAGCAGCACCCACAGGACTTCTAGTGTGTTAGTGGCATCACACAGAGCTCCTCTATTTTCTTTGCAGAAGCACCCACAGGACTTCTAGTGTGTTAGTGGCATCACACAGAGCTCCTCTATTTTCTTTTCAGAAGCACCCATAGGACTTCTAGTGTGTTAGTGGCATCACACAGAGCTCCTATATTTTCTTTGCAGAAGCACCCACAGGACTTCTAGTGTGTTAGTGGCATCACACAGAGCTCCTCTATTTTCTTTGCAGAAGCACCCATAGGACTTCTAGTGTGTTAGTGGCATCACACAGAGCTCCTATATTTTCTTCTCAGCAGCACCCACAGGACTTCTAGTGTGTTAGTGGCATCACACAGAGCTCCTCTATTTTCTTTGCAGAAGCACCCATAGGACTTCTAGTGTGTTAGTGGCATCACACAGAGCTCCTATATTTTCTTCTCAGCAGCACCCACAGGACTTCTAGTGTGTTAGTGGCATCACACAGAGCTCCTCTATTTTCTTTGCAGAAGCACCCATAGGACTTCTAGTGTGTTAGTGGCATCACACAAAGCTCCTATATTTTCTTCTCAGCAGCACCCACAGGACTTCTAGTGTGTTAGTGGCATCACACAGAGCTCCTCTATTTTCTTTGCAGAAGCACCCATAGGACTTCTAGTGTGTTAGTGGCATCACACAGAGCTCCTATATTTTCTTCTCAGCAGCACCCACAGGACTTCTAGTGTGTTAGTGGCATCACACAGAGCTCCTCTATTTTCTTTGCAGAAGCACCCATAGGACTTCTAGTGTGTTAGTGGCATCACACAGAGCTCCTATATTTTCTTCTCAGCAGCACCCACAGGACTTCTAGTGTGTTAGTGGCATCACACAGAGCTCCTCTATTTTCTTTGCAGAAGCACCCATAGGACTTCTAGTGTGTTAGTGGCATCACACAGAGCTCCTATATTTTCTTCTCAGCAGCACCCACAGGACTTCTAGTGTGTTAGTGGCATCACACAGAGCTCCTCTATTTTCTTTGCAGAAGCACCCATAGGACTTCTAGTGTGTTAGTGGCATCACACAGAGCTCCTATATATTCTTCTCAGCAGCACCCACAGGACTACCGACTACAATGGCTGGAAGACCGCCAAGGGGAGGCAGAGCGTGCAGAGCCAAGAACACAGGGCAGGCAGGCTCTGTTTCTAGTGGACGTGGCCGTGGCCGTGGCCGTGGACGTGGTCGTGCATCGTCATCAGCATGTGGCCATGGGACACGCGCGTCTTTGTTTTCGGCAGCTGGACATGTGGAGCCGCATCATGCTGAAGGCTTGGTAGAATGGATGACCAAGCCCTCCTCATCCTCCTCATCCTCTCTCACCCAGGCTCAGGGTACTGGCAGAGCATCATCAGCCACCCCTTCCCTAGACCCACCATGTCCTCCTGAGGAGTCCCCCGAACTCTTTGAGCACAGTGTTGGGTACATGCTCCAGGAGGATGCCCAACGATTCGAAGGCTCGGATGATGATACCCAGCTTGAGGAATTTGGCAGTACTGTTCCACCAGCTGCAGCTTACTGCCAGGTTTGCTCTAGTGGTGAAGAGGGAGGGGATGATGAGGTCACTGACTCCACGTGGGTGCCTGAAGGGAGAGAGGATGAGGAGGAGGACGAGGAGGAGGAGGATGCGGCGTCACATGTCCAACGAGGCAGGATGCCCCCTGGAGGCCAGGTAGAGGCCAGCACAGCAACTGTACAACACCGCAGAGCTCCGCCTGTGCAGGGCGCTGCCTCTGCACGTTATCAGAAAAGTTCTTTGGTGTGGGCCTTTTTTGAGACGAGTGCATCAGATCGCACCACTGCTATTTGCAATATTTGTCTCAAGCGTATCTCGCGTGGCCAAAACATCAGCCGCTTGGGCACCACAAGCATGACCAGACATATGTCGACCTGCCATGCAGCTCGTTGGCAGGCACACATAAAAGACCCACACCAAAGAACTAAGCGGATCTCTCCTTGCTCCTCATCAGCTGGGATCTCCATCCCCACTACACCTTCAGTCCTCTCTGAAAGCTGCTCTGAGAGGACTGAAGGTGTAGAATTAGGTGTGTCACAACCAAGTACTTGCAGTACACCGACGTCCGATTGCAGCAGGCAAATTTCCCTGCCCCAGCTGCTGGACCGTAGAAAGAAGTACACTCCCAGCCATCCACATGCCCAGCGGTTGAATGCTAGCTTGGCTAAATTGCTAGCACTTCAACTGCTGCCTTTTCAGTTGGTAGACTCGGCCCCCTTCCGTGAGTTTGTTCAATGTGCGGTTCCTCAGTGGCAGGTTCCCAAACGCCACTTTTTCTCACGGAAGGCGATTCCGTCTCTCTACCGGCATGTGGAGGGCAATGTCCATGCCTCGCTGGACAGGGCGGTCAGCGGTAAGGTGCATATTACCGCTGACTCATGGTCCAGCAGGCATGGACAGGGACGGTACCTTTCTTTCACGGCCCATTGGGTCACTCTATTGGCAGCTGGGAGGGATGCAGGACAAGGTGCAGTAGTGTTGGAGGTTGTTCCGCCACCACGCCTCCAAAACGCTACTACTGCTACTGGTTGTGACACACCTCTCTCCTCCACCCCCTCCTCTTCTTCTTCCTCCAGTGCTCTGTCCTTGGAACCAGCGGTGCTCCGTAGGCGTACAAGGGGCTACGCAAGTACGCAGGCAAAAAGATGCCATGCCGTGCTTGCGCTGGTGTGTTTGGGGGACAGGAGCCACACTGGGCCAGAGGTTCTGGCAGCTCTGCAGGGGCAGGCCGAGAGGTGGTTGACGCCACGTCAGCTTAAGCCAGGAATGGTCGTTTCTGACAATGGCACCAACCTCCTCTCCGCCCTGCGACAGGGGCAGCTCACCCATGTGCCCTGCATGGCTCACGTCCTCAACCTGGTGGTGCAGCGGTTCTTGGGCAGGTTCCCAGGCTTACAGGATGTCCTGAGGCAGGCCAGGAAAGTCTGTGTGCATTTCCGCCGATCTTATAATGCCAGTGCTCGGCTGACTGAGCTGCAAAAGGAGCTGAACCTGCCCAAGAACCGCCTAATATGTGACATGCCCACCAGGTGGAACTCAACGTTGGCCATGCTGCAGCGACTGCACACGCAGCAGAGGGCCATCAATGAGTACCTTTGCGACTATGGCACCAGGACAGGGTCAGGGGAGCTTGGTTTTTTTTCCCCACGTCAGTGGAGCATGATCAGGGATGCATGCACTGTCCTCTCACCATTTGAGGAGGCCACGAGGATGGTGAGCAGTGACAGTGCATGCATCAGTGACACTGTCCCTCTTGTCCACCTGTTGGAGCATACGCTGCGTGGGATAATGGACAGGGCACTTGAGGCAGAACAGAGGCAGGAAGAGGAGGACTTCCTTGCCTCTCAAGGCCCCCTTTATCCGGACAGTGTTCCTTCTGTCCCACCCATCACACAGGAAGAGGATGAGGAGGAGGAGGAGGAGGAGGAGGATTGTGTGAGCATGGAGGTGGAGCCTGGCACTCAGCATCAGCAGCAGCAGTCTTTTAGGGATGATGTACAGTCCCAACAAACCAGTGGACTTGTACGTGGCTGGGAGGAGGTGGCTGGCGATCATGTCATCCTCAGTGACCCAGAAGACTCCGGACCGAATGCCTCAGCTAACCTACGCTGCATGGCCTCCCTGATCCTGCAAAGCCTGCGGAAGGATCCTCGTGTTCTTCGGATCAAGGAGAGGGACCATTACTGGCTGGCCACTCTCCTTGATCCGCGGTACAAGGGTAAGGTTGCGGACCTTATCTTGCCGTCGCAGAGGGAGCAGAGGATGAGACATCTCAGGGAGGCCTTGCAGAAAGGTCTGTGCAACGCGTTCCCAGAAACTGGGAGGCTACAAACTCCTGGTCCTGGGCGACGAGTTGCTGAGGCTTCGGTCAGTAGCAGAAGGAGCGGTGGGGAAGGTGGACGTCTGACCGATGCGTTCAGACAATTTTTTAGTCCGCAGCCCCAAGGTATGATCGGTTCCAGCAACCATCGCCAGCGTCTGATATACATGGTGCAGGAATACCTTGGGGCAAGGTCAGACTTGGACACCTTTCCCACCGAAAATCCTCTGGCTTACTGGGTCCTGAGGATGGATCACTGGCCAGAGCTTGCACAGTATGCAATTGAGCTACTGGCCTGTCCTGCCTCCAGCGTTCTTTCCGAACGCACATTCAGTGCTGCTGGAGGATTTGTCACCGATCATAGGGTGCGCCTGTCCACCGCCTCGGTTGATCGACTGACCTTCATCAAAATGAATCAGTCTTGGATCACCACCAGCTACCAGGCACCTGAGGCGGATATAACCGAATAATTTTTAATATCACATCCCTTCAAGACTGCCTATGCTGATGCTGAGTGACTGTCCTCTTATGTTCACTGACTATCCTCTTCCTCCTCCTCAATGATCCATGCCACCACACCAGTGCCTAAGGCACAATTTTTCAGCCCCTGTTTAACAGGGGCGTGTACATACAATTTTTATAAAAAAATGCTTCGCAACACGTGTGACTGCTGTGCTCCAAGTACAGTATCTGTGAGGGGTTGCAGTGTTGTGGCACCAGCACCAGTGCCTAAGGCAAATTTTTCAGCCCCTGTTTAACAGGGGCGTGTACTTACAATTTTTTTAAAAAATGCTTCGCAACACGTGTGACTGCTGTGCTCCAAGTACAGTATCTGTGAGGGGTTGCAGTTTTGTGGCACCAGCACCAGTGCCTAAGGCAAATTTTTCAGCCCCTGTTTAACAGGGGCGTGTACTTACAATTTTTTAAAAAAATGCTTTGCAACACGTGTGACTGCTGTGCTCCAAGTACAGTATCTGTGAGGGGTTGCAGTGTTGTGGCACCAGCACCAGTGCCTAAGGCACAATTTTTCAGCCCCTGTTTAACAGGGGCGGGTAATTACAATTTTTTAAAAAAAATGCTTCGCAACACGTGTGACTGCTGTGCTCCAAGTACAGTATCTGTGAGGGGTTGCAGTGTTGTGGCACCAGCACCAGTGCCTAAGGCACAATTTTTCAGCCCCTGTTTAACAGGGGCGGGTAATTACAATTTAAAAAAAAAATGCTTCGCAACACGTGTGACTGCTGTGCTCCAAGTACAGTATCTGTGAGGGGTTGCAGTGTTGTGGCACCAGCACCAGTGCCTAAGGCACAATTTTTCAGCCCCTGTTTAACAGGGGCGGGTAATTACAATTTTTTAAAAAAATGCTTCGCAACACGTGTGACTGCTGTGCTCCAAGTACAGTATCTGTGAGGGGTTGCAGTGTTGTGGCACCAGCACCAGTGCCTAAGGCACAATTTTTCAGCCCCTGTTTAACAGGGGCGGGTAATTACAATTTTTTAAAAAAATGCTTCGCAACACGTGTGACTGCTGTGCTCCAAGTACAGTATCTGTGAGGGGTTGCAGTGTTGTGGCACCAGCACCAGTGCCTAAGGCACAATTTTTCAGCCCCTGTTTAACAGGGGCGGGTAATTACAATTTTTTAAAAAAATGCTTCGCAACACGTGTGACTGCTGTGCTCCAAGTACAGTATCTGTGAGGGGTTGCAGTGTTGTGGCACCAGCACCAGTGCCTAAGGCACAATTTTTCAGCCCCTGTTTAACAGGGGCGGGTAATTACAAATCTTGATCTAATAGTTCACAGCAGGGCCCATTCCTGCGCCCACCAAGAGTAACTATGAGGGCCTACAGTCTTGTGGCAACACCGTCCACCACCACCGCCAAAGGCCCAATTTTTCTGCCCTGTTCATCAGGTGCTTGCAATTACAAATCTTGATCTAATAACACACAGCAGGGCCCATTCCTGCGCCCACCAAGAGTAACTGTGAGAGCTTACAGTCTTGTGGCAACACCGTCCACCACCACCGCCAAAGGCCCAATTTTTCTGCCCTGTTCATCAGGTGCTTGCAATTACAAATCTTGATCTAATAACTCACAGCAGGGCCCATTCCTGCGCCCACCAAGAGTAACTGTGAGAGCTTACAGTCTTGTGGCAACACCGTCCACCACCACCACCACCCCCATTTTTTCTGCCCTGTTCAACAGGTGCATGCAATTACAAATCTTGATCTAATAACTCACAGCAGGGCCCATTCTTGCGCCCACCAAGAGTAACTGTGAGAGCTTACAGTCTTGTGGCAACACCGTCCACCACCACCGCCAAAGGCCCAATTTTTCTGCCCTGTTCATCAGGTGCTTGCAATTACAAATCTTGATCTAATAACTCACAGCAGGGCCCATTCCTGCGCCCACCAAGAGTAACTATGAGGGCCTACAGTCTTGTGGCAACACCGTCCACCACCACCGCCAAAGGCCCAATTTTTCTGCCCTGTTCATCAGGTGCTTGCAATTACAAATCTTGATCTAATAACTCACAGCAGGGCCCATTCCTGCGCCCACCAAGAGTAACTGTGAGAGCTTACAGTCTTGTGGCAACACCGTCCACCACCACCACCCCCAATTTTTCTGCCCTGTTCAACAGGTGCATGCAATTACAAATCTTGATCTATTAACTCACAGCAGGGCCCATTCCTGTGCCCACCAGTCTTGTGGCTACACCAACATCTAATAGGGCAAATTTCTGCAGAGTATATACGCCAGGCCCCTACTTTCAAACATCCAACTTACAAACGACTCCTACTTGCAAATGGAAAGAGAAAACAGGAAGTGAGAGGAAATCTACCCCTAGGAAGGGAAATTCGATCCTGTTAGATTTAATTTGGGAAAAAGGTATCTCCTCTCTACTGATACTTTATCACCAATCCTTGTTTCAATTAAAACCCCACTTTTTCCAAAAACATTTGTCATTGGGACGGAAAGTTAGGTGACATGTTCTGAACAGATGTGCAAAGACAGCAAATGTTACAGGGGTGATAACCCCTCCCTATGTTCTCCAAAAAGCTTAAAAATAGATTTTTTTGGGATGGAGCTACACTTCATAATGTACCTGTTCAGATTCTACTTAAGAACAAACCTAAAGCCGCAAGTGGTTTTAAGTGGCTTCTTTTTTTCCTTTACAAATGTCATTTTGTGCAAGGACAGTTCTAAACACGGGAAACACATGCCACTTCACAGGCATACTTTAGACACCCCCCAGGTACCATATTTAAAGGAAAATTTCACTTTTTTTTTTTCACTTTATGCATCATTAAAATGACTGCTCCCGAAAAAACGTTAGTTTTTAAAAGTTCTTTTTGCATTGATATATGTCCCCTGGGGCAGGACCCGGGTCCCCAAACCTGTAATTAACATGCATATTGGCCGTTGTAATTAGCACTTTTGATTTCGAAAGTTCGCGTCCATTATAACGTATAGGGTTCGAAAATTCGCGTGAACTTTCGGTCGGTTCGAAGGTTCTGGTGCGAACCGAACCCGGGGGTGTTCGGCTCATCCCTAATCAGTGGGAAGAATGCTCCTTACATTGGTGATCAGTGGGAAGAATGTTCCTTACAATTCAACGTTAACTTTAAAGTGATAACCTGAAAAGGCTTTAAAGCATCTCCTTTGAGAATTTTGGGTACCATCATTTTTTACGATTCCATAGGTGTGCTGAATTTTAGGACTTGACATGCTTAGTATCTATCTACTCGACTCAACCTGATATTTTCTATTTTACCAAATAATGATGTATTTGTTTGCACTAAAATTCTGTTTAACCACTTGACCTGTGGCGTTTATTTTTTATATTTATATTTTCTACTTTCTGTTATAAAAAGTCAAATTTCTTCATACATTTAGGCCAAAATGTATTCAGCTACATGTCTTTGTTAAAAACAAAAATCCCAATAAGTGTATATTGATTAATTTGTTTGACAGTTATAGTGTCTACAAACTATGTGATATATACTGGAATGTATGCAGGTATACTGTAATAGTGGTGTTCATCAACTTATATTGTGACTGTGATAGTGTGGTGGCCAATCTGGTGCTAACGGACTCTGGCTGGGAGGGACACTAACTGATGTGGGGTTAAAATTACTTATGAGGTGTATTCAGTAATATATTTATTCACCATGAGGTGAATTGTTAAAAACGAAGTTCACCTTTTTAGAAAAAATAATAAATGCACATCTTTGGAGGTAAAAAAATGTGTATTTATAATTTTTTTGTTGCAGAGCATGTAAAGTATTGCACCAGCGATCAGCAGATTGCTGGTGCCATGCAAGAAGGCAGTTTCACACCGACAGGAAGACTCAATGAACTACCACAGTGCTCAATAGCATTGTGATAGTTTATTGAAAACTGCAAAAGATGTCGGGACTTGTAGTTCATTCACACACAGAGCTCTGAAAACCAATGATGCAGCCGTGTGGGCAGAGCTCCACATGTCCGCCCTGTTTTCAAAAAGTGATAGCTAGTACAGTGAACGTCTCCCTGTACTGCTGTCACAGGTAGGGGGTCAGCAGGGAGCTTCTGCAGCACTGAGAACATGTTACATGTTCCACCCTAAAAACAGGTGGAACATGTAACGTGTAGTTTCTTGTTCACTTCAGTGTTTTACATTACCTGTTGCTGGCTTATTATGTTTTCAACATCAGTGCAAAACCACCTATTCAGAGACACGTGAAAACCACCTGAACTTACAACTTGGCAGTCTGTTAACCACTTGCTGACCTGAATACGGATATATACTTTGCGGTTTGCAAGTGATTTACTGGGATTATGGCTGAAGCTGTTGGCTATAACCCTGGTACTGTTTTTTGCAACCAATGGCCAGATTTTTCATGAATGCATTCTGAGCAGTCCATGAGCCGCTGGAATGCAGTGTTTCATAGGCTTACCAACTCCGCTGGTTCATCCTAGAAACGGCTGCTCCAGTAGGTCAATAAAGAGTAGATTCTCTTTGATCGACTCTATGGCCTTGGAGGACCGGAGCAATGTCATGATGTCAATTCTGGTCAAAGCTGAAAGTAAATATTTTTTTTAAAAAGCAAAAGATCACATATTTTTTTTTTTGATCTTTAGCTTTAGATGGTAAAGAAGAGATTTGGAGTCTTTTTGACCCCAGATCTCTCCATAAAGAGGACCTGTCATCCTTATAAAAAAAATTATAGGCACAGCAAAAAAATCATTTTTTTTTAAGCACCTTGATCCCTCCGTGCTCTCACACAGAAACGAATGTACACGTAAGTCGCGCTCGCATATGTAAACCGTTTTCCTACCATACATATGAGGTATCACTGCAAACATAGAGTGAGAGCAATAATTTTAGTGATAGACCTCCTCTGTAACTCTAAACAGGTAACCTGTAAAGGTATTTAAAACTACGCCTATGGAGACATTTAAGTATCGTAGTTTGTCACCATCCAGGAGTGTTCACAATTTTAAAGCATGACATCTGAGTATTTACTTAGTGTAACATCTTTTACATACTACAAAATAAATGGGGTATATATTGTTTTTTTTTTTTTTTTTTATTCATTAAAATATTTTATTTCCTCAAAAAATTTCATTTGAAAAACTGATGCGCAAATAGCAAAATAAACATAAAAAATTGCAACGACTGCCATTTTATTCCCTAGGTTCTCTGCTAAAAAAATGTATAATGTTTGGGGGCTCTAAGTAACTAACTAGTTCTAACAAAAAATACTGATATAAACAAAAAGTGCCAAAAAAAGCCTGGTCAGCGAAAGGTTAAAGCATGTTGTAGTCAATGTTTTTTCACAACTGTCCATGACAAGAGATACTTGTTCCTTATTTTATCATCAGGTATAAAAAATAAATCGCCAATGTCTGGAACTTATAAACATAAAAGTGGTGCTACAAAAAAAGGAAATTAAGTAGGCAAAGAAGACAAAATGAGGCATCTACTAGCAAAATCGTTTCATTCTATGGTAAAAAAAAAAAAAGATGATGTGCCTCATGAAGATGCTCCTGTTGAGATCAGTGATGAACCAATGGAATCAGTGGCAGAAGAAGATGTTGTAAAATGTTGAAATTGATCTACCAACTGGAGAAAATACACAGGAACCTCTACCTGTAAAATGCCATCTAGAGTAGAGAAATTGCCATTAAAAGAACACTACTTTCTTTTTTTCACAAGACTTGCATAAAGAAGGAATTTCCAGGGAAATGTTTTGGGACTTCCAATGCTAATCAGCCCACAGAAAACATACCATTTAATGGTAATTGGTATTACCGAAAAGGCATACAAGGGTCCAGCGTTCAAAGAAAATGGGTCAAGCTTAACCACTTGCCTACCAGGCACGAACACCTCCTTCCTTACCAAGCCATTTTTCAGCTTTCAGCGCTGTCACATTTTGAATGACAATTGCGTGGTCATGCAACGCTGTACCCAAAAAAATTTTTTATAATTTTTTCCCCACAGATAGAGCTTTATTTTGGTGGTATTTGATCACCTCTGTGGTTTTTATTTCTTGCGCTATAAACAAAAGAAGAGGGAGAAGTTTGAAAAAACATAATATTTTTTACTTTTTATTATAATAAATATCCAATTTTTTTTTTTCTAAACAAATTTTTTCCTCAGTTTAGGCCGATACGTATTCTTCTACATATTTTTGGTAAAAAAAATCGCAATAAGCATATATTGATTGGTTTGCGCAAAAGTTATAGCGTCTACAAAATAGGGGATAGATTTATAGCATTTTTATTATTTATTTTTTTTTACTAGTAATGGCAGCGATCTGCGATTTTTCTCATGACTGCGACATTGCGGCGGACATATCGGACACTTTTGACACATTTTTGGGACCATTCACATTTATACAGCGATCCGTGCTATAAAAATGCATTGATTACTGTATAAATGTGACTGGCAGCGAAGGGGTTAACACTAGGGGGCGCTGCAGGGGTTAATGTGTTCCCTATGTTAGTGATTCTAACTGTGGGGGAGGGCACTGACTGGGGGAGGGGACCGATCGATGTCCCTATGTACAAGGGACACACCATCGATCTCCTCTCCAGTGACAGGACGTGGATCTGTGTGTTTACATACACAGATCCACGTCCTGCTCAGTTACTGGGCAATCGCGGGTGCCCGGCGGACATTGCGGCTGCCGGGCATGCGCATCAAAACAGTACCGCGGTTATAGCCAACAGCTTCAGCCATAATCCCAGTAAATCACTTGCAAACCGCAAAGTATATATCCGTATTCAGGTCAGCAAGTGGTTAACAGACTGCCAAGTTGTAAGTTCAGGTGGTTTTCACGTGTCTCTGAATAGGTGGTTTTGCACTGATGTTGAAAACATAATAAGCCAGCAACAGGTAATGTAAAACACTGGAGTGCACAAGAAACTACACGTTACATGTTCCACCTGTTTTTAGGGTGGAACATGTAACATGTTCTCAGTGCTGCAGAAGCTCCCTGCTGACCCCCTACCTGTGACAGCAGTACAGGGAGACGTTCACTGTACTAGCTATCACTTTTTGAAAACAGGGCGGACATGTGGATCTGTGTGTTTACATACACAGATCCACGTCCTGCTCAGTTACTGGGCAATCGCGGGTGCCCAGCGGACATTGCGGCTGCCGGGCACGCGCATCGGGTCCCCATCGACGTAGCGGGCACACGTGCCCCCTAGTGGCCAAAATGTAGACGCCGTCATATGACGGCGTCCCGCCACAAGAGCCACTCCGCCGTCAATTGACAGTGGGCGGTCGGCTACTAGTTAATAAGAAAAAAAATTGTGTACATTGTTCCAACTGCTTTTATTATGGCCGGGAAAAGTACGAGCAGACTCAGTTAATACAAGGATGCAATGACTGGAGACACATCACAACAAGATTATTAGAACATGAAAACTGTCAATACCACTTGCAAGTGATGCTTATTTTGTTAATATGAGTGGCAAATCCATTAAAGGTCCTCCTTTTGGCCCCGGTCCTCCTCTTCTGGGGTCCCTCAGTGGCGCTGGTGGCTCCTCCCACATCGATTGTGCACATTGGAGAAGCGCCTTCCTTGGTGGACACCCGTGCAGGCGTGCTCCCGAGTTCCGCATCTGTGTCCATTCACTCAGAATGCAGGACTCAGCCATGCCCCCCAGCGCCGCGTCATTGGATTTGATTGACAGCAGCTGGAGGCAATGGCTGTGCTGCTATCAATCTATCCAATCAGGACACGAGACACCAGCTAGAGATGGTGTGCTCATTCCCAGGTGGAGGATGACAGCGTTCAGGTAAGTAAAACGGGCAGCTGAGGGGGCTACAGCACCACAGAAGATTTTTCACCTTAATGTGAATCTTAAAGGTGAAAACATAGATAAATAAACCCCTAATTTATGTCTAAGGCTGACATTTCTTGGCCTATATAATAAACGTTTTTGCCATCTATGTCCATTGCAACAGTCATTCCTTCACTTTCTATCCCTTAGCCACAAAAGGAAATAAAATAAATCTTTTAAAAGTGAGGGAAAATCCATCTTGGCTGTCACCAAAATGAACATGTGCCCCCATTGGAAGATTTCCGCTCCAATCTTGTCCAGGTGACAGTTCAAAAACATTCCTCATTTTGAGTTTCTTTGACAATGTCCACCAGAACGAATAAAAAAATGACATGGGTCTTAACTGCTCATCACACTATCCAAAGCTATAAAAAGAACAAACTTTTGCAATAAGGTCCTGCAACGTTTAGCTATTTATTAAAAAAAAAAAAAAAATTGCAGAAATATTCATCCTGTAATACTGCATGTACATTACTTTTGTGTGAATATGGGCAAAATCAAACGTTATTAGACTCTTTTCACGCCAGGATGAATGTTCTTTATTCATATAGGATATGGTGAACCAGGAATATACTGCATTAACCAATTAAGGACCGAGCCTCTTTCTGAGATTTGTTGTTTACAAGTTAAAAACTTTTTTTTTTTTGCTAGAAAATTACTTAGAACCCCCAAACATTATATTCTTTTTTTTTTAACACCCTAGAGAATAAAATGTTATATTGTGAAAGATAATGTTGCGCCAAGTAAATTAATACCAAACATGTCACACAATTGCGTCCGCTCTTGGGATGGCGACAAACTTTTACCTTAAAAAAATCTACAGGTTGCGTGTTTTCAGTTACAGAGGAGGTCTAGGGCTAGAATTATTGCTCTTGCTCTACCAATTGCGGCGATACCTCACATGTGTGGTTTGAACATCGTTTTCATATGCAGGCGCTACTATCGTATCCGTTCGCTTCTGCACATTTTTTTTCTTATTTATTTTACCTTTTATTTTTATTTTTTTATACTGTTCTTTTAAAAAAAAATGTGTCACTTTTATTTCTATTACAAGTAATGTAAACATCCCTTGAAATAGATAAAAAGCATGACAGGACCTCTTAAAGCGGAGTTCCACACATTTTTTAGTTTATTAAAAGTCAGCATCTACAAAAAGTGGTCTTGTAATAAACAGACACTCACCTATCCCACGGTCCAGCGATGTAGCCGCCTGGAGCCTCGCTCCCCGCCTCTCCTCTCCGCCGGCGCTGTCATCGCCAATGTGGGCACCCGGCCGTGACCGCTTTCGGCTTCACGGCCGGAGAGACCACTTTTATCTTGAAGCAGACCACCCGATGAAGAAGAGGGTACTGGGGTTATGGCAGCTATATGCTGCCATAACAACGATATTCCTCTTCAAAGTACCAACGTAAAACTGCGGTGGGCAGTCCGTAAGTGGTTAATGGACACTAGATGAAGGTGGTGATCATAGGAAATCAGTATTTATTTCCTATGAGCATCAGCTCTACCTAGTGGTCTTAATGTTTTATTTTTCTGATTCACTGTATTCTGTATGGATACATTTTTTTTTAAATCATTAGAACTGGAGAGAAAATGGTCTAATAACATTTGTTTTGCACAGAAAAGGTGTGCATGCAGTTTTACAGGATGAATAGCTCTGTGAAGTGTCTAGGTGTCTTAAAGCATCATTTTAATAATGGACTTAAAAAAATATTGAGTTGTTGCCCATAGCAGCTAGTCAAAATCCAGCTAATGTTTTCCAATTCAAGTTAGAAATATCTTTTTTTCTCAGTGTATACTATGTGGAAATTACAGTTTTGGTTAGGTTTTAATCCTATTCAGACAGGTTCAAGTATCATTACACCATTTAGTTATGTTCTATTGTTGCACTCTGAGATCTGTAATACTCCCCAGGTTTACATTTGTTCTTCTCTTAGCTTTGTCTACCCTGCTGTTGTATTACATTTTTCTGTTTCCTTTTGAATAACAAAGTCAAGAAAATGACAGCTAGCATGGGAATCTTACAGTTTCCTGCTGCCTAGCTTTTAAACTTATTTTCAGTAATTTAAGGAGGTTTAAAAAGGTTTACCAAATTTAGAAAGGAACCTGACAGCAATTTTAAACTAATAAATGTTAGACCTTTGCAGACTGCAATAACCTCAGGGTGCCTGCTTTTACCTTTGTTACCTTTTACCTTTGTTACCTTTTACCTTTGTTAACCAAAAGAGATTCCTTTGAGCACTTCTCTGTTCCTGGATTTTAAGGGGTTAATTTAAGGGGTTGGCTTACTAAAGGCAAATTGTTCACTTTGCAAGGGAGTTTGCCCCAGAACTTAGTGAATGTGGTGGTGAAAATACCTGATCACATGCAAGGTAAATAAAAAAAAATTGCATTTTTTGTGTGCACATGATTGGCTCCTCATTTACTAAGACCTGAGACAAATGACCTTTTAATTTGCACAGCCTATTTGCTTTTAGTAAATCAACCCCCAAGACTCCACATCTCTGACTAGGATTAGTTCAGCCTCTAAAATTAAAGTTGTTTTAAACTCTGTTACACCACTTGAACCTACAGGTAAGCCTATAATAAGGCTTACCTGTAGTTACTGTAAATATTTCCTAAACCTGCACGGTTTAGGAGATATTTACCATATACGCTTGCGCCAACATCTTTGGAGCATGCGTTCTGAAGAAACGACCAGCTCGTGAAATTTTTTCAGGGCCGATTCTGGGACCGGCGGCTCCTGTGTGCATGCATGGGGGTGACGTTATCGTGGCTCCGGCCAATCACAGCGCCGGAGCCCACGAACCTGGAAATAACTCCAGGAGACATTTTGCCGGTCACAGCGATGTGCGGAGACCACTGCAACAGATTAGATCTAAGGTATCTAAGTATTTCTTAATGAGCTAGTCTGCAATGCATTTTAGCTCATTATGCCATTGTCTTACAGGGTTTTTTTTTTTTTTTTTGTTTTTTTTTTTTTGTTTTACAACCACTTTAAGCAACATTCATCAGCTTCCATGTTCTCCAGTGAGATAATCCCTATAGCCTATATGGGCACTGCCATTTAAAAGGGTTTGGCAAGAGGGTAAAACTAAGCTCAAATGATGGGGGCATCCTGCCGATGAACCTGAACTCTTAATAGGAAAGTCAAACTAGGTATGAGGGGTGCACAAAAGAGGCTTCTCTGGTTCACAAAGGTAATAGCAGGTATCTTGTTGTGCCTACCTTTACATTGCTTTGAAAGTGTTTATTACTGAAGAGAAACCCTGATCAAGACAAAGATGACAAAATACCTGTTTTGAACTAATTTACGTCTTTTGTTAGTTATAGTACACAAATGTAGCCCCAGTCCACAGCACTAACAGAAAAGGGGCATCCACATGGGCCTGGCTGTCAGTTATTACAGTCTGCCATTCCTGCTTGAGCTGACAAAGGCACAGGCACATCTGTGAGACTGTTATTGCAGTTCTGTGTGTAGCCTGTTTAAGCCCACCCATCACACACAGGAAAAGGATAAGGACTACATGGCCTGCTGTGAATGCTGGGAGGAATTGAGGATGATGGGAGAGGTAGTGCTATATAGACTAAGCCTGTTTTGTAGTCTGGGAGGAGGAACTACATTTCCCAGGTTCACTGGAGCTCTGTGGGGGGCTAAAGGACATGTGATGAGGACATTGAGATAGAGAGACAGTGTGTACATCTGATTGCTGACAAAATGCTCACCACTGTATCTGGGATGGATGAGAGGCACAGAAGAGGACACTCCCTGATAGCTTAGATTGTCACTGTCGCTGACTGATCCCACTGCCCAATTGTAGGAGAGAGCGCTGTGATTGCAAATTTTTTTGAGCTGCTAATGGGGAACGGAGAGAGATCAGCAGTCACCCCAGGAGTTAAAGAGAGGCCATTGGCTAACCCCACTACACTTTTTTAAAGAGGAACAGTGTTGCCTATGTGGGTCATAGTTAATGGACCTTCACTCGGGTTCGGAGGAACTTTATTCAGAGCACTACAACACTGGGTTTTGGCCCCAACATGCTGGCCAGAGAATCTATTGGGGCCCACCAGATCACCAGAACTAGTTTCCCCATTGGTAGATTTACGCTCTATTATTTTTCTGAGGACAACCTGAAATTTGGGAATTTCTTTTACTTTCACTTTCAATAATAATGATAAACAGGACAATTAGAGAGGGTGAATCTCCCTAATGGGAGAACAGACAGCAATAAAAACAGATGTACTCCTGTACCCCTGGATGATGTCCAAACGAAACACGTCGGGTGGAGCTACAGCAGTGATGTAATTATGCCCGCCAGGCGGCTGACTGTGGTGATCTGGTTTACATGCTGTTTTTGATCTGCCTTTGTGAGTAGCTTTTTATTTAAATAAATGTTGTTATCTTATATTGCTACACTATGATTCCCTTCTTTACATTTATTCCTTCCTGAGCTTTATTTGTGGACTGCCTTTGTTACCCTTTGAATCATCTTTCCAGAGAACGGGACTGTGCCATCCATCCATCCCAGTGGAATTTCTCCGTAAAAGTGCAGCCAGACCTCTATCTTTGCTTGTGAGTGACGTGAGCACACAGGTATGAAGTAGTGTATGTACATGCAGCATCTTTGGATTTGAGCATCACGAATATGGACTGGTTTGCACTGAACATATATTGATGGACTGCTCTGCACTGTGCACTTTTTTTTGTATGAATTTTCTTTGGATGGTTATGAAATTATTTATCTTGCATGAATTCTGCTTGTTTAAACACTTTTTTTGTTTTCATTTGACTATTGATGCACTAGCACTTTATTTGGCTAGTGCAACATGTTTTTATGTTATTAGCAATAAAAACCTAATACGTTTTCTAATCCATCTCCAATCTATCCAAAACTTTTTTTTTTTTAAGTTTTCTTTACTTATACTTTAAGATTTTTTTTTTTTAGCATACTGTATATTTTTGCAATAACTATTTTCCCTTCATACCGTATGTGACAGAGAGCATGGTGCCGCTTGCAGAGTTGTGGAGACTGAGAACAGAGGACCTGAGAAAACAGCGTCTCCTTGAGGGGGTGAGTGCAACATAAAGAAAAGAAGAAATGCCTGTGATTTGGTAGATTAAGGCAGGGGTAACTCCCTACACTATGTAATAGTTCAGTTCTGAAAGCAACCCTGTCCTAAACAGTAGTGGGTATCTCTACCAGAATAGACATAGAGATCGGTCTATCTTAAAAAACTGAAGTATTAACACAAGTTATTATGATTAATTTGCAAGCACATAACCAGAACTCGTATGAGAGGTCATATCACTTATGTAGGCAAAGTAATGAAATATAATTCAGAGAGTTTGAAATAAATGAAATCCATCTGTAAAAGTAGCATTACTGGAATAAATGTCTTTTAACTTCATTCCTTGTAGTTCATTCTAACTGATTAATTGTTAGCTATTACACAAATACTGTAAGATTGGACACATTGAACTGAGTAATATTATACTGCATAAGTCTTTTGTTTAATTGCGGTTATATTTTCCCACTTTTGCTGTCTATTTAAAAAAAAAAAAAATAATAATAATTCCCTGGTACATATACTGGGACAAAAATGGTATATGTATGCAGCTAATGAAAATCAAAAATTTTAGAACCTTCTTATCTGCTGTGAAAGTTATTTACTATCACTTTGTTTCACTTTCATTATAAAGTAAAAAGAAGGAATAAAATTGAATAAAGACATAAACTGGGAGCATTTACCCTATGTGCACATTGTTTTTTTGTTTGTTTTTTTTGTATGTATGGTTGCTAATATACACATATAGTAGCTTATGTGTGAAAAATGTGCTAACAGGAAACTACTTGTTGTCCATTTCAGTCAATCAAAATTCTTGATTCATTTTATTTTGTTTTATGCCTTTTGGCAATTGATCCTTCATACTTTAATAACACAAATTAGTACAAAAATAAAGATAGATAGCAGATGTCATGTACACATTAAAGTGGAACTGAAGGCATTATTTAACAGATTGTGAGCAGACAAGCTTATTATTGCAGCAGAGACACATAGGGGGAGATTTACTAAAACTGGAGCACTCAAAATCCGGTGTTGCTGTGCATGGAAGCCAATCAGCTTCTAACTTCTGCTTGTTCAATTAAGCTTTGGCAAAAAAAAAAAAAAATAAATAAAAAAAAACGATTGCAGAGTTGCACCAGGTTTTGCACTCCCAAATTTTAGAAAATAACCCCCAAAATGTCTTCTGTGACAAATGCAGCAAGGTCCCAGTCTCCTTCGGTCTAATGAGAACCTCCGGGGGCCAGAGACATGACGTGTCACAGTCCATCAATTTCACTCTGGGTGGACTATATTTTCCAGCAGTCTCCCTTCTTCAGGGACAACTCCGGGGACAAGGGGGCACAGCTGCATTTCAGGTAACGAGCAGCCAGGCCCTGGTGCATGGGACCACACTCTGGGACATAGGTCCTCTTGCAAAGGTATCCTCAGTCTGTCCATATGACAGCCGGGGACATAGAAGATTCTCATCGTTTAGGAAGCAACAACCTGCTGAAGATCACAGGTCGCCCTTCAACAACTTCAACTTTTTAGCCCACATGGTTCGGATGGGCACTCCATGTATCTGCCGGCAGCATCCAGTCCAGTACAGTCCAGGCAGTATAGCTCTCTGGAATGTTCTCCACTGATAAAAATGTACATGTGAGTGTGAAGTGGCGGTCAGTGTCCTTGACATCACACAGCGCATATTTGTAATCCACGGTAATAGCGATACCACTTTGATGATGTTACCAGTAGTACCCGGGGTTGGGTAGAGATATGGACTTTCCCTTTGCATTCACCGTGGTGACAAAGCGCTTGATGTCCTTTTTGTCCGGTCCGCGGGTGACTACACCATCTAGGTTAATTTTCCGTAACCCCAGTTCAACACTGATAGGTACTTTCCAGCCATCCTGGGTGACAGCTTCAGGAAGTCTGTACTAAGAGGGATCTGGAGGAACCAACACACGGCTTCATCCACCCATTGAATTTCCTTCTCCGAGATCTACTCTTCCATATGAGGAGGTATGTAGGGGTATAAGTATAGACAATAATACTAAAGCGCTGAAATGTAAAATAAATATGTGAGTAAAAGAAGATAGCTAAATGATTTAAGCTGCAACCATTTTAAAAGTGTTCTGACACTGTGAAAATATGATTAAATAATAATAATAGTGAGCTATAATCAACCTTCTAGTAAAATCTGTGATCTGGGGCTGACAAGCCCAAAAAGGTAATGAGTGTAATGAGTGAGGCTGAAAATCACAAAAGTGTTCCTATAGACAATCTGTCACCTAACAGGCGACCAAAAAAGATTGACAACCATTCCCAGACCACCCAACCACCGCATCAGCGATGCTCTCTCTCACAGAACACACTGAATCTGGTCACTAGGCGCCTAGTGATCAGATTCAGTGTGTTCTGTGAGAGAGAGCAGCTGATCCGGTGTGATGATTTTTACGCTACAGGCGACTGATCTTCAGCATTGAGCCTTGATTTAATCTCTACAAATGTGAGTGGATTTGTCTGTTCTCTGTTATTCCTCTAGTGCTGATCAACTTCATATTATGATTCCAATGAAGAGGAGCGGCAAGAGACACCAGCTGATTACCATTTATGGACTGAAGCAGTGGGAGTAGCTGTTTGGACTTTTTGTGTTTGGTGCTTCCTAATTGTGGCATATTATTTTCATGTGCTGAACAGGTCATCCTTATCATGTTATAGGTACCACCATAGGCTTGTTTCCAGTTTTTATTGGGCACCCAGGAGGGGTCCGGGAGTCATTGTCAATCTATTTTGGTCGCTTGTCAGGTGACAGATTGTCTATAGGAAAATGTTTGTGATTTTCAGCCTCACTTATTACACTCATTACCTTATCAGCCCCAGATCACAGATTTTACTAGAAGGTTGATTATAGCTCACTATTATTATTATTTAACCACCTCAGTACAGTGCATTTTCACCGCCTTCCTGACCAAGCCATTTTTCAGCTTTCAGCGCTGTCACACTTTGAATGACAATTGCGCGGTCATACAACACTGAAATTTTTGTCCCCACAAATAGAGCTTTATTTTGGTTGTATTTGATTGCCCCTGCGGTTTTTATTTTTTGCGCTATAAACAAAAGAAGAGGGACAAATTAAAGAAAAACAGTATTTTTTACTTTTTGCTATACTAAATATCCCCAAAAAAGATATAAAATTTATTTTTTTTCCTCAGTTTAGGCTGATACGTATTCTTCTACATATTTTTGGTAAAAAAAATTGCAATTAGCGATTTTTGATTGGTTTGCGCAAAAGTTATAGCGTTTACAAAATAGGGGATAGGTTTATAGCATTTTTATTAATATTTTTTTTTTACTAGTAATGGCGGCGATCAGTGAATTTTATTGTGACTGGGACATTATGGCGGACACATCGGACATTTTTGACACATTTTTGGGACCATTGTCATTTATACAGCAATCAGTGCTATTTAAATGCATTGATTCCTGTATAAATGACACTGGCAGTGAAGGAGTTAACCACTAGGGGGCGGGGAGGGGTTAACATGTTCCCTGGGAGTGATTCTTACTGTAGGGGGAGGGGACTCACAAGGGGAGGAGACCGATCGGTGTTTCTCTGTACAGAGAACACACCATCGGCTCCTCTCCTCTGACAGGACCGTTGATCTGTGTGTTTACACACACAGATCCACGGTCCCGCTGTGTTACCGGGCAATCGCGGGTGCCCAGCGGCCATGGCGGCCACTGGGCACGTGCATCGGGTGCCCAGTGACACGGCGGGCGCGCGCGGTGCCGGCAGCGTGCGCACGCTCCCTGGAGGGCCGTGAAGGGGAGGACGTCATATGACGTCCTCCCGCACTGAGAGCTGCGCCGCCTTGCCGTCAATTGACGGCCGGCGGTCGCGAGGTGGTTAATCATAGGGGTATAAGTACCCATATTCTTCTGCCACTTTCTTTATGATTATCCACTGTATGCTTGACAGCCGAGGCAGGGTCTTGAGATCCCCATATCTTGGTAGGACCCGGGCGTCTGGAGCACGCCAAACTGAGCACCCGGCAACCACATCCGGCTTATGGTCAGACTTGGTGCTTGGCGAGTGCATTAAAGGGTGGGCTTTGGCGACCCATTATCCTCCTCGAAGGACCTGGTAAAGCTGATCAGCAGAGCTGCACTGGATGACAGCTTAATTTGCACAATAGCGGTAGTAGTAGAAGGAGCTTCATCCTGCACATCACTTCTTGGCTCTTCGTCACTCTCATCCCACTTCCCGGTGTAAGACAAAGTATCCAAAAAGAGTTCCGATAGGCCGTCTGACGGAATGTTCGAAACGTTTATAGTGGGACACTCTTCGGTCGGGATATAGTTGCGCTTGGCACTTGCTTTAGTTGGCACAACTACATTATTCCCTTTAATGGCCACTGGCATCACCTCCCCCACAGGCACACTGCTCTCATTCCTCGCTGGCTTACCCGGCTTTAGTATTCTCTTTTCCAGTGGCTCGGACATCAAGGCGAGCAGCTGAGCCTGACGTTGCCTCGAGGAGTGATTGGTACACTGGGTCCTGGGGTATTCACCGAGGCAGGGGCAGCAACTTCCTGCACGACTCCCAGCCGGGATAGAGACATTCCTGTCCCAATACACCTGTAGGACCCACGGAGGTTGAGTTGGGGAGATAACCTCAAACAATTGTTCTTCACAGCATTCACAGACGATCCAAAACCTCAACTGCGTGGTCAGGCCGGAACATTTCTCACAGATCAGTCCCAAAGCCTCGTAGCCTCCAGCCGTATACAGGGCAAGCTTACGCTTCGGTGTATACCGCACTCCAGTGTCAGTCAGGATAGGTTTTGCATCACTCGGACCGAAACAAACACCTAGAGCATACTTCTTCTAATCTGCCATATTGTCATGAACTAGGTACTCACCGAGGCCAAGATGCCGAGGGCGGTTACCCTTGCGACTCGGCGCCCACTGCCCTGAAGGTGATACAGGGATGGCTGGCACCAAGAGGCACAAGCCACCTGCAGGATGGTAACCAGGCGTGGGCTCAGGTGTTGCAGCAAGGAGATGACTGGAGCTGGTGGGTAGGCCCAGGGATCACTCAGGTAGGAATACAGCAAGCAAGCTGAGGGTCAAACACAGAGAGGTTAGTCGGGTACAGTCTGAGGGTCAAACACAGGTAAGCAAAGTCCAAGGCAAGGTAACAAGGCGTTTCAGGTAGCAAAGTCCAAGGCAGGCCGGGGGTCAAGTACTGGCAGCAGAGAGGAGAATCCAGGATACAGGCCGAGGGTCAAGTACAGGAGAAGACAACAGATCCAGAGGCAAGCCGAAGGTCAAGGTCAGAAGAAGGCAGAGTAGTCAGACGATCCGGGTTTGGCAACAGGTAAGGCAATCTAGGAATCAGGCACAGGGTACAAGCAGGAAGTAGCTGTCAGACGAACCATGGGTCACATGGGGCGAGCAACGCTACTGCGCATGCTCGGCGGGGCCGTGAGTGCGCGTGCGCCGTCGCAGTATCTCCCTGTAACTGGCTACACGCCGGGGAGCCGGACCCGTGTGCCTGCGCACTAGAGTGCGCAGCGGACAGGATCCCTGACAGTGCCCCCCCCCTGAGGGGCGGTCTCCGGACGCCCAGGCTCTCCATTAATTCAGGGTGCTCCTGCTGAAAGATCCTGATCAACCTTGGGGCATGGAAGTTCTTGGATGGCTCCCAGGAGTTATCCTCTGGTGGATACCCCTTCCATTTTACTAAAAATTGTAGTTGACGACCCACCTTCCTACAGCCAAGTAGGGACTCCACCTCGTATTCCTCTATTCCATCAATTGTGACAGGTGGAGGAGGAGGTTCTTCTCTTTCTGGAAAAGGGCTGGGGACCAAGGGTCTCAGCAGGGAGGCATGGAATACTGGGTGTATTCTATAGGCCCTAGGTAGGGCGAGTTCAAAAGCTACAGGATTTATCATCTTTTTGATTTCAAATGGGCCGATAAACTTGGGACCCAGCTTCCGTGAGGGACAAGCGATCTTGAGGTGGGTAGTTGCCAGCCATACCTTCTCTCCAATCTTGAATGGGGGGTTCTCCTTCCTCCCCTTGTTAGGGTATTTTTTGTACCCTTCTTGGACCTGCTGCATGGTTTCCTGAAGTTTCCTAAAGTTGGATTGAATGCATTCTATTCGCTCCTGTACGGCTGGGACAGGTGATTCGGGGAGAGAATTAGGGAGAAAGGATGGATGGAACCCAAAGTTTGCCCAAAACGGAGTCTGGTTAGTGGCTGAATGGGAGAAGTCATTGTATGCAAACTCTGCATAAGATAACAGAGAGGACCAGTCATCCTGTGCGGAGGAGCAGAAGCAGCGTAAGTATTGTTCAAGTGTTTGATTAGTTCGTTCGGTTTGTCCATTACTTTGTGGATGGTAGGCTGATGAAAGGCAAATGTTGATTCCTAGAGATTTACAGAGCTCTTTCCAAAATTTAGAAGTGAACTGTGAACCCCTATCCGAGATAATGCTCTTGGGTACCCCATGGAGCCTGACAATCTCCTTGATGAAAATGTTAGCGGTTTCCAGGGCGGAGGGAGTGCCAATCATGGGCAAAAAGTGGCTCATTTTGGACAGCCGATCCACTACCACTAGAATGGTACAGAAGCCTTTCGAGGGTGGCAAGTCCACGATG
The DNA here is from genome assembly GCA_028564925.1 of Lithobates sylvaticus. Lineage (NCBI taxonomy): Eukaryota > Metazoa > Chordata > Amphibia > Anura > Ranidae > Lithobates > Lithobates sylvaticus. The sequence goes on from CM053035.1 coordinate 94,982,538, forward strand.
AAATCCATCGAAATGTCGGCCCATGGGCGTTCAGGGATGGGTAAAGGCCTCAGCAACCCCCACAGCTTCGTCTTAGGGCCCTTGTTTTGCTGACACGTTATGCAAGAAGAAACGTATTTTTGGCAGTCCTTCTTCCAGCCTGGCCACCAGAAAGTGCGGGAGATACGTTCCGCTGTTTTCCGTACCCCAAAGTGACCAGCCAGCTTATGGTCGTGGAGGGTTTTCAGGACTAAAGGTCTTACTTCCAGGGGTACAAAGATCTTGTCCTGGAGCCAAAATAGGTTTTCACGTCTTTCCAGGGTGTTCAAGATGGGGTCACTACAGTGAGCTGAGGAAGTAGAAAGGGCAGTAGACAGGTCAGTGGGTATCAGCAGTAGAAAGTTCTGAGGGGCAAGGATGGTGCTGGGTTCCGCTACCTGGGAGGATTCTGGAGAGATGCGGGAGAGTGCGTCTGCCTTGCCGTTCTTAGACCCTGGCCGATAAGAAATATGAAATGTGAACCTCAAAAAAAAAAGTGCCCAACGGGCTTGGCGGGGCCTTAACCATTTGGCAGTGCGCAGGTACTCAAGGTTTTTGTGGTCTGTAAAAATGGTGATTGGGTGAACTGCCCCTTCGAGGAGGTACCTCCATTCCTCCAATGCGGACTTAATGGCCAATAGCTCCCGATCGCCAACATCATAGTTCCTTTCGGGAGGATTTAGTTTTCGGGAGGCAAAGGCCACTGGGTGTAGAAGAGCCTTTGGCCCGTGCCGTTGGGAGAGGATGGCACCCGTGGCGGATTCTGAGGCGTCCATTTCTAGAACAAAAGGTAGCAGCGGGTCTGGATGCCGCAAGATAGGGGCAGAAGTGAAGAGGGTCTTCAACTTGACGAAAGCATCCTGGGCTTCCTGGGACCACTGAAAACGGCCGTGTTGACGAGTCAGGTGAGTAATTGGGGCAACAATGGCAGAGAATCCGGCGATGAACCTCCTGTAAAAATTGGAAAAACCGATGAAACTTTGTACAGCCTTTTTGTCTTTAGGAGGTGGCCAATCTACCACTGCCTTGACTGTCCATGGAGGTGCCTTTGGTGGAGATGATAAACCCCAGAAATTGTACTGTGGATCTTTCGAATTCACATTTCTCGGCTTTAAGGTAAAGCTGGTGGGTTCTAAGGATGGTGAGGACTTTCCTGACATGTTCCTGATGTAGCTCCAGGGTGGCTGAAAAAATTAGGATGTCGTCTAGGTATACAACCAAAAAGTCATCCAAGTATTTTCTAAAAATGTCATTCACCAGGTGCTGAAAAGTGGCTGGGGCATTGCACAGGCCGAATGGCATCACCAGGTATGCATAGTGGCCAAAACGAGACCTGAAGGCTGTTTTCCACTCGTCCCCTGCGCAAATTCTGACAAGGTTGTAAGCACACCTTAAGTCCAGTTTAGTAAAAACCTTGGCCGTCCGGAAACGTTGGAAGAGTTTGGGAATAAGTGGTAGGGGATATCGTTTTTTAACGGTCATTTTATTAAGTTCCCTATAATCAATGCAGGGCCTGAGTGAGCCATCCTTCTTTCCAACGAAAAAAATACCAGCCCCGGCTGGGGAGGTAGAGGGCCGAATAAAGCCTTTCTCAAGATTTTCATCAATATAGGCTTTGAGGGCCTTTAGCTCAATTTCTGATAGGGGAAATATGTGCCCGAAAGGGATTTCGGAGCCCGTGAGCAATTCGATGGGGCAGTCATAGGCCCGATGTGGTGGTAGGTGGTCGGCCTTCTTTTTGTCAAAGACATCTTTAAAGTCTTGATAGGCTGGGGGGATGTGCTGGAGGTTTTCCAATGCCGGGATGACCGCCAGGACGGAGCGATACAGTGTTGGTGACAGTATGGTGATGAGAAGGAGACCTCCTTCCGGTCCCAATGAATCTGGTGATCATGAGCCTGCAGCCAAGGAAGTCCAAGAATGATGGGGAACATTGGAGAAGATATGAGATCAAACCGTAGGAATTCCTGGTGGCCGGAATCTGTGGTGGTAAGGATAGGTGAAGTCTCCTGTGTTATTGGAGTGTGGAAGGGACCCATCAGCCAAATGAACAGAGGTGGCTCTCTAATTAGGCAAATTAGGCGGTCGCCTAAGGCCTCGCACTCCTAGGGGCCTCATGGCCGCCTAATTCGCCTGATGTGTGTGTTACAGTTGAAGGGAATATCATGCAATTTATACAGTTAATTTCTATTGCTTAAAATATTTTTCCCATTTTGGGCATCAGTGGGGCCTCATGTCTAAGATTTGCCTAAGGCCTCACAAAGCCTAGAGCCGCCTCTGCAAATGAACCAGTAGAGGACTTGTTTTGTTGAAGCAGGGAATATGCCATTCTTTGGCAGCAGAGATGTCCAGGAAGCAGCTGCAAGCACCTAAGTCAATTACGGCCGGTAGCCAGATCTTCCTTCCCGCCAGCTGTAGGGAGACAGAAATAGTCACGTAAGTCTGGACAAGGTTAACAGCTTGACAGTTCATGGTAGGCTGGGATGGCAACTTACTGGGTCGGATGGGACAATTCAGCAGGTAATGTCCCGGACCCCCGCAATAGAGGCATAGATTGGACCTACGTCTTCGTTGCCGCTCTTCCTGGGTAAGGCGGGGGCGTACTAGGCCCAGTTGCATTGGCTCTCCTTCTGAAGCCAAGGGGCCAGATGGAGCGGTTGGATATGCAGCTGGCATCCTTGGGGGAACCCATATTGGTCTGGGCCCTTGTAGGCGCTCGGAGTGACGTTCCCGCATACGCCGATCCAGCTTGGTAGCCAATTGGATTAATTCCTCCAAGGAAGTGGGAGATTTAACCCGGGCTAACTCATCCTTCAGATTTTCACTTAATCCCAATCGATACTGGTAGTGGAGGGCTGCCTCATTCCAGGTAGCTTTCGGCTGACCATTTGCAGAATTCCGCCGTATAGTCCTCCACAGGCCTTTTACCCTGGGAGAGGGTATGCAGAGTGGCCTCGGCCGTGGCAGTACGTTGGGGGTCATCATAGAGTTGGCCCATTGCTTCAAAAAATGAGTCGACGGTATTAAGGAGAGGGTTCCTTTGTTCCATGAGGCCGTGGGCCCAAGTCTGGGGTTCCTCAGATAGTAGGGAAATGATAAACCCGACTTTAACGATTTCTGATGAGAAGGTTCGGGGTTGTAAGGCAAGGTACAGGGAACAAGCATTTTTGAAGGACCTAAACTTCCTGCGATCGCCCGAAAATCGCTCTGGTACTGGCACCCTGGGTTCAGGTACGGCCATCATCATGGTAGGTGGAGGTTGAATTTGGGGTGCGGAGGTTCCGCTAGCTGACCCGGAAGCTGAACTTGCTGGGGAAGAGGCGGTTGCCAATTGCTGGAGGCGACTATCAACTTGGGCATAGCCTTCTTGTAACTTTTGCACTGCTTCCATGAGGGCAGACACCTGCTGGCATAGCATCTCCAAAGGAGAACCCGCTCTGTTGGCCTCTGTCATGGCTGGTTCGTACTGTCATGAACTAGGTACTCACCGAGGCCAAGATGCCGAGAGCGGTTGCCCTTGCGACTCGGCGCCCACTGCCCTGAAGGTGATACAGGGACCGTTGGCACCAAGAGGCACAAGCCACCTGCAGGATGGTGACCAGGCGTGGGCTCAGGTGTTGCAGCAAGGAGATGACTGGGGCTGGTGGATAGGCCCAGGGTTCAATCAGGTAGGAATACAGCAAGCAGGCTGAGGGTCAAACACAGAGAGGTTAGTCGGGTACAGGCTGAGGGTCAAACACAGGTAAGCAAAGTCCAAGGCAAGGTAACAAGGCGTTTCAGGTAGCAAAGTCCAAGGCAGGCCGGGGGTCAAGTACTGGCAGCAGAGAGGAGAATCTGGGATACAGGCCGAGGGTCAAGTACAGGAGAAGACAACAGATCCAGAGGCAAGCCGAAGGTCAAGGTCAGGAGAAGGCAGAGTAGTCAGACGATCCAGGTTTGGCAACAGGTAAGGCAATCTAGGAATCAGGCACAGGGTACAAGCAGGAAGTAGCTGTCAGACGAACCAGCGTCTGTTTGGGCACAGAGGCCCTCCCTTTATAGGGCCGATAAGGTCACATGGGGCGAGCAACGCTACTGCGCATGCGCCGCTCGGCGGGGCCACGAGTGCGCGTGCGCCGCCGCAGTATCTCCCTGTCACTGGCTACACACCGGGGAGCCGGACCCGTGCGCCTGCTCACTAGAGTGCACAGCGGACGGGATCCCTGACACATATCTCCTACGAACTGCGCCATCTTTCTCTCCAACCCACAATCAGACACACGTGGCAGCACTTCATTATGCTCCTCTGCAGGCCTCCTCCCCCTGCCAACGGATTAGTGAAACTGCTCTCTGGGAACTGTGGTGCCTGCTGCGGTGCACCAAAACTGTACTGGAGTCCATTTTGGAGTCTGTATTAACCCTCACAGCACTGGCAGGAAGTGTCAAAAGACCAGGCTGATCCCCTGAGCAATGAGACATGATGAGTCTTCCCCACATTGATAGTACACACAACAACACAGTCTATTAGAAGTATAGATGTTACTTGCCATCTTCCCACAGAGCCAGACAAAATCCAGATGAAGCTGAGGCCGGTTGCTATGGGCAATTGCTGCAAAGATAACGTCTAAGCCCCACGTTGGGCGCCAAATGTAGCAAGGTCCCAGGCCTCCTTCAGTCTAATGAGAACCTCCAGGGCCAGAGACAGCCGACATCCTTCTGTATATGGTGGGTGCAAGGTAATTAAAGTTATTGGGCGCCAGAAACTTCTTAAATGCAAAAGAGAGTTTATTTATCTTAAAAAAATTTGGGGAGAGAGAGTTAGGGCCAGGACACCCTTGGGTAGTTGCAAGATTAATTGACAGACTCCGAGACTTCAATAGGAGGACAGCCATGCAGGGAAAGGCATCCAGCAAGATGCCACATCTGCATGTGCAGGAATGCTGTCTCCTATGGCAACAGTCTTTAAAAATTCCTAACACAAAGCGTAACAGTTCTTTCACTTCCACTACAATCACTTCTTGTAGTTCTTCAGCCCACTGAGCTCCCAGTCTCTCACTAGACTAGATGATTCACTGACACTGAATCCCATGAGCTCCTCCAATCTTCATGGTGGTATCTTCCTCAAGCGTCACCCCCGCTTCTCTGCTGGGTCCCTGGCTTGACACACAAGGCTGCTCTGCAAGCATCACCTCCACTGGCTGGGTCCCTGGCTTGATACCCACTGAAGTTTCCTGATTCTTCACTGTCCCCGGCTGGTGAGAATGCTGCTCTAGTACTTGCTTCAGTTACTCACTGTGGTCCCTAGTAATAAGGTGGTTGGTCCCTTGACAGCTTTCCCTCTACCTCCGACCATGACAGGTTCTAGGGCTGGCAGAACCATCACTTTTGGTTGGACTGCAAGCTGCAGTCCCAACCCCTCACTGCTCTCTTGCTTCTGGATAGGCCCTCAGACAGCCTAGCAGCCAGATGTGCCCAGGATAGGCCCAATCTCTGGCCAAGAAGCCTAGGCAGTACAACACACGTCCACCCAGACAGCTGTCCAGGTGGCACAGAACACTGATCTCCTGACTTCTCCCGAATATATAGGCTCTCCCAGCAGGCTAAGGGATTCAAGAAAACCCCTGACCATTGGCTGAGATACCCCATATACCCATGATCTGAACTTGCAATGCCCTTCTCATATCCAGTGCCACCAGATACCCGGCCACCTAGCGGCAAAAGAGAGAAGTGCAGCAATTACAGACTTACAGGGAAATCAATTGATCCTCAATAATTAGCCATGGTAGCTAGTCCTGGCAAGTAAATTTAGGAGCAACCCTGCCTAAACACCAGGGTGCTACAAAAAATCCACCTACCTGCATTCTTTCATGTTCTGTGGCATGTAAACTAAGGTGTGCATGCACAGCTCATCTTACATCGCTAACACACTCCATATGTGCCAGGATGCCTGACTTTTGTGCATGCGCACAGGAGTTACATGCTAGCAAGTGGAGATACCCAAAGACCGGCACTCGGGGAGAAGTTGCTTATGCTGGCTAGGGACCTGGACCATTGGAGAGGAGGTAAGTATAATGCCTTTAGTTCTGCTTTAAAACAACTGTCACTAAACAGAATGAAAACTTATTTGGCCTGCCACTAACTCCATCAATCTTCACTCTCTTGAAGAGCTAAGCTTGTTGATGCTTGCTCCTTGAAATGTGTTAGATGCCTCTTTTCCCTTTGGGCTCTATTGTTCTTTGCACTGGTCCCAAGTCATTGTAAGACAACGTAGTAATGTAGGGGCCAGTGGAAGGAACCCCAGAGCACAGCAGGTAAAAGGGAATCCAACGCAATCAGAAGTGTGTTGGATTCTGAAAACAACTCTTTAACAAGCTTAGGTCTTCAAAAGAGATGAGGAAAAGGCATTGCAAGAGCTAAGTACTTAAATGAATGTTAACCCTTTATGTAATATTTCAAATATACTCTGTTGTTTCATGTACATGCGTCTAAATGTACTCAATAATCCTTTTATTTATTTGCTAAGAAATTTCTGGTAAGTCTGCCAGCTCCCACCCTTTTGTCCTGTTGCAATCTGACCATGCTGAGCATGAAAACAGATCTGTCCTAGTGTGGTAAGTTTGCACCACTGCCTTTTACCAGGGAACTACAGGAAACTCTGCCTGCACATCATGTGCATGTACTTCTATAGTCAGACTACTGCCAACGCTTTCCCTCACCCCAGCCAGTTCAGTATTATTGATAGCAGCTGGGATTAGAGATGACAGCAAAAGTTGTCTATCACCACAAGGGGGCTGATTTACAAAGCATTTGCGCCATGAGTTGCGGCGTACGCCGATGTGCAATGGCCGTTTTCCTATACACAAAGCATTTGCGCCTGTAACACAGCGCAATTCCCCATTTACTATGAGCATGCTGGCGCACGGGCGGCCGCGATCTGTGCGCCGCTATAGACCTGGTGCACGCATTCTTCAACTCAGAATTAAAAGTAGCTGGAATTGGCAATATTATGGGGGTGATGTGGGTTATGTGAGGAAGTATAGATATGACTGCCCAAGTAACAAATATGCCCAAAATAGAACGAAAAATGAACTTTCTCTGAGCAAGCTTGCTGCGCCTGCAAGGTATGCTCTTGGAGGGGAACCCATGCCGTTTTTTTTGTTTTTTTTTAATTAAAGATGCATGGCCTGGGGGCGACTTAAAGTCGTGTTGTAAGTCACCCCAAGTCGTGTTGTAAGTCGCCCCAAGTCACGTTGTAAAGTCACCCCAAGTCGTGTTGTAAGTCGCCCCAAGTCACAATGGAAGTCGTGTTGCCCCTGTGTGAATGGACTGTTAATGTTAACGGCGTGTGCTATTATCAATGGCATATTATTATCGCGGTGCGCTGGCATTTTATGTGTTGCGCTTATTCGTGCGCCGGTTCATGCGTTAAAGTAATAATTGATCTGGCGCACCAATTAAGGTCTGAACCGGCGCAGCGCATTCATCTTAGTAAATCAGCCCCAAGGAGTCTCCATCCTGACCAATTAAGATGGCAGAATGTAGCTCTGCATCATGTGACCACTTGTAACAATTGGACAATTAAGTACTTTTTTTAAATTTTTATTTACATTAGTAACTTACATTAAGCCTTATTTTTTTCCCTACAAAGCACAGGTTTACATACACTTTAAATCTTTTGCTTCGTTTTTTTAAGCTAACCACTGTATCATGGGGGGTTGTTATAGGTTTATGTGTTCTAAAAATAGAAAGAGTTACCTATCAGTGGCAATCCTTCCAGTACAATACATAGCATTCCACCAAAACAACCCTCACGACCATACTGGGCAGTATGATACAGTCACAATGAGATTTATATTTTTTGAAATGTAACCAAGCATAATACGTTGTGTGCGGTCTTGATGGATCTTATGCCCCTGCTGACCAGTATAATAATCTTCTACAGTAAGAAAGAGATGAATGAATTTAAGTTTTGTATTCCAAACATTAAATGGTTGGCTACCTGCAGCCAGGTAACTAACACAATGCCTCACATGCAACCTAGACAAACCTTTCACCAGCTACTGCTGTATCTCCTAAGGAGAGACATTATTACAACTTTTACATTTCTGTGTTAACAACCAGCTGCACTTTTCTGTCATATAATGCAGCCAGGCTAGAAGTGTGCTCATTGTTTGTTTCACACGTTTATGTGAATGTTCATTTTACAGTATGCTGTTTTATACTGAGAACATTTACTGAGTTTGTTGTGTTACAGTGCCATCTGTATATTGCACGGTTTTCTTTTTTTGTTCTTCAGTTTCCCAAACCTATTACTTCATTATATTTGACAAACCACTTTGAAAAACCTTATTTATTGAAGGATAGGTAGATTAGGCTGCACGTGAATCTGAACATAGGCCACAGGGCAATATTTAGCAAGGACTGAATAATGCACGCAAATCAATATGGAGTGCAGAAGGATTAAACAATCAATGCAACGCTTTATGGGATGTAGCAGGGATCAAACAATGCATGTGTAGCCCTCTTTTGTTGGTGGTGTGTATGGGGGGTAATGACAAAGGCCCTTCCCAAACAGAATATTGCCTTAAATCTGTAAGTAAATAAGAGAACAAGAACCTCTACTAAGTGGAAGAGTAGGTTTGATAATAAGGTTGCAAAAAAGGAAGCCACTGCCCCCACCTTTAACTGGCCATTGCAGCAAGCAGCATTGGAAGGCAACATATGTTAGAAAAAAAGCCAATGATAAATCTAAGGAAAACTCTGAGCTCACTTACCAACCAGCCTGCGACAACCAAGTGACCTGTCTAACAGTATGCGTTAAAAAACAGGGGTTTAGTCTGCATGTTGGACAGTGCAGACTAAACCCCTGTTTTTAACGCATACTGTTAGACAGGTCAATTTGGTTGTCAGCAGACTGGTCGATAAGTGAGCTTGAAGTTTTCCTTGGATTTCTCCTTGCCTTGATAATAAGGTTGGCAGTTCCTTTACCCAAAACAGGGCCTCTGTGACCCAAGGGAATTCCTCTCTTAGGAAATGAACTAGTAACCTAATTAAAGTAATTGGGAGTAGAGGAACTACTGCAAACAGCATATAACATTAACCGTATGCTACATATGCACACCACCATGAAAATAATATAAGATTTATGTAAGAAAAGAACAATAATAGTACATTCATCCAATATACATGCAGATATCACCAGGAAAGGGCAGAACAAGAGTCCTGATGGAATTGTGCACATATACTCAGGTGTATATTGTTATTATCAGGGATACCTTCGAAAGAACGTTGTAGCTAAGTTCAGTTGTAAGGGCCCCTGAGGATGAAAACCTGAAGATAAGATCAGTGGGGATGGGAGATCCACTGATTTCTTGTCCAATCAGCTTGAAACACACTGTGGTATGGCACTGGAGCTCAGAGTCAGACTATCTACTCTGCACTTTAGTCCCCCCTAGTAGTTTCTAATCTGACATGCAGCTGGACCTCTATCTACCAGAAATAGCCATTGGATGCCTAACTTGTCTCCAGTCTATGCTGGTTATAAAGTAATAAGCTAAAACTAGCTATAGAATCCCAGACTAGAAGGGACAGGGTTAATAGGGTTAACTAAAATAACCGGAGATGCATATAACCTATTTTACAGGTGCACCTACTAATATACTGGAAGGTTACAACTACATACATATCGTAGCAAATACCTAACTATCTGGCTCCATGCATGTGAGATAATAGCAATAGGACAGAGACTTGTTTGTCACTTGGATTCAGATCAAGAAGTTATGGGCAGTTACAGTCAAACAGCCAGAACACAGGAACAATTAGTCTCTGCTTCTGGTCTGGATAACATACAGTATTGCAGTAATGCTGCTCCTGTATGTGGACATGTGGAGTCACCCCCTATCTCACTCTCTACTTGCTCCTTTTGGGGTTTTAAAGCCAGCCTCTAGGAAACAGGAAGTACTAAAAAATAATATACATAACATTTTGATATTAGCAGCGAACAGTAGAGGGCAGCAGATCCCTACACATTCAAATCTTCATGGCATGTGGAAAGCAATAAACAATGCATGCCCATCGTTATGGCGTAAACAATGCATTGAAAATGATTATAGGGAGAGGGAAATGGGCGGAGCTGAGCAGAGCAGACATGCCTGCCTGAAGTTCCACTCTCAGAGGAAGGTAAAAGCCTTATATTAGCGGCTGTTTGCGAGACATCCACACACAAATAGTACCTACCTGTGCTCATTGAGTTCAGGGAGTCGGTGGTTTAGCTACAAGTGGTCCTCTGTGGGATGTGAGGAAGATAAACAGCAAAAACACACTAGCCCATTCTATAGATAAAATGACATTCTCCTCAGCGACCTCATGGAGAGCTGTGAGAGCTTTAAAGGCAAACACACAGGTACTGAACAGTTCGGAAGAAGAAGAATGGGATTCTGTGTGTGGGGAAGATTCCTCTCTAGAGTGAACATATATCCCCAGAAATGTTAAAACAAATTGAAAAAAATATTTCAAAAAGGCCTTAGGGCTCTTTCACATGAGGCGGATCAGTGCAGACCTGCCCCGTGGATATCTGCTTGCTCAGCAGGGATCGCCGGAGTGATCTCCGCTGAGCAGAAAGATGACAGGTCCGTCTCTGCACACTGTGCAGGGATGGACATGTCACAGCGCCGCTCTCCCCTATGGTAGATCGGGTGACGACGGACCATAGAGTCCGTCTTCATCCGATCCGCTCGGATTAATAGGGTTTTCCTCCGTCTGCAGAAACGAACCATAGCGGGCACGGACGAGATCGGGTGACAGCGGATGTTCATCCGCTGACACCCGCTATCTTATAGGGATACATGTATGTCCGTTTTGCATCCGAAAATGGAAGGATGCAAAACGGACATACGGTCCGTCCGTGTGAAAGAGCCCTTAAAGCACACTTCTGACTGCATAACCACTAGACTCACTAAAGAAATTAGGGAGATGGGCCATCGCTTGTCAGAGCTTGAAACACGTGTTGATGACGTGGAAAACTATGCTGTGAACTATATAGCAGAGATTTAAAATCTCAAAGATGAAAATGTAATGCTCAAATTTACGCATAAGAGGTATTCCTGAATCTGTGATAGATTTACAGGCCACAATGTTAGCACTATTCCAGGAATTACAACCAGACATTCCAGTCAAACACCTTGAAATGGACAGAGTTCATAGAGCTTTGACCCCAAAAAAACCTGAGGGCCCCCTCCCGGATATCATTGCTAAATTCAATTTTTATCGCACAAAGGAATAGCTTCTGTCTGCAGCAAGAGGAAAAGGGTCTCTAATCTTCCAAGGTCACAATTATCAACAGTTTGCTGACCTGTCGCAGTTAACAATCAATACAAGACGGGCCTTGAAACCTCTGCTTTAAGTACTACAACAAAACTAAATAACCTACCAATAAGGCTTTCCATTTTTAGTCTGGTTCTCATATCGTGGTTCCAAATAAACTTGTCGCTCCGCAATTGAATTTCAAAACACCCTTCAAAACATACATCTGATGGATCCATTACAGAATCCAGAAACTTCACATAGTAGACCTGTTTCATCATCTGCCCACAAGTCGTCTACCTTGACATGGAAGAATCAACATCAAAGTTCAAATAAAAGAGGTTGTTTTAGATACCCAGATCCAGATTCTGTTGACTCAATGGATTGATAGTCTCAATAGGCTGTGGTCTTTTTTTCCCCAATGCTTGGTAGAATATGCCAGCCAACCTATACTGGTTATCCATCTTATGGCCTTATGATGGCCCCTATCTCTCCTACAATTATTTCCTATTTTTTTCTTACATTTTTTTTCTTCTCGATATATAAATATATTTTTTTTCTTTCGTTTTTTTTTGTTTTTTTCATTTTACATATGAAGGAGGTAGTCTTGAAGATTGTTCAGCTCATTTTGCTTTAATATTTTTCCAAAGAATTTAAATGCAGTTTCCATAATGTTACCGTTCCTCAAAAATGTTTATCTATTATATTTCAGTTTGGAATCTTCCTTAATAATCCCATCCAGGATTATTAGGATTTACAGTTTTTGTTTGGGCTAATATATCCTGGTTTTATCTCATACCATTGTAATGATTTGGTAAATGGCTTTCCTTATCCTCTGGGCTAGTTCCCTGCATTCCCCACTTGCTACACTCGGTTAGTTCATATTAAAAGTGGACAACTGATAGTAGCCAATGTATCCTTGGAGGGTGACTTTTTCTCCCCCCAACGACCAGGTTATTTGGACATATATGTTTAACCTAATATACTTTATATCTATGATCCTTACTTCCCTCATGATATTGCCATTCTCTTTCTTTCTTTCTTTCTTTCTTTCTTTCTTTCTTTCATTCTTTCTTTCTTTCTTTCATTCTCTTTCTTTTTTCTTTCTTTTTCTATCCCTCCTTACCCGAAGGTAGGCTCATCCAAATATTGCTCAGGACTATCAGATATTATATTTCACCAATTCATAATCCCATGGCCCCCTTGAATATATTATCCCTGAATGTACAGGGACTCAATATTCCACAAAAACGCAGCAAAGCTTTCTGCTCCTTTTCCACTAGGAAGGCAAACATTTTATGCCTTCAAGAAATACATTTTACAACTCAATCCACTCCTAAATTCTTTAGTTCACTATATCCACAGGTATTTACAGCCTCTGCTGCAAACAAACAGCATGGTGTACTTATTGCCTTCCATCGCAATATGCCTTTCACAACTTTAAAAGAGATTAAAGACACATAGGGTAGATCCTTACAGGTCATTTAGCGGATTCTGTTGTTACAATAATATCCTATTATGCCCCTAATAAAAGACCCATATCATTCCTTTTTACATCTTTTGCAGGTGGTGGAAACACACAAAATAGGCACAGTAATTATATGTGGAGATTTGAACCAGATCCTCCTGCCCTTCTTAGACAAAACCCCAATATCCCAATCGAACACTCCCAATAAATATTCCTTTTCACAACTCATTGCGAAACACATTCTAGTAGACTCATGGCGGCAATTGAACTCGGTCAAACGACAATATTATTCGTATCCACACAATTCATTCTCACAAATTGATCATGTGTTCTTAACCATAGGAATGGCACCTATTGGCATCTAAGATCATACCGGTCACATGGTCTGATCATAATGCAGCTTTTACTGGCATAGACTCTATGATTCCCAAAGCTCATGATCCCACATGGTATCTCAAAGACTCTCTTTTTCAAAATATGAAACATAAAATAGATATTGAATCTGCTCTTAAGGAATGCCTAATACATAACTCCACCCCTGACATATCATCACTTACTCTAAGGGAGGCGCATTAACCAGTTCTTCGTGGGATTTGTTTAAGACAAGCTGCACTGTTTAATAAAGAGAGCAAAACACGGTGTAGTAAATAAGAAGTTGATTTTAACGCTAGTTATATGGCGTTACAAAATAACCCCTCTCCAAAATTAAAGCTTAAATTGGACAAGGCCAAACTGGAGTTTGATTTATTTCTTAATAAACACAGCTGACAAAACACTTAAAAGATCACGCCATAACTATTACATTAAGGCTAATAAACCTGACACCCTTTTGGCCCGTACACTTAAATCTTACCAAAAACCCTCTAAACCAATACGCCTGAAAATTTCCAGAGATATATATTCTAATGACCCTGTGAAAATACTACAAAAGTTTAGATCAAACTTAGCAACATTATATTCACCCGAAAAGGAGCTGGATACCTCTAAGGCGGATCATTTTTTCTCCCATATCTCTCTCCCCTCATTATCACAAATACAAGCAGACTTGCTAGAAGATCAGATCTCGAGTAATGAAGTGCTCAATGCTATAAAAAAATTTAAACTTAATAAGAGACCTGGACCTGATGGGTTCTCTGCTCTATATGTCTTTCTTTCGTGGAAACTTTATCTCCTGTTTTAGCCAATGCCTTCAATTCCCTCTTTAAAGGTCAGTCTTTTAGAAAAGTTTAAAAACACAACACATATACAATACTGTAATCTTACAGATTACAGTACTGTATACAAAAAATACACACCCCATTTGTCCCTAGTGGTCTGCCCAGTGCCCTGCATGTCATTTTATATAATAAAAAGATTTTTTTTCTGCCTGGAAACTGGAGATTGTCCATAGCAACCAAAAAGTGTCCCTTTATGTCAAAAGTGGTTTTAGACCAGCTAGAAAACACCGATAAAAAAATAAAATCACAATTTATCATCAAACAATAAATTTAATGACAGCGACTATTCTGCAACTGAGCAAATTTCTGTGTTTTTGATTTGATTACATTATTGAATCATTTTTTATATATATTTTTATTATATTATAATTTATTATTTTGTGTTTCAAACTTTATCATACCCGGGATGTCTACTAGACTCTGGTTCGGACAGATTTAAGTGAGTTATTCATAAGAATTGCAGGCCTACAATATAAAAACGCCAAATTTCCATGCAAAATAATTGTACCGCTTTCAGCACTAAATTCCAGCCAGAATCATACCGCCAGGGAGGTTAAAGGTCAGTCTTTTAGAAAGGAAACATTGACAGCAATTATATGCATGCTTTCCCAAACCCCACACTGATGATACAATTTGGTTGAATTATTGTCCCATTTCTCTGTTGAAACTAGACCTCAAGATTCTAGCTAAGGTTCTTGCCACTAGATTAAATAGATTTATAGGAAATCTTATACATCGTGACCAAGTAGGTTTTATGCCTGTTCGGTAAGCCGGCGATAATATTCATTGGGTGGTCCTTTTATCTCACTTTGCTAAAACACCTTGCATTTCATCCTGTTTTCTCTCCTAGCATAGCATTTGATTCTATATCATGGTCTTATATGAATTTTACTTTGCAGAATTGGGGCTTTGGCCCTCATTTCCTACAATGGATCGCTGCATTACACAATCCACTAAGATATATTTTAAATAGGCGTTTATTATAGGCATTTATTATAGGAAGGGGCACAAGACAAGGGTGCCCTCATGTTTTTTCACCTAATGCATCCTATGCCGCCGGGGGACCCCAGATGTCAAGGATCGGGGGCCACTCTGTGCAAAACTAGCTGCACAGTAGAGGTAAGTATGACACGTTTGTTATAAAAAAAAAAACAAACAAGCCTGTGCAATAACTTCAAGGTAATCCTTTGCTGTCACTTTAAAGTCGTCCACTAATTCTGTTGGGGTGGAGGTATAGATGGCTCCAATGTTGCCAATCGTTCCTCCTCCTATTCACACAACATACTGTAGTCTGGCAATGTGGAATGTTGATCAATGGAGTAACTGATTACCTGTCAGCGTCCTTTTATACTGCACTCAGGATATGTGCATAGGAGGAGGCATGATTGGCACATATGCGTTGTCACATGAAAAGAATAATAAAATATTTACAAAAATGTGTCGGGTCTACTCACTTTTGTGAGATACTGTATGTCGTACTATTGATACAGCAGAATGGTCTGAGATATGGTCCATAACAAAATCTTCCTCACCGAATTGAACAGCAGTTGAGACTGCATACAAAATACTCACACGATGGTACTTAGTTCCAGCTAGAATCTCTAAATATGTTCCGGATCATTCGGCTTTTTCGCAGCTGTTCAGAGCTGGGTTCACATTTACACATATGGTGGAAATGTCCAGTGGTACAAACTCGCCTCAGCAATGTTCGAAAGCACTATAACACCTGACCCCGCATTGGCCCTTCTAAACTTAAGACTGGAATTTCTACAACAAAAACATTTTAAATTATTAATACAGCTCTTAACAGCTGTTAAACAGACTATAGCCAAAGCTTGGAAAACACCTACTCTGAATTTAGCCGATACCAAACATAGAATGAACCAAACTCTGCTACAAGCAAAGATGGAAGCTTGAGATAAAAACTGTGTAAAAAAGTTTAATAAGCTCAGAAAACCATGAATTAAACATTGCTTGCCACCAGACTTCGAAGACCAACTACTTTTACCATGGTAGATGGGGATTTAATGTGTAGATGTATCATTACCCTCTGGGAGTAATTTACCTTCGGGACCTTCTATCCCTCCCTCTTCCTACTTGCTTTTTTTCCCCTCCTTGTTGTAAACCCCTTCCCCTCCTTATTTTTCATCTTATCTTTTTATTCAGGTAAACTCCACTATAGTTGGTTGACATACCATAATATTATGCTGTTATTAGGCTTCAAATCAGCGGTATATTAACCATAATGTTCCACTATTGAAATGAGCACCAAATATACTAGCGACTCTACATAAATGTATATATATATATAAGGTAGATTATTGTTTAGATAAGTAGATAACTATTAATAGATAACTATTCATTTACTGCATTGATCTGTCTTAATTTAATTCTTAACTAAACAATTATATGATATCATATGCGACTAGAGATATACTTTTCTGTAAGAAGATTATCTTAATGTTACAATGTAAAATTTTTCTCTTTACTCATTACATTCAATGTTTTCTGATCATTTTTAATAAAATACTTGAACAAGGAAAATTATTATAGGGTGCACAAGGACTGAACAATGCATGCAAATCATTGTGGGGTTGTATTTGTGAATCCTGAACAATGCATAGAAATCATCATGGGACAAAGCATGGACTGAACAATGCATTATAATCATTCTGGGGGGACATACTGGTGACTACTGAACACATAACTACTGACAGTCTGTCATTTTATAGCTGACACTTTAGGTGTAATTTCAGTTTTCAATAATGTCTCACATCCGTTGTTGTTGAAAACAAATCCTGAAACTCCACATCTTCCAACAAAGCAGTACAAGTTTCTACTGAAATCTTAAATAGAAATAACAGCAAAAAAACAGACATATGGGGTTTGCCAAAAATAGTTTCAGTGCTGACAATATCCCTGCGGTCAAAAGAAAAGTTTGAACTTACCATTTAAACGCAAGCAAAAGAAAAAAAACAAGAAAAAACTAAATATGAAATACCTTAAAATTGTCCTTGATAAAAAAACACATTGTACTAGGAGTCCTATGTCAACAAGTTAGTCTTTCTCTCTTACACACAAAGTCCTTTGTGTATTTATGTTCCAAAAAAAGAGATATAAGAGATATAAAGCACCACTTGACAGTCCATATGCAATCAGTATCCTGCCATGCTCTTTAGCAAGTTTTCCTTTCGCATTGAAGGACTCGCTAGCCAAAGCTGGCACATCCAATGGGAATTTGAAAAGTGTTAGCTGCCTGATAATAAGGCCGTTGATTGATATTGTATCAATAGAGTGCAAAGTAAAATAATAAAATAAAAACAAATAATGTGGTTATTGAGAAGTATGCTAAAACTTGTGTCATTTTAGATATAGTGTATATAAAAAAATCAGGAGCTACTAAACCACTTACATTTTTCATAACAGATACAAAATAAAAAAATCAATATAGTAAACAAGTCCATAAAAATCTATTCATAAAAAGTGTAAATATTGAAAACCCATATAAAAGTGTAAATAGTCCTATTTAAAGTCCTTCAACCACTGAGTTTAGAGATATAAAGTGCTCGAATCTCCCACTATTGGTCCTCCACCGTAGAAAATGCACACTCACCAACCATAAGACTACTTTCACACTGAGGCAGTTTTCAGGAGTTTTAGCGTTAAAAATAGCACCTGTAATGCTCCTGAAAACTGCCTCCCATGTCGCCCGAATGTGAAAGCCCGAGGTGGTGCGCTTGCGGGATGTTAGAAAAAGTCTTGCAAGCAACATCTTTGGGGTTGCAATGAATGGGCAGCGCTTCCAAAGTGCTTGAAAAGCGCTGTAACACAAGCATTTTTAACACCTTCTTCGGCCGCTAGCTGGGTTTAAAAGTGCCCTGCTAGTGGCCGAAAAGTGAAGTGGCGCTTTAATGCTAATGCACAGACGGCCCCAGTGTGAAAGGGGTCTTAGGGGTACAACCAGATATTGCTCCTGAGATCGCAGTTCTGATGATCTGCATATATAGGAGATAGAACTGATATGGTGGACTTTAACATCTGATCTGCATATATACTCAAGTCTACAATCGCACCAACAACTGAACCTCCAGATCTCCTTCTCTCATTTAAAATCACTGGGACCCAGAAAAAGTATACTATTCCAAGATAGTGTAATAGTATTTATTAAAAATAAATGAGTATAAAAATGAATTTATAAAAAAAAAAAAATGAATTTACACTTACATTGTAGGGTGCTGCCGTTAGCACCAACATAAACAGCCTAGTGTGTACTACAGGCCGCTCTTTCAGAGCCGACGTGCATTCCAACTGGAAATGTTGCACGGGACCCAACATGAAATTACATCAATAATGGCTGACGCGCAGCCTTAATGCATTTTGCATAACCAGCATCATCAGTACACACTAGGTTTTACCACTGGGCACTTAAACCCCCTTCCTAACCAGACCAATTTTCAGCTTTTGGTGCTCTCACATTTTGAATGACAATTACTGCAACACTGTGCCCATATGAAATTTTTGTCCTTTTTTTCCCCCAAACAAATAGAGCATTCTTTTGATGATATTGGTATATTATATTGCGCTATAAATGAAAAAAGACCAACAATGTTGTAAAAAAAAAAAAAAAAAAAATTCTTTGTTTATGTTATATAATTTAGCAAATTAGTAATTTTTCTTCATGAATTTTGGCCAAACTTTATACTGCTACATATCTTTGGTAAAAATTGCCCAAATCAATGTATATTATTTGGACTTTGTGAACGTTATTGAGTCTACAAACTATGGTGCCAATCATTGAAAATGAATCACACCTGATGTACTGAAGGCCCTTACAAGCCAGGACAGTACAAATACCCCCCAAATGACACCTTTTTAGAAAGTAGACAGTGCAAGGTATTGAGTAAGAGGCATGGTGAGTTTTTTTAAGTTTTTAAGTAACCTTTTCCCACAATTGTTTGCAAAATTAAGATTTTTTTTTTTTCATTTTTTTTTCACAAAATTGTCATATTAACAAGTTATTTCTCTCACACAGCATATGCATACCACAAATTATGACTCAAAACACATTCTGCCACTCCTCCTGAGTATGGCGATACCACATGTGTGAGACCTTTACACAGCCTGTCCACATACAGAGGCCCAACATGCAGGGAGCACCATCAGCCATTCTAGGAGCATAAATTACACATATCATTTCTAGACTACCTCTTACACTTTTGAAGGCCCTGGAGCACCAGGACATTGGAAATTCCCACAAAATGATCCCATTTTGGAAAGTAAACAACCCAACATATATTCTATGAGGCCTAGTGAGTCTTTTGAACATGTAGTTTTTTCCCACACGTTTTTGGAAAATGTGGAAAGAAAATAAAAATGCATTTTTCTTTACACAAAGTTGTTTATATTTCTAACACATAGCATGTACATAGCAAAAATTACACCCCAAAATATATTCTGCTACTTCTGAATATGGTAATACCACAGCCTGGCCACATACAGAGGCCCAACATTCAGGGAGCACCATCAGGTGTTCTAGGGACATTCATTTCAAATCTAATTTGACTACCTATTACACTTTTGTGAGACACTGATGGGCACTGTAGTGGCACTGATGGGCAGTAGTGGCATGGATGTGGCACAGATGAGCACTGATGTGGAATGGATGTGGCATGGATGAGAACTGATGTGGCATGGATGAGCACTGATGTGCCACAGATGTGGCATGGATTTGGCACGGATGAGAACTGATGTGGCATGGATGTAGCATGAATGAGTACTGATGTGGCATGGATGTGGCACAGATGAGCACTAATGTGGCATGAATGTGGCATGGATGAACACTGATGTGGCACAGATGAGCACTGATCTGGCATGGATGTGGCATGGATGAGCACTGATGTGGCATGGATAAGCAATGATGTAGCATGGATGTGACACGGATGAGCACTGATGTGGCATGGATGAGCACTGATGTGGCATGGATGTGGCATGGATGTGGCACAGATGATCACTCATGTGGCATGGATGTTGCACGGATGATCACTGATGTTGCACGGATGATCACTCATGTGGTATGGATAATCACTGATGTGGCACGGATGATCACTGATGTGGCATGGATAAACCATGGATGGAGCATGGATGAGTCATGGATGGATGGCTGAGCCATGGATGGAGCATGGATGAGCCATGGATGGAGCAAGGATGAGCCATGGATGTAACATGGATGGAGCGTGGATGAGCCATGAATGGATGGATGAGCCATGGATGGAGTATGGATGAGCCATGGATTGAGCATGAATGAGCCATGGATGGAGCATGGATGAGCCATGGGTGAGCCATGAATGGAGCATGGATGAGCTATGGATGAAACATGGATGAGCCATGGATGGATGGATGAGCCATGGCTGGGCATGGATGTAACAGGGATGGAGCATGGATGTAACATGGATGGAGCATGGATAAGCCATGGATAGATCGATGAGCCATGGCTGGGCACAGATCAGTGCTGTGGGAAATTCAGATCCAGCCCACAGTGCTGCTGCACCCGACTCCCCCCTCTCCTCACACATTGTATCGATCGGTGTGAGGAGAGGGGAGGAGCCAAACCAGACACGCTCCTGTTTGTTTACAGGGATCATGCCGTTATTGGACATTGTGATCACGTGGTAAAGGGCCGCTGTCATTGACCGTTTACGTAAACGGGTGACCCCGCCCCCCTCTGACAACACAGGGAAAGCCATAGGGAAGTCCCCGTGCATCAGAGGAGGACGGGGTCACTGGGTGGCCCCACCCTCCGTTATTTAAGAAGTGTCCGAAGAATCGAAGCGTCATACGGCTGAAGACTCCCACTGAGGTGGATCGTGCAGACGGAGCAGAGAAGAAGCCGGAGCAAGAAGAGGGACGAGAAGAGCGGAGGAAGAAGTAGATGAAGAAGAAGATGGAGAAGAATGAGTTGGAGGAACAAGAAAAACACAGAAGGAAGACCAGAAGAAAGAAGATGAAAGAAAAATAAATGAATAAAGGACTTGTCAAAAAAAAAAAAAACATCTCTTGTGTTTTTTAACCTTTTTGTCACTTTTTTTGAAATTAATAATTCACACAGGGGGGCGGGATCTGAGGGCCCCCTTGTTAAAGGGGGCTTCCAGATTCCGATAAGCCCCCCGCCCGCAGACCCCCACAAGAACCGGTCAAGGGTTGTGGGGATGAGGCCCTTCTCCCCATCAACATGGGGACAAGGTGCTTTGGGGCTACCCCAAAGCACCCTCCCAATGTTGAGGGCATGTGGCCTGGTACGGTTCAGGAGGGGGGTGCTCTCTCGCCCCCCTCTTTTCCTGCAGCCTGCCAGGTTGCATACTCAGATAAGGGTCTGGTATGGATTTTTAGGGGGGAACCCACACCATTTTTTTTTAATTATGGTGCGGTGCTCCCCTTAAAATCCATACCAGACCTGACTGCTGAGCATACGGTTGATGTGGTTGTACTCATGATGCTAATAAATACTGTGTTTATTAGATCTGACTGGGAGCATCACCTGAATCACATCTCGATCAGCATGTCAACAGAGAAGGTTATACAGCATTACTGCTGCTAGGTGCCCAGCTGGGGGCTCAGCTCTCTACAACCAATAGTGCCAGCCTTCCCCTGCATGCACCCATAATGTCACCAGCACTAGGTCCCAATAGACTGCCGCCGCTGCCCATGAGACAGATGCCAGACCAGCGCTGTGAATAGCAGGGGCAGGATAGCAAGAGGAGGCTGGGGAACCCAACCCTTATAGTTCTCCCACTGCTTTGGACCCTTATATTTTCTTGGTATGCTGGTGAGATATATCTCTTGTTTTCTGCCACCCTGGGGGGCCCCAATACAGTAGGAAGGGAGCTCACTGCAGAACATGTGAAAGGGCCTGTTGTGGGATCGTAGTAAAGGGCCCCAGGATATGTATATATAATTGCATTTTATACTTGCCCCCCTACTTTTTTCCCTGTCCCCCCACATGCCCCCCTAAATATGAAAGCTGGAGAAGCCACTGAGTACACACTATAGAAGGATATGTTTTGTTTATATTTCATGTCTGAAGTTTACAACAACCACTTTAATGTAGCTATCTTAGTTGTATGTTAAATACATTTAATGGTTTTCTAATGAATCCATAACTGGATTAAATCTTTATTTTATATATCTGCCTGAAGTTCAACTCAGAAGTAGCTTGTATTAACACATTTACTGCTTGGTAAAAGTACACAATTCCTGCTTTTAAAGTACTGTATGTTGTGTAACAGTATAATAGTGATGTGATAAAATAGGAATTTATAAGGTATGGCAGAAATATATAAAGGTTATTGGATGCTGCACATCAAAGTGTAAAATGTCTAAATAGAAATGTACTGGCATCATCTGCTAAAAATACTTTTTTTAAAAACAAACCCAACAGTAAAAAGCCCACTAACAACTGCACCTCATTAAATCAACTATGTCATGAGCATCAGGGGGCCTATTAAAAATAGCAGACTGGACACTGAAAAGTAGGCACTAGCCAAGAAAATGTATTGCTCTGCCAAATGCATTTGAGGGTTTGCCTCTTCATTAGTGATAGGTAACACATTGCTCATAATATGCATGTGTGTGTGTGTTCCTAGCATTAGTAAATAGATAGGAAGGTATATTATATTTACTTGTTTTAAACTTTTCTTTTTTTTTAATTTCTTCAGTCATTTCCTGGCTGCTGGCCAAGGTAAATGATGTCATACATCCCATGAGTCTATAGGATGGGAAGAGGTGTTTTCTCAGCTAAGCACACTCTCCTGCATGCATGATTGAACTAAGGGCAGATGGATTCCAGGGATTAAATGCTACATGAATCACCTGCCCATACTCGATTTGACTATGGCCAGAAATGATAGGGGTTGTTTTCCAACGTGATTTCTCAACACAATAACGCATGGAGACATAGATGGATGGGTGAGTTTGCTTTGAATATTAAATAGCTTTTTTTTGGGGGGTGTGGCCGACAACCAGGAAGTTGGCCACTTGAGGAAGCACACAGCTCTTGATAGCATCTATCAGGGACTTGGATGACAGGATCAACCTGAGAATTCCCAACACCTTGGTAACACCATGGGGAAGTGCAAAACAACGTCAGGACCTCAGAAGCTGACTGATTTCTTCAGATCAGCCAGAGCCTTGTCTTCCCTAGATGGGACCGTCTGCAGCAGGTCTCCAGAATCCTCAGTGAGCTGTTCTCCTCGTGGCTCTCAACTGAGGGCACAGCACCTAGCCTTAACTCCAAGGGGCAGCAATCACTCCTCACAGAGGGGGACCCCACTCAACAGCCCAGTTAAAGGGGATAGATAGATTGGGTGACTCCACCAGCAAATTCATAGAATTCATAGATAATTACCCCACTACTGGCCAACCTATCTCAAACACAACCCTTGAAGACATGCTGTTGTTATGAAGGGGCTCCCTGCACAGAGATATGATGGCAATGGTGACTTAAATTAGAGCTGATTTGGATGCAGTGGGATTAAGAGTTAATCACGTAGAGAAAAAAAAGGGAAAATTTGCGGTAGCACACAATAAACTGGTAGACACCCATAACGAGGTAGATGATGAGATTAAAGCATTAACCACTTCAATACCGGGCCTATTCTGGCACTTCTCTCCTACAGTAAACCCCCGCTATATTGCGGTTCAGTTATTGCGGTCCCGGTATATCGCGGTATTTTAATTAGGACCTGTTATACTGATATTGTGGTAATATTTCGCCATTTTCGCAGTTATGTACTCTATTTTTTACTGTACTGTACAGTTAAGACAATATTTTTGTGTTTTAAAAATCCTCTTGATCTCTCTCTCTATCTTTAATGTGTTTCTATTGCATAAAAGTGTGTTTAAAGACCTTTAAATGCTATTAAAAAATTAACAAAACATGCCTAGGGTGTATTTAAATAGGGTCTTTCTATTTCGCGGTTTTTCACTTTTCGCGGGTGGGTCCGGAACCTAACCCCAGCGATGGAGGGGGGTTTACTGTATATGTAAAAATCATAATTTTTTTGCTAGGAAATTACTCAGAACCCCCAAACATTATATATGTTTTTTAGCAGACACCCTAGGGAATAAAATGGCAGCCATTGTAACTTTTTATCTCGCACGGTATTTGCGCAATCATTTTTCAAACACCTTTTTTTTGGAATAAAAACGGTTTCATGAATTAAAAAGTAACAAAAAAGTTAGCCCAGTTTTTTTATATAATGTGAAAGATGATGTTACACCGAGTAAATAGATACCCAACATGTCACGCTTTAAAATTGCGCACACTCATGGAATGGCACCAAACTTCGGTACTTCAAAATCTCTATAGGCGATGCTTTGAAAATTTTTACAGGTTACCAGTTTAGAGTTTATTTTACTTATTTTTTTTTATTTTTACAAGTTTTTTTACATTTTTATTTTTTTGATCACTTTTATTCCTATTACAAGGAATGTAAACATCCCTTGTAATAGCAATCTATTTGACAGGTCCTCTTTATGGAGAGATGCAGTGTCAATAAGACCCCACATCTCTCCTCCAGGCTGGAAAGCATGAGATCGTGAAAAAAAATCCACTAATCACTTGTTTACTTCCGGGAACTATGATGGCCTCCG
Source organism: Lithobates sylvaticus (assembly GCA_028564925.1). Classification (NCBI taxonomy): domain Eukaryota; kingdom Metazoa; phylum Chordata; class Amphibia; order Anura; family Ranidae; genus Lithobates; species Lithobates sylvaticus. Next base: position 95,007,168 of record CM053035.1, read on the forward strand.
ACAGTCATAGAGATGAAATCTCTATCATCGCCATCCGGCGCTGGCCGATTCTTTCTCCGGGCCCCCAAAGGCACTGGAGACCCCGGAGAAGCACCGGATGGCGGCGGGAGGGGGGGCGTCCCCTCCCGTCACCTATAAGAACAATCAAGCAGGGGGAACTGCTGCTATGATCATTCTTATTATGAATAGAATCGCCGGCTGGAAAGAATGATATCTGAATGATGCCTGTAGATGCAGGCATCATTCAGATATCCCCGCACAAAGTCAAGGATGTCATTTGACTATGTGTGGTTTTAAAAAGGAGAGCCATGTGGTGACACTATTTGCTTCATATGTTATACTTGACCACAGCAGCGGAAAAACATCTTCGCTGGTCTGGTGCGAAATTCTATTCACAAAGGGACAGAATTGGCTCCAGACTAGCAATACAACTTAGCCCAAAATCACGTAGCCTGTCATTCCCCAAGACACACTTGGAATCAGGAAACGTAACCCTAAATCCCATCCGGCTCATGGAAATATTCCAAAAATTCTACGATAAGCTCTAAAGGGAACAATCCCACCCCTCTGCCTCCAAATTAGAGGACTTTCTTCTAAACGTACCCCTTCCTAAACTATCTCGTAACCACATGGAACTCCTGAAACAACCCTTCTCGTTGGAGGAAGTCCTAGAGGTCATAAAATCACTCAAAAATGTTTCATCTCCAGGCCCAGATGGTCTGTCAGTATGCTATTATAAGAAATTTGGACACTCCCTCGCTCCCTTTATGACTCAATTCTTTAATTTTCTCAGGGGTGGAACTCCCATGAATAAAGATCTAAATTCTGCATTTATCTCTGTCATCCCCAAACCAGGGAAAGAAGTGAGGGACGTTAACAATTATTGCCCAATTTCACTCATTAACAATGACCTAAAAATTATGACCAAATTCCTAGCTTTGAGACTTTCGATCTTTATCGCAAAGTATGTTCATAAGGACCAGGTGGACTTCATCCAGGGAGACAGGGACCAGACCAAATTAGGAGAGCGATAGACATAGTATCTATTCTCAACTCCAGGTGGGATGGGGGAACCTATCAAGAAGGTTTTCTGTTATCAATTGACCTCCAGAAAGCCTTTGACTCCATCTCATGGCACTTTCTTTTTGAAATACTAGAGAGGTGGGGTTTTGGCCATAAATTCCTGGGAACAATCTATTCACTTTATTCCAACCCAACCGCACAAATCCACCTGATGGGCCACTATTCGGATACAGTCAATATACAAAAAGGAACCAGACAGGGTTGCCCTCTATCCTCAATAATAACGATCAAGATGTTAGCTAACAGGTCCAATCCTGATATTAAAGGAGTTCTTTGTGACATGCAGGAGTACAAATGTGTGCTGTTCGCAGATGATTTACTGCTCTTCCTTAGCTCCCCCCTGATCTCCACCCCCAATCTTCTTCAACTGCTGTAAGAATTTGGCAGGATATCGGGCTTGGAAGTAAATGTGCAGCCTTGAGGCGATTCAGTTCGCAGTTGCAGCGCTATACAAATCATTCATTCATGCATTCATTCAACCAGCTTAAAAAGAAAGGAAATGTTGGAGGAAGAACAGAAGAGAAAAGGTGAAGGTAAGAGAGGGGGAGAACGGACGAAAGAAAAAAGAACTGTATACCAAAGAGAGTGGTCTTGTATTAAGAGGAGGTGTAGGGAAAGGAAATGGAACATTTAATAGACAATAGCTATAGAGGATATATTACAATAAAATTATCACTTTTATATGATAAAACATAATCAACAGCTCAGTCAACTAGGGAGGGTATTCCTGTGAGCGCAAAGAAACATAGTATGGCTAACGATAGTACACAACCTGGTTGTTAGCAGAGGACAATCTGAACCAATATGTCTCTGCATATAGCTGCTATATCATACAGTCTCCTTTTAACCCAAAAATATAGTGGGTTCAGTAGATAGGTGGCCCGAAAGGGATGAATGGTCAGACAGCTTATAGAGTCAGCTGCAGTGATTTAGTGGAAAATAAACAGAGTTCTAGCTGAGTGTAATATATCTGCAAACCGCAATTGCAGGGGTACAGGAATTCAGCCGAATCCATGTTCTCCAGAATGTTCCGAGCATTCAAGGACAAATGTATGAGGTTTGGAGCTGAACAGTAAGTGATACGGGTATGAAACTGTACCAGGGGGATGTCAGAGAGAGAAGAACTGGTGTTCCAAAAATGGGTTTGTGTTGTATGCATGCAAGCTAACAGGACTTTATAAAAAGAAAAAGTGAAAAAGAGTACTTAACTGCAACCAAGGACAGGGTTACCATGTAAGTCCCAGAGATTAAGGTTGTTCTAGTGATGCGTTAGGACTGCATTGGTTAATATCTCATCTAGTAGAACGTGGTGCTGGAGAGATGGGATCCAGTCAGCATCTGTGAGATCTGTGCCTCTGACTTTTGGGTGAGGGACCACATGAAACTGACTGCCAAGGTTCCATAGGAAAGAAGAACAGGCACCAATTTGGAAGCTCTACTGGGTCCAGGGTCTAGCAAAAGTTGGGCAAGTACTCCGGTGTCCGCAAAAAAGATGTGCTCCCCCTAGAGATGGCTGAAAGGCAAAAAAGGAAATTTCCACCAATAGGTAATTTTTACGGGTTCTGAGGACATTCAACAAAGGCTCACCTATACTGAAGTGTAATTTGGGAGAGGTCCTGGAAAAGCTTTATCTTGGTCTCATGATATTGAATGCAACCTCAACCTGGCTTTGCAGAGTATTTTTTCCTTAAGAGGAAAATAAACTAGGCAGCAAATTACATCTCAGGGCAGCTTTGTTTTCCTAGGTCGGGGGTGCAAGGCTCTGTGGATTCTCTCCATTTTAACTAGGGACTCAGGCGGGTGGGTAAGCAGGTCATTAAAAATGGTGCTTACCGTTTGTTCCAAAGTAGCTGGGTCTACCGCCTCATGCAGTCTTCTAACACTAATGTTGTGTCTGTGGCCCCATTGTCCTTGATGTGTCTATGCATCTCTAAAAGATGTGGTACTCTTAGGTCCCTTGTACTTGGTGGATGGCATTGGCATGGGTACTGGTAATCTGCTCAACTTCAACCAGGTGGGAAGAGATAGCATGCACGTCTGTCTGGAGGTCCTTAATTGCAGACATTAGGGTTCTTTATATCCCAGGCCACCGTTTGTAAGTCTGACAGGCTAGGCAGAAATGCAGAGGATAAAGAGGCTGTTCCCTCACTGTCTGCTAGGGCCTCAGAGCCGCTACTTGGAGAGTGCGAGGGTGAGACCATGCGGATCTCGGAGTGTTGAGTGTGTAACAGCTAGGGGATGTTCCGTCTTAGCCGAGTTCCCATCTCTCACAGTGTACAAGGGGCAGTGAACTCACTAAAAATGAGTAGTAGTCCTCTGTGTGCGGGAGCTCCTGGTTCAGGCAGCTATCGCAGACCACGGTCAACTCACGCCCCTTATAAAGTTTTTAACTAAATTAGTAAAAGCTGACTATTGTAAGCACCTCTGTCTGTGTTTGGGGTTCAGCCCCCCCCCCCCAGACTGGAGAATCTTCAACAAACTACAAAAAACACCTTGTGCATTACCATAGACACATTTTATTTTGACAAGCAAGACAAATGGATACTCGGAGACAGATAAAATCAATAAGCATAAATCACAAATGTTTCAGTGGGACGTGCTGTGCCTCTCATAGGACAAACCAGATTGGAATGACTGACGCATTTCAGGGGACAGACCCCTCGTACCTCAGAGCTCAGGACTCAGGGGAAGGGGGTCTGTCCCCTGAAACAAGTCAGCCATCTAATTGGGTTTGGTTCTGTGACAGGCACATTGCGGTCGGCTGAATCATTTGTGCTTTATGCTTATTGATTTTATCTGTGAGTATTCATTTCTCTTGCATGTCAAAATAAACGGTGGGATGGGCCAGCAGGGAACGCAATATAGTACTCCTCTCAAGATCCCTCAGTCCTAAGACAAACAGTGGGCTGGCACTTGGAAATGTGTGCAAATATTAAAATGTCTTTATGGGTAGCATTTCTAGACAAACTTAATTTGCATAGAAACCATTTTCGGTAGTACCCACAATGTGATGCAATAGATGGAAAAAGTGGACCATGGACAGTCATGCTGTGGTGAAATGGGCTAGATGGTACAAGACATCCCCTAGGCAAATTATGGTGGCTAGCTCTATCTGACTTGCTGCATCTTTAAATACACACTGTAGGAAGCTCACATTGTGCAGTGAAATTACATTTAGCCATTTCAATACAGAGAGGAGCCTTTACAACTGTTGAAGATTAAAAGCAAGTCTAGGGATCAGATTTAAGTATTTTTCTCAATAAATGTTTAATTGGCCTCTGAATCAACTAATTACACAAAAATTGCTACAAGATGAACACATCACTTGTGCTGTGTTTATTAAGCTAGGCAGAAAAGTCTCTTTAGAGAGAAATTTCTTATTCTACTGGAGGAAAAATAATTCTGCACATGCATTATATTGTACTGTAGCTGAAAAGAAAGCACTATCTAAATCAAACTGAAAAGAGGTTATACAGATATTTTGTAACTTTTGCTTGACAAATGATATTTTGGATAAAATATTGGAAAACATAAATTAAACTTAGATTCAGCTGAATTTTGACAATGCTTTTATTGCGCCTCATGGAAAAATGATGTGTAGATTATATGAACAAAAAGTCCAGTGTATAAATTATAGGCTTGGACCTCATATTTTGTGTGAGTTGTAAAACTGAGCTCTGCTGTGAATTTTCCTGTAAGACATCACACATTTTACAGAACATCAACCTAGACACAAGGTTGGTGTGACAATAAGCCACTGCTATGGTCTCAAACTATAAAATCATGACTTCATTATGTAGCATATTGTATAAACAGTTAAACAGAATATATATATATATATATATATATATATATATATATATATATATATATATATATATATATATATATATATATATATATATATTATAATTATAATAGATATAATTATATATTGAGTATAATTGCATTTGACATTTCCTTCACATTAATATTTTATGGATGCCATATATATATATAGAATTCTCTTCAAACATAACTTACAAATCATCTTTAATAGTGATAGGTAAATTTGCCTAGTTTTGATTTGCCAGAGGTTCGACATGTTCAGTCAACCCAAGCGTAGAGGCGAATATTATGGAAATTTATGAGGTGCAAGCCCTATTGTTAAATTAGGGCTAATAGGCCCTACTGTCAAAAAAGTCATGGGTAGCTAGCTGGGCATTGCCATGGTGGATATGAACCAAAGCAAAAAAAATATTGTCTTTTCATATAGCTTCAAGGGCTATGTTGAAAATAAACAAATCATTTAAATAACCTTCTTGGGGGATGTCTTAAAAATGTGAAGGCACGCTTTAAGATGTACATGGTGTTACGGAACAATACTATTTTTACTAAAGTGTACATAGGCAACACATAATTGGCTGTGATTTACCAACTATATAACTATTTAACTGTGAAATTAATATTTTCTTTCACAAGTAGATTGGCGTACATAAATGCAGCAGCATCCTAATCTGTTGCATTTTAGTTCAGTTAGAAATGGGGCAGATAGAAATGTAGTAGTAGTTTACTGTGGCTATCTCCACTAACTAATGCAAAACTATCCTACTTCTGGACAATTTCCATCAAGCTCCCCTTAAAAACAAAGAGACAGCAGTGTAACATTGGGCAGCAGGAGCACATTTTTAATGAGAGGGAATTGGCAAAACATATTAGAGAAAAATAGTAAAGGTAGGCATTTCACTACAATAATTAAGAGACCACAGATGACACATAGGGGTTGATTTACTAAAACTGGAGAGTCTAAAATCTGTCGCAGCTGTGCATGGTAGCCAATCAGGTTTTAGCTCCAGATTGTTCAATTAAGCTTTGACAATAAAACCTGGAAGCTGATTGGTTTCTATGCACCAGATTTTGCACTCCAGTTTTAGTAAACACCCCACAGTGTAAAATTGGCAGCAGCAAGACAATTCCAAAGACCACGACTGGGCCCAAACTACTAGAGACAAAGAGCGCAGGCTGCAGTTTTACTTAAAGAACTAAGATACTGCAGAGGATTTAGCAGTGTAAAATTGACAAGCAGCATGGCAATTTTAACCAGACATAATAGGCCTAATTAGTGTATGCCTTCCTTTTATTTTACATATAGGAATAGGGAGTATGGTGAATGTTAGTGATATAATGTCAGTTGGTTTAGGTGTGCACTGATCTTTTTTCTTTTCATTCAAATATTGCAGTGGTGTGCGAACAGGCAGCTCTCTGTTTTGAACACCCTAATCTTAAAAAAAGGCCCTGCCGAAAGGAGGGAGGCAACATGCACCAGCAGCTTATAATTGACCTCAACTGCTAGAACATCAAGTGAGCAAGATTTCATGACATCCCAAATCTGGGCCCATTTATGAGCATCTAGGTTTAAGCCCAAACTAGCTGAATGTATTTTGGACAACAAATTATACAGTGGAGAGATTATATCAAGATAATGTGTCTCACATTGACATCTCTCTTCAAAATGGGTAAGAAGAAACAGGCATCAGATAATTGTATGCTGGTTTAAAAAAAGTGATTAATTTGAAGGTACTATTCCTTATTATGCTATAGTACTTGGAAGGGTTTATTTAACCCCATCTTCAGGGGTGTGGCCTCATCAGGCATGTGATCAGATGTGCTTTACAGGGCCCCCTTGATTGATCCAAACATTGATCTTCTCCCCAGCTACTGATTGGCTTGAAACTGCTACCATTCTCTTCTACAGCCTCTACGCTTTCTCCTGGTACCAGTTGCCTGTGTTACTGCCTTGCTGACCTTCAAATGCGAAAGAGAAAGTGGCAGCCAAGGAGATCCATCATAGCGCTGCTGCAGTGCTGCCTCAGCGAACACCGCAAGGCTCTGATAAGTTCAATGAAGCATAGGAAAAGACTAGAAAGTCCCTGCAACTGCCTGTTAAGGATAGGGATATCCTTTACTATGCTCATAAGCTGCCTGGGATTCAGCTGCAGGGCCAGGATGCACTGAAGATTGAGGCGGCAGCTACAGTATCTCAGTTAGCCACTAACTCAATTATAAAGAGCCGTGATTTGGAAGCAATACAGGCCTTCAATGAGGAGCCTATGGATGTCCTGCTGACACTGTTGAGGGGGAAGAACGACCTACCCTGGGTGAAATACTGAAAGCTGTTAATACTTGCACTGCTGCTGTTAAATTTATCAAGGTTCAACCTGGGGGGGGGGGGGGGGGCTACAGGAAGAAAAGAAGTGGTTTTGATAAGACAGGATTTTCAGAAGATGCGAGAACGAACTACGGCTGCAGAGGGCCGTATTAGTGAGTTGGAGGATAGCATGCCCCCTCTTATTATGGAGTCTCGTTCTGCTGTCCGACTGGTGCATGATGTTAAAGAGGGAGCTGATGACATTGAGAATTGATTAAGACACAGTAACGTCTGTATTGTTGGTCTCCCAGAAAAGTCTGATGGGCAAAAGCCCACGGTGTTCGTAGAAAAAAAGGTGTTGAAAGTATTTGGTCGTGATGCCTTCAGTCCACTTTTTTGCAGTTGAACGTGCCCATCACACTCCAACCCATGTGCATCATATACTAGCTCATTATGAAATACTTATCTTAGAACGAAGCCCTCCTGCGGCGCCCACACACTTCTAAGAAAGCTGACATCTCTGCTGTTTCTTCGGCGCTGTGATTGCCCAGAGCAGCGATGAGGTCACTCCTGTGCATGAACGATGGAGCCGCCAGTCCCGTCACAGGGCCCTGAAGAAACTGCAGGGGCGGTCGTTCCTTCAGAGCACATGCGCCGATTAAATCTTTGGTGGTGTATACAGTAAATATCTCCTACAGGTACAAACAAACCAGGGGAGTTTACTTCCTCTTTAAGTATAATATATACCTGTATCCTTCTATCCTGATTTTTCAGCTGAGGCACATAAGAAAAGGGACAGATTTGTAAACGTCAAAAGGCTACAGAGGCTTTCCTTAACCTATGCTATGCTGTACTCTGCCTGCCTGTGTGTTACAGCCCGTGGCAGAGTTCACTTTTTCAGCACCGCTGATTAAGCTATGGAGTGGTTGGATGTCAACAAGACTTACAATAAAAGATTAAATTATAAAAAAAACAAGATTGACAGCGACAGGAGGAAGATAAAGGCTGACCTTGAGTGCTAAGCTACTCGCAGTCATCCACCAGTGCTCCTACCCAGGTCAGCCCGTCCATTAAGGGCGTATGGGCGCCGGCCCCTTATCCATCGCCGCCTCCCCTTTTCCATGCGTCTTGCCCCTTTCAGGACACCAGGCGCATGGATTCCAATGTGGGGTGGGTGTTTATTTGAAGTGCTGATTAGAGCTAGAGACTCTAATAGGCTTCAAAATAGGGTGGGCTCGGGGCACAGAGAATGTGCTTATAGCCCACCCAGGTGTGTTACAACAGCAAATTAATATTCACTATCACTATCCTCCTCCCGGCCAATCAGGAAGCAGGTTTCAATTGGCTGAAAGGACAGGTGATCCTATTGGATGCCTAGGAGGAGGGGAGAAGCCACACTCTGGAATCCGGCAATGGAGGAGAGGACACGGAGCCGCTGCCCACCAACCCCTACCTGCCTAGATGGGGTAAGTGCCGGACCGACTGGCAAACAGTGAGGAGGGAGGTGCCACCTGCTGGGGGGGGGGGGGGGTGATTACAACAGCTGCCACTGCTCCTACCTAATCTTCTAGCCAGGGAGGTTATTACTGTTTGGAAATACAGTTCAGTTCCTGTGAGTTATCTGAATGTACAAGCTTTTATTCACCTACTGTAGCTGTGCTTCACTCTACTGCTCTTTGGTGTGTAAGGACAGAGTCATCTCCTGAACTTTTCTACCTGCTATTTTCAGACCCTTTTATTTTTTGCTGCATTTATCGCCTGGTTGGTGAACTGACTCAGTATATGGCACCATTGTGCTTTACTTATTACTACTTACTGTTGATATGTTTGCGGTTACAGAACCATACAAATATGACTAGCTTTCTCTGCACCTGCTGTCGGCACAAGGACTGCCCCAACACAACATAGCTGAAGGCTTGCTTGGTGTCCTGCAGCTGGAGCTCCTCACATATCTGCCTTTCTCATTGATACATACTTACTGTCTACATGTTGGACATCCCAATAGTGTCTTGGAATGTCCATGGCCTCCACAGTCCTCTGAAATACTCCATGGTGAATGCCTGTCCTTGTAAAAATCATCCTGCCATTTGTGGACTGCAAAAGATCTGTAAGGAAAGTCTTGCCAATAGACGAGATGGCTCCTCTGGACGGACTTCTGTGCACAGGCTAAAACATGTTCCCCTTCATGCTCTGAAGAATTGGGCACTGGCTAATGCATATGTGTACTGTATGCGCATAATTGCGTGCGCAGTGCACCTGTGATAGATGTTGTAGCCAAACGGGCTATTTAAACTTGGCCAGTGCTCAGGATTAGTGTTGCTTTGCCCTTCAGCCTTCCCTGTATCCTGTGAAGCTTTTGTTCTGTCTCCTGATTCCAGTTGCTGACCCGGCTTGTCTGACCACTCTCTAAACTCCGCCTGCATCAACCCCAGCTTGTACTTGACCTATGGCTGCTCCATTTCCTTCTTGTCCATCGATTGGCTTCTGACCCGGCTTGTACCCAGACCACGCTCTTGTCTGCTCCTCTGTACCTGATCCGTCCTGCCAGTATATGACCAGGCTTGCCTGACTCTGCTTCCTCGCACATCTTGCTGTGCCTGCTGTTCTACCAGTGCATACCTCACCTGCCTGCTATCGCCAGTCCCAGCTTGCTTCAGTCTGCCATCCACCAGCTGTCTACCAGCCGGCCTACTTCACTGAAGACTACTATAGACCTCTCCTGTCTGGGGTGGATACCCACTCTGCTACTGGCAAGACCTACAGGCACTCGTGCCACTCTGTCAGAGGTGTAGGGAAGGCTCTGCTACCAGGTATGTGATAAGACCCATCTTACTGAAGATTCTTTAGAATGTGTTGGCAGGGGCGTAACTAGAAATCACAGGGCCCCATAGCAAAATGTTGTATGGGCCCCCCCCCACACAAAAAAATGGCGGGGCTTAAATTAAATAGTGGGCGTGGTTTAATGGGCGGGGCTCAAAGGGTGTGTGGTTCGAGTCTGAGAAGAAAGAAAGAGCCCAGATCCTACACCACAATAGCAATATATGTATTCCAGAAAGTTTAATCAACAGATAAAGATACTCCAAACACCCGGTGTTAGCGCTTCAATAATCCTCACCTGTGCCCAATGCAGCGTGGTCTGCCCATGCCCAATACTGCCTCACCTGTGCCCAATGCAGCGTGGTCTGTGCCCAATACAGCATGTCCAGTGTCCAATGCAGCCTCACCTGTGCCCAAAGCAGCATGGCCAGTGCCCAATACTGCCTCACCTGTGCCCAATACTGCCTCACCTGTGCCCACTTGTGCCCAATGCAACGTGTCCAGTGCCCAATGCAGCCTCACCCTGCCCAATGCAGCCTCACCCGTGCCCAATGCAGCCTCACCCGTGCCCAATGCAGCCTCACCCGTGCCCAATGCAGCCTCACCTTTGCCCAATGCAGCCTCACCTTTGCCCAATGCAGCGTGGCCTCACCTGTGCCCAATGCAGCATGACCCGTGCCCAATTCAGCATGACCCGTGCCCAATGCAGCGTGGCCTGCCCATGTCCAATGCAGCCTGACCCGTGCCCAATGCAGCCTCACTTTGCCCAATGCAGCGTGGCCCCACCCATGCCCAATGCAGCCTGACCCATGCCCAATGCAGCCTGACCCGTGCCCAATGCAGCCTCCCCCGTGCCCAATGCAGCCTCCCCCGTGCCCAATGCAGCCTCCCCCGTGCCCAATGCAGCCTCTCTCGTGCCCAATGCAGCCTCTCTCGTGCCCAATGCAGCCTCCCCCGGCCCAATGCAGCCTCCCCCGTGCCCAATGCAGCCTCACCCGTGCCCAATGCAGCCTCCCCGTGCCCAATGCAGCCTCTCTCGTGCCCAATGCAGCCTCTCTCGTGCCCAATGCAGCCTCCCCCGTGCCCAATGCAGCCTCCCCCGTGCCCAATGCAGCCTCCCCCGTGCCCAATGCAGCCTCACCCGTGCCCAATGCAGCCTCCCCGTGCCCAATTCAGCCTCTCTCGTGCCCAATGCAGCCTCTCTCGTGCCCAATGTAGCCTCCCCCGTGCCCAATGCAGCCTCCCCCGTGCCCAATGCAGCCTCCCCCGTGCCCAATGCAGCCTCACCTGTGCAGTGGAAGAGGTGAGCCAGACTGCAGCAGCCCTTATTGGCGAGCGTGGGGCTCTCTCAGATTGGGGGGGGGGGCGCGAGCACGGTCCCCCAGCCAGGGGAAGTGAGGAGAGGAAGAGGCGCGCTGTCCAGCAGACCGCTGTAATAGCTAACATTTGAATGCCCTGTGAGTTCCCGGGGCTCAACGTCACATAGCCCCACCTCTTGGCCCGGCGCCTTTGATGACGTCACATGTCCCGCATTGGACCGGCGTTCTGTCTTTCAAAAGCGTCGGGCCAAGAGGTGGGGCTATGTGACGGTGAGCCCCGGGAACTCACAGGGCATTCAAATAAAAGCTATTACACAGCGCTCTGCTGCCTTGTACGGACAGCGCGCCTCTTCCTCTCCTCACTTCCCCTGGCTGGGGGACCGTGCGGGCAGTGCTCGCCACCCCCCCCGGGCCCCGGCAGTATGCTTTCCTCCTCCTCCCCAGGGGCCCCATAGCAGCTGCGGGCCCCATAGCGGCCGCGTGTGTCGCTATGGCGGTAGTTCCGCCACTGTGTGTTGGCTACATTTGGGGTTACTAGGGGTACCACTCTACACACACCCCAAATTCCTTGGGTGTAAGTGTGCTTATTCATAACGATCAGTATAGACCCACTTGGCTGACCAGCGGCTGCGGGAGAGATGGAAAGTCCATCTTGCTTTTGTGTTCCACTTCTCCCACAGCCACCCATCAGCCAAGCAGGTCTCTACTGATACAGACAGGAGCCTGGCTGTAATAGTTACTTGATGAGCATTTATCAGCTTCTTGTAAGTGTTTTTAACTTTGTGTCCTATTAAACTGCTGAAATTACTGCACTCAGAATCACCTTCCATGTCTGTCTATTCTCCTTAACAGAGTCTGCATCCACTCAGTGAAGAGCTGATCCAGTGCTCCCTTGGCTCCTGCATATGCGCCTCCATATATGGTGACCAAGAGTGCAATTATCAAAGAGGTTTTGTTCATACAGAAGTACCCTATGTACTTTTTTACACACAGGTAGAAGCTTTGGTAGATTCCTTGGGGAGGGTGCTTAATACTCCTGATTTAGTTATGAATGAACTACATCCATTTTATACAACTATATGTAGAACCCATAATTCCTATTCCCCATCCAAGTTATTACCTCCTAATAAAACATAAAAACTAAGGTCAAAGGCTGTTCCTTGCGTCTGTAGAAAGTGTGGAAGTTACTTGTTGCTTGGCTGGGCAGGAGTGGGGAACCCTGTCATATACAGCCCCTACAGGGGTAGTACTACATACATTATCCTCTAAGGTTCAGTATACAAATGATTATTTTATTACATATTTACAATCTTTAGAGTTACCACTATTGTCTGATTCTCAAAGGACAAGTTTAGAGTCTCTCATTACCAATTTTCAAAGCTCGTTAGACTAGAATGTTTTCCGAATAATACTCATATATTGTACCATCATCCCAAATTAATATAGAGGATAAGAGTGTTGGAGATACGGGACTATCTACGGTACACAGTTACAAAACAGATTTCAATATAATAAAAGGAATATTTTATTAACACATAAAATCTAAAAAAGATATTTTGACTTTGTGTACAGCAATATACATATTGAGGTTCAAAGGTTATGCATACAATCCCAATTAGAACACAGAATATTAATTTACTATAAGCACACAAGTCATTATACTTGTCCATTTATTCTCGACATGTTTTGCCAGATAAGGCTTCTTCAGGAGAAAAACGTAGGGTACAAGTGATTGGAAATACTGATGATATCTTCTTGTTCTAAAGTATGCATATGGAAATAATGTAAGATTTAATACATGCAAAAAACGGTATTGTCAAATATAATTGTGCTGTATGAGACTGTAGTGGTGATAATGCCAAATAGGTCCCAGGTATGTATACGACCTCTTACCTCCAATGATAGAGAGTCTGCACTTCCCCAGATTACCAATAGAAAAAGAAAAACAAATTCACAACAGAATATCATCCAAATGGATCCACACAGGGCTGCACCACAGAGCCAAGACCAAGATAGGTGGCTAGAGACCCATAGGGGGAGATAGAGAATCCTATTGTTCTAATATTGTATCAAGGAGGGCCTGTATGGTACAAAAAGTACTTCTTAAGTGATCATATATAATATATCATATTGGCCGATACAGAAGGCGATACAGTTCAACCAGGCCCCACATTTTGTCAAACTATACCTACCTCTCTATCGATTCATTGAGAAAGCAAAATTACACAGGAGGCTCGGGTCTGCCTTCAAGACAGGAATAGGGAAAAACTGTCCTTGGTGTGGGCAGTATCTGTGATGACTTTAGTGCTCTGAAAGTATAAAGCAAGAAAGGGAGAGAACCCCAATAAGGATACAGAATTCTATACTGTTTGCACTGGGCTTTCCAAATGCATTTAGACTTCATACCTTGTAATGGACTGTACGGACCACCAGGGTGTATTGTGAATATTTTTTCTGCTGAGCAGGAAGCCCCATATAGGGGACAAGAGATAAAGTCCAAGTCCTATAGGTTAAATATGAAAAAATATATATATAATAAAAAGATGAGTCTTTATAAGGGATTTAAGGAGAAGTCCGTCCATGTTCAAAGGATAGTGGTTATATATTTACCTATGTCTCAGATTCCCAGCGTTTCCCGAGCCTTACAGCTTCACCCCAGTCTGACATCCAGTCAGGCTGGGTTTAAATAGTCTCCCCCCGTGGCGCCAAATGCACGGCGTGTGACGTAGGGCGGGGGTCAATGAGCGCCAAGCTCATACACCGGAACCGGAAGTCTCCACAGCGGGCTTACTTCCGGTTCACAGCGCAGCAGAGCTCCTCCGGACTTCCCCTGCTGACAGTGGCACTCAGCCTATGTCAGAGTGTGGTCTAGGCGGAGCCAGGAGTATATCACCGCAGCGCTAGCAGAGCTGGTACTACAAATCGCCCCCCGATCTGGGCGCATGGAAGGGAATGATCCACCCCAAATATTGGGGGTGGGCAGAGCCCCGCCATGCGTCCAGATATATCCATACGGATCTCCTAAGCCCAAGGCCGCAGAAATTGTGAGTGCACCCTGTATGTGGATGTGATGTTCTCCTAAGTGAAGGAGAGCTTTGGAGATCAAATCTATTGCAAATTTGTTTGAAAAGGATGAAGAAAAAATCAAAATAAAATAGCATAAGGGATAAAATATAATAAAAAAAGGGGGGTTTATGGCAGAAAACCACACAACCACATATTCAATACAGCAAATATATTTAATCATGGCAACCACATACAGTAAATCAAGAGGATTCATCAAAGCAAAAACCACTAAGGGTAAGTATAGTCAGTCATTGGACAATGTACATATACATAATTCTATATATAATAATCCTACCCCTCCACAGAGGGGGAGATTAGTGAGCAAGCACGCTCTGGGCAAAGGCGGGCAAACCGAACAAGCCCCCCCAAAAAGAGACCCACACACCCCATAGTCCCGGAGTCCCCATCATGGCACAACCGAGAGTGATGGGGTATAGTTTATAAAGAGCAAAGAATCAAATGCAATAGGATCTCTATTCAAAAGACCTATAAGTGGATAGCTTCTATAGGAAGGGTTTAAAACTAATCCCCTCATTGAGCCCCGGATACCGGGTCGCTTTTAATAGATAGATCCATCTGGTTTTGATTTGTAACAGTTTTTTGTCCAAGTCACCCCCTCGTTCCTGTTGGGGTAAGTGCTCAAGACTGAAGAACCCGACATAGTCAAGATTGAATTTGTGGTACAAGCCTACATGACTCTGCTGCGCTGTGAACCGGAAGTAAGCCCGCTGTGGAGACTTCCGGTTCCGGTGTATGAGCTTGGCGCTCATTGACCCCCGCCCTACATCCGCGTGACGTCAGCATGGCGTGATGTCACACGCCGCGCATTTGGTGCCATGGGGGGAGACTATTTAAACCCAGCCTGACTGGATATCAGACTGTGGTGAAGCTGTGAGGCTCGGGAAACGCTGGGAATCTGAGACATAGGTATGAGCCGAACACCCCCGGGTTCGGTTCGAACCAGAACCTTCGAACAGGAATAGGGATGAGCCGACCGAAAGTTCGCGCGAAGTTTTTCGAACCCTATACGTTATAATGGACGCGAACGTTCGAAATCAAAAGTGCTAATTACAACGGCCAATATGCATGTTGCAATGTCATAAAACAGGTTTGGGGACCCGGGTCCTGCCCCAGGGGACATATATCAATGCAAAAAAAACTTTTAAAAACTAACGTTTTTTCGGGAGCAGTCATTTTAATGATGCATAAAGTGAAAAAAAAAAAAGTGAAATTTTCCTTTAAATATGGTACCTGGGGGGTGTCTAAAGTATGCCTGTGAAGTGGCATGTGTTTCCCGTGTTTAGAACTGTCCTTGCACAAAATGACATTTGTAAAGGAAAAAAAGAAGCCATTTAAAAACACTTGCGGCTTTAATGGCATGTCTTGTCCTGGCCGCCATATGGCTGAAAATCCTTGAGAAAAATGGCATGGCTACCCCATCCCCCCCCCCCCCCACCCCAGCCCCTTTGGGTCTTGTATGGATATTAAGGGGGACCCCGCACCCAAAATAAAACCCTATACCTACAACCCTATATACTCTGAACAGCAGTATATAGGTGGTGCAAACAAGACACGGACTGTAGGTTTGTTCTTAAGTAGAATCTGAACAGGTACATTATGAAGTGTAGCTCCATCCCAAAAAAATCTATTTTTAAGCTTTTTGGAGAACATAGGGAGGGGTTATCACCCCTGTAACATTTGCTGTCTTTGCACATCTGTTCAGAACATGTCACCTCACTTTCCGTCCCAATGACAAATGTTTTTGGAAAAGTGGGGTTTGAATTGAAACAAGGATTGGTGATAAAGCATCAGTAGAGAGGAGATACCTTTTTCCCAAATTAAATCTAACAGCATAGAATTTCCCTTCCTAGGGGTAGATTTCCTCTCACTTCCTGTTTTCTCTTTCCGTTTGCAAGTAGGAGTCGTTTGTAAGTTGGATGTTTGAAAGTAGGGGCCTGGCGTATATACTCTGCAGAAATTTGCCCTATTAGATGTTGGTGTAGCCACAAGACTGGTGGGCACAGGAATGGGCCCTGCTGTGAGTTAATAGATCAAGATTTGTACTTGCATGCACCTGTTGAACCGGGCAGAAAAATTGGGCCTTTGGTGGTGGTGGTGGTGGTGGTGGTGGTGGTGGTGGACGGTGTTGCCACAAGACTGTAAGCTCTCACAGTTACTCTTGGTGGGCGCAGGAATGGGCCCTGCTGTGAGTTATTAGATCAAGATTTGTAATTGCATGCACCTGTTGAACAGGGCAGAAAAATTGGGCCTTTGGCGGTGGTGGTGGACGGTGTTGCCACAAGACTGTAGGCCCTCATAGTTACTCTTGGTGGGCGCAGGAATGGGCCCTGCTGTGAACTATTAGATCAAGATTTGTAATTACACGCCCCTGTTAAACAGGGGCTGAAAAATTGTGCCTTAGACATTGCTGCTGGTGCCACAACACTGCAACCCCTCACAGATACTGTACTCTTAGCACAGCAATGAGACCTGTTGCAAAGCATTGCCTAAAAATTGTAATTACACGCCCCAACAGGGGCTGAAAAATTGTGCCTTAGGCACTGGTGCCACAACACTGCAACCCCTCACAGATACTGTACTTGGAGCACAGCAGTCACACGTGTTGCGAAGCATTTTTTTTAAAAAAAAATTGTAATTACACGCCCCTGTTAAACAGGCTGAAAAATTGTGCCTTAGGCACTGGTGCTGGTGCCACAACACTGCAACCCCTCACAGATACTGTACTTGGAGCACAGCAGTCACACGTGTTGCGAAGCATTTTTTTAAAAAAAATTGTAATTACACGCCCCTGTTAAACAGGGGCTGAAAAATTGTGCCTTAGGCACTGGTGCTGGTGCCACAACACTGCAACCCCTCACAGATACTGTACTTGGAGCACAGCAGTCACACGTGTTGCGAAGCATTTTTTAAAAAAATTGTAAGTACACGCCCCTGTTATACAGGGGCTGAAAAATTGTGCTTTAGGCACTGGTGTGGTGGCATGGATCATTGAGGAGGAGGAAGAGGATAGTCAGTGAACATAACAGGACAGTCAATCAGCATCAGCATAGGCAGTCTTGAAGGGATGTGACATTATAAATTATTCCGTTATATCCGCTTCAGGTGCCTGGTAGCTGGTGGTGATCCAAGACTGATTCATTTTGATGAAGGTCAGTCGATCAACCGAGTCGGTGGACAGGCGCACCCTATGATCGGTGACAAATCCTCCAGCAGCACTGAATGTGCGTTCGGAAAGAACGCTGGAGGCAGGACAGGCCAGTAGCTCAATTGCATACTGTGCAAGCTCTGGCCAGTGATCCATCCTCAGGACCCAGTAAGCCAGAGGATTTTCGGTGGGAAAGGTGTCCAAGTCTGACCTTGCCCCAAGGTATTCCTGCACCATGTATATCAGACGCTGGCGATGGTTGCTGGAACCGATCATACCTTGGGGCTGCGGACTAAAAAATTGTCTGAACGCATCGGTCAGACGTCCACCTTCCCCACCGCTCCTTCTGCTACTGACCGAAGCCTCAGCAACTCGTCGCCCAGGACCAGGAGTTTGTAACCTCCCAGTTTCTGGGAACGCGTTGCACAGACCTTTCTGCAAGGCCTCCCTGAGATGTCTCATCCTCTGCTCCCTCTGCGACGGCAAGATAAGGTCCGCAACCTTACCCTTGTACCGTGGATCAAGGAGAGTGGCCAGCCAGTAATGGTCCCTCTCCTTGATCCGAAGAACACGAGGATCCTTCCGCAGGCTTTGCAGGATCAGGGAGGCCATGCAGCGTAGGTTAGCTGAGGCATTCGGTCCGGAGTCTTCTGGGTCACTGAGGATGACATGATCGCCAGCCACCTCCTCCCAGCCACGTACAAGTCCACTGGTTTGTTGGGACTGTACATCATCCCTAAAAGACTGCTGCTGCTGATGCTGAGTGCCAGGCTCCACCTCCATGCTCACACAATCCTCCTCCTCCTCCTCCTCCTCCTCCTCATCCTCTTCCTGTGTGATGGGTGGGACAGAAGGAACACTGTCCGGATAAAGGGGGCCTTGAGAGGCAAGGAAGTCCTCCTCTTCCTGCCTCTGTTCTGCCTCAAGTGCCCTGTCCATTATCCCATGCAGCGTATGCTCCAACAGGTGGACAAGAGGTACAGTGTCACTGATGCATGCACTGTCACTGCTCACCATCCTCGTGGCCTCCTCAAATGGTGAGAGGACAGTGCATGCATCCCTGATCATGCTCCACTGACGTGGGGAAAAAAAAAAAACAAGCTCCCCTGACCCTGTCCTGGTGCCGTAGTCACAAAGGTACTCATTGATGGCCCTCTGCTGCGTGTGCAGTCGCTGCAGCATGGCCAACGTTGAGTTCCACCTGGTGGGCATGTCACATATTAGGCGGTTCTTGGGCAGGTTCAGCTCCTTTTGCAGCTCAGTCAGCCGAGCACTGGCATTATAAGATCGGCGGAAATGCACACAGACTTTCCTGGCCTGCCTCAGGACATCCTGTAAGCCTGGGAACCTGCCCAAGAACCGCTGCACCACCAGGTTGAGGACGTGAGCCATACAGGGCACATGGGTGAGCTGCCCCTGTCGCAGGGCGGAGAGGAGGTTGGTGCCATTGTCAGAAACGACCATTCCTGGCTTAAGCTGGCGTGGCGTCAACCACCTCTCGGCCTGCCCCTGCAGAGCTGCCAAAACCTCTGGCCCAGTGTGGCTCCTGTCCCCCAAACACACCAGCGCAAGCACGGCATGGCATCTTTTTGCCTGCGTACTTGCGTAGCCCCTTGTACGCCTACGGAGCACCGCTGGTTCCGAGGACAGAGCACTGGAGGAAGAAGAAGAGGAGGGGGTGGAGGAGAGAGATGTGTCACAACCAGTAGCAGTAGTAGCGTTTTGGAGGCGTGGTGGCGGAACAACCTCCAACACTACTGCACCTTGTCCTGCATCCCTCCCAGCTGCCAATAGAGTGACCCAATGGGCCGTGAAAGAAAGGTAACGTCCCTGTCCATGCCTGCTGGACCATGAGTCAGCGGTAATATGCACCTTACCGCTGACCGCCCTGTCCAGCGAGGCATGGACATTGCCTTCCACATGCCGGTAGAGAGACGGAATCGCCTTCCGTGAGAAAAAGTGGCGTTTGGGAACCTGCCACTGAGGAACCGCACATTGAACAAACTCACGGAAGGGGGCCGAGTCTACCAACTGAAAAGGCAGCAGTTGAAGTGCTAGCAATTTAGCCAAGCTAGCATTCAACCGCTGGGCATGTGGATGGCTGGGAGTGTACTTCTTTCGACGGTCCAGCAGCTGGGGCAGGGAAATTTGCCTGCTACTATCGGACGTCGGTGTACTGCAAGTACTTGGTTGTGACACACCTAATTCTACACCTTCAGTCCTCTCACAGCAGCTTTCAGAGAGGACTGAAGATGTAGTGGGGATGGAGATCCCAGCTGATGAGGAGCAAGGAGAGGTCCGCTTAGTTCTTTGGTGTGGGTCTTTTATGTGTGCCTGCCAACGAGCTGCATGGCAGGTCGACATATGTCTGGTCATGCTTGTGGTGCCCAAGCGGCTGATGTTTTGGCCACGCGAGATACGCTTGAGACAAATATTGCAAATTGCAGTGGTGCGATCTGATGCACTCGTCTCAAAAAAGGCCCACACCAAAGAACTTTTCTGATAACGTGCAGAGGCAGCGCCCTGCACAGGCGGAGCTCTGCGGTGTTGTACAGTTGCTGTGCTGGCCTCTAGCTGGCCTCCAGGGGGCATCCTGCCTCGTTGGACATGTGACGCCGCATCCTCCTCCTCCTCGTCCTCCTCCTCATCCTCTCTCCCTCCAGGCACCCACGTGGCGTCAGTGACCTCATCATCCCCTCCCTCTTCACCACTAGAGCAAACCTGGCAGTAAGCTGCAGCTGGTGGAACAGTACTGCCAGATTGCTGTCCTTCAGCATCCCCTCTCTCTGCGCGCACACTACTGACTTCCTCAAGCTGGGTATCATCATCCGAGCCTTCGAATCGTTGGGCATCCTCCTGGAGCATGTACCCAACACTGTGCTCAAAGAGTTCGGGGGACTCCTCAGGAGGACATGGTGGGTCTAGGGAAGGGGTGGCTGATGATGCCATTGAGTACGCGTTGGCAGCTGCTCTGCCAGTACCCTGAGCCTGGGTGAGAGAGGATGAGGAGGATGAGGAGGGATTGGTCATCCATTCTACCAAGCCTTCAGCATGATGCGGCTCCACATGTCCAGCTGCCGAAAACAAAGACGCGCGTGTCCCATGGTCACGTGCTGATGACGATGCACGACCACGTCCACGCCACGGCCACGTCCACTAGAAACAGAGCCTGCCTGCCCTGTGTTCTTGGCTCTGCACGCTCTGCCTCCCCTTGGCGGTCTTCCAGCCATTGTAGTCGGTAGTCCTGTGGGTGCTGCTGAGAAGAAAATATAGGAGCTCTGTGTGATGCCACTAACACACTAGAAGTCCTATGGGTGCTTCTGCAAAGAAAATATAGGAGCTCTGTGTGATGCCACTAACACACTAGAAGTCCTGTGGGTGCTGCTGAGAAGAAAATATAGGAGCTCTGTGTGATGCCACTAACACACTAGAAGTCCTATGGGTGCTTCTGCAAAGAAAATATAGGAGCTCTGTGTGATGCCACTAACACACTAGAAGTCCTGTGGGTGCTGCTGAGAAGAAAATATAGGAGCTCTGTGTGATGCCACTAACACACTAGAAGTCCTATGGGTGCTTCTGCAAAGAAAATATAGGAGCTCTGTGTGATGCCACTAACACACTAGAAGTCCTGTGGGTGCTGCTGAGAAGAAAATATAGGAGCTCTGTGTGATGCCACTAACACACTAGAAGTCCTATGGGTGCTTCTGCAAAGAAAATATAGGAGCTCTGTGTGATGCCACTAACACACTAGAAGTCCTGTGGGTGCTGCTGAGAAGAAAATATAGGAGCTCTGTGTGATGCCACTAACACTCTAGAAGTCCTATGGGTGCTTCTGCAAAGAAAATATAGGAGCTCTGTGTGATGCCACTAACACACTAGAAGTCCTATGGGTGCTGCTGAGAAGAAAATATAGGAGCTCTGTGTGATGCCACTAACACACTAGAAGTCCTATGGGTGCTTCTGCAAAGAAAATATAGGAGCTCTGTGTGATGCCACTAACACACTAGAAGTCCTGTGGGTGCTTCTGAGAAGAAAATATAGGAGCTCTGTGTGATGCCACTAACACACTAGAAGTCCTATGGGTGCTTCTGGAAGAAAATATAGGAGCTCTGTGTGATGCCACTAACACACTAGAAGTCCTATGGGTGCTTCTGGAAGAAAATATAGGAGCTCTGTGTGATGCCACTAACACACTAGAAGTCCTGTGGGTGCTTCTGAGAAGAAAATATAGGAGCTCTGTGTGATGCCACTAACACACTAGAAGTCCTATGGGTGCTTCTGGGAAGAAAATATAGGAGCTCTGTGTGATGCCACTAACACACTACAAGTCCTATGGGTGCTTCTGGCAAGAAAATATAGGAGCTCTGTGTGATGCCACTAACACACTAGAAGTCCTATGGGTGCTTCTGGGAAGAAAATATAGGAGCTCTGTGTGATGCCACTAACACACTAGAAGTCCTATGGGTGCTTCTGGGAAGAAAATATAGGAGCTCTGTGTGATGCCACTAACACACTAGAAGTCCTATGGGTGCTTCTGGGAAGAAAATATAGGAGCTCTGTGTGATGCCACTAACACACTACAAGTCCTATGGGTGCTTCTGGGAAGAAAATATAGGAGCTCTGTGTGATGCCACTAACACACAACAAGTCCTATGGGTGCTTCTGGGAAGAAAATATAGGAGCTCTGTGTGATGGGACTAACACACTACAAGTCCTATGGGTGCTTCTGGGAAGAAAATATAGGAGCTCTGTGTGATGGGACTAACACACTACAAGTCCTATGGGTGCTTCTGGGAAGAAAATATAGGAGCTCTGTGTGATGCCACTAACACAGTACAAGTCCTATGGGTGCTTCTGGGAAGAAAATATAGGAACTCTGTGTGATGCCACTAACTGTGGGTGCTTCTGGGAAGAAAATATAGGAACTCTGTGTGATGCCACTAACACACTACAAGTCCTATGGGTGCTTCTGGGAAGAAAATATAGGAACTCTGTGTGATGCCACTAACACACTACAAGTCCTATGGGTGCTTCTGGGAAGAAAATATAGGAGCTCTGTGTGATGCCACTAACACAGTACAAGTCCTATGGGTGCTTCTGGGAAGAAAATATAGGAACTCTGTGTGATGCCACTAACACAGTACAAGTCCTATGGGTGCTTCTGGGAAGAAAATATAGGAACTCTGTGTGATGGCACTAACACAGTACAAGTCCTATGGGTGCTTCTGGGAAGAAAATATAGGAACTCTGTGTGATGCCACTAACACAGTACAAGTCCTATGGGTGCTTCTGGGAAGAAAATATAGGAACTCTGTGTGATGCCACTAACACAGTACAAGTCCTATGGGTGCTTCTGGGAAGAAAATATAGGAGCTCTGTTTGCTGCCACTAACACACTAGAAGTCCTATGGGTGCTTTTGGGGTGCAGTGCTGTACTCACAGCACTGCGGTTGGTACTACTGAAATACTGTACTAACAGTAAGACACGTACCAGACTAACCCCCAGCAGCAGCTAAAAACACACTAACCAGCAGCAGCAATGGACGATCAATGACAGGTAGCAATGGTTTAGCAAATAAATAGCCAATGGTTTAGCAAAGTAGAGCAAATCTTTCTATATGAATCTAGCAAAGAGTGACACAGAATCAGCCTGATCTCTCCTAAAGCCGGAACTCATGTGACCGGCGCCGACGGCGTGGCGGCCTTTTAAATGAGGGGGCGTGTACTAAAGCCCCTGAGCTGTAATTGGCTACAGGCGTCCTGCCTGTAGCCAATTATGGCTCTCCGAGTTTCCGGCGCTGTGATTGGCCAAGCATGCGGGGTCACAGTGCATGCTTGGCCAATCATCAGCCAGCAATGC